>RWGY01000362.1:82109-214606 GCA_007726485.1 Eragrostis curvula | reverse complement strand
CCTTCGCGCGTGTCGCTGCAGCTCACGCCCATGTCGCAGCCGGACGTGCTCTCCCTGTCGGTGAGCCGGTCGACGGACAACCCGGTGCACGAGGTGGGCCTCGAGACGGGCCTGGACGCGTCGCTGGGAAGCGGCCTCGAGTCCATGGGCCTCGCCGTGTCGGCGCACGAGACGGTGACGCGGGCCGTGCGGCCCTGGAAGTTCGAGCACGCGGTGCACGGCAACACGGCGTCGCTCAGCTGGTTCCTCCACGGCGGCGCCGGCGGCGGCCGCGAGGTGTTCTCCGCCGAGCCCCGCCGGCTGGACCAGCTGTTCCGGCGGCCGGGGTCGTGGTTCAGGAACCGGTACACCAGCGCCAGCCGGCCCTTCACCAGGGGCGGCGGCGTCATCTTCGCCGGCGACGAGTACGGCGAGGGCGTGCGCTGGAGGCTGTGCCCGGCGGCGGCGGGGAAGGCCGTGGAGTGGGAGATCAGGGGGAGGGTGTGGGTCACGTACTGGCCCAACAACAAGAGGACGATGCACACGGAGACCAGGATGATCGAGTTCAGAGAGCTGCTCAAGATCACCTTAGCAGAGTAGATGAATTATTGGGATCTTGTGTTTGGATTCTGACGAAAATTCGTATTGTAATTCTGAGCCTGCTAGTTATTAGTGTTTAATACAAACAGTAAATTCCCCTTTGCGGAAATTGAGACTTAAACTACTCCCTCCGTAATGAACTACCTGAGCTACAAATACTTGTCCTAATTTTTGGATGGGGGCATATGGCATCATTGAAGCTAGAGATTTTTTTTTCCCCTTTGAACTTCATTGGTATTACTCTCTGGAAAAAGTCCATTTTACTCTCTAAACAATCCACTTTGTCTATTTGACTCCCTAAACAAAATGATGGCTCATTTTACTTCCTAAACAATTATATTTGGTGCAATGTACACCTTATTTGAAGCTTATCTTTTTTTGTATCTCAGCCTACAAGTGAAATTTGAAGCTCAAATTTTGCATGATGACAATACACACGAAAAACTATATTGAAAATATTATGACATATTTTTTGACATTATTTACATAGTTCAAATAAAATTAACAATATATGCATAAATATGATATCATAAAATAATTTAAAAATATGTTAATATAGATTAGCGGGGTAATTAACATCATGTAAAATTTGAGCTTCAAATTTTACTTGTAGAATGAGAAACATAAAATACAAACTTCAACAGGGTCTATATTGCACCGAATGAAATTGTTTGAGGGAGTAAAGTGAGCTATCATTTTGTCTAGGGGGTAAAACAGACAAAGTGAATTGTTCGGAAGAGTAAAATGGACTTTTTCCTTACTCTTTTTATTTCACACATGTTGAATCTAGAATGTATTCCACAGTTTTACAAACAGTTTGCTCTGATTCTTTAAGCAGAAAAATTCATAGAGGTATAGCTCTGTCCATTGCTTCTTCAGCACATTTTAGTTAAGAGCTCTTTTGCGGTAGACCCAAATAAATGCACGCCGTTCATTCTTCTCATCCTACGGTTCAGATCTTAATCATGATACTTTCATTTTTCATCGGTATTATAAGTACCATGATGAGGTATCATAGGTATTATAAGGGTATTATTGGAAATGAAAGGATAGCAAACTTGTAGTAATTTTTTTTTCATGGCAAACTTGTATCACAAGTGCATCCGTTGTTCTTTCCGTCTGACATCTGTAATTTTCATTTCCCCGTTTGCATCGGCGGTGGCGTGCTGGCGGTGGCAGGCTCCCGCTCCCCTCGTCGCTGTCTTCGTCGGGAGCTGATTCCGAGTAGAACGGAGAACGTCGCATGTATGGACTGGATTCCATTGGCTTTGACGGAGGCCTACCAAAAAAGATGGGATCAGATTACTGAGAAATCACTTATGTTAAGATGGTATGTGATCAGACTATCGAGAAAGAAGGAGACGGACGTTTCTTTGAGCCCGTTCAGCGAGGATTCGATCGGAGGACAGCGTGCTGGATGGTGGGCATCGGCGCGCCGCCGCCAGCGATCCAAACACGGCAACAATAGTTCGTGGCCTGGATGAAGGACGGCGCCGTCAGAGGATCCGAACGGCAGGGGATTGTAGGCGGGATGGAAGGACAGAAACGCCGGAGAGGATCTGAAGTTACGATATTGTCCAACTAAATGAACGGTTAGATTAGATCTATGATACATTTTTTTTATAGGTATCATGGTCCACTGTAAAAGCGCTCTTAGTTAATTAGGATGAACCGACACTTTAGTTGGCAAGTTGATACTATCGTGTGGCCATTGCAAAAACAAATGCAGCAAGATCATAAACCATAGCACGAATCTTTGAGCTTGCAAACAATGGTCTGTAGTGCATCCGGTAATGTGTTGGGAAATTGCACTCCCTTTCATCTAAACAAAATTACTCCTTAAAAGTTATATACAGATCAAATGCAATTATAACGCTAGGGATGTGGGCGTACATACTTTTACGAAAGAATAATAACATAGCAATCAAAGCAGTAGAAGACTAATGTCATTGCATTTTCAAAAGAAGGTACATTCACTGGGGTTCACTAATATATAAGTTATTAATATTTTAATATATATGCTTCTTATACTATCTTCTTGTGACATCTCCAAATCTCAAGACGTGTCTCCAGTGATTGTTACAAAATTCAGCTTTCTTTTCTACAAATCAAAAGTATTGTCATGCTTTTCTTACATGCTTACCTTACTGCCTGCAGTTGATATAAAATTTTATACATGATGTCTGTCACCATGTCATTGATATTATAACTGCAGATTGATGGAGGACCACGATCATCTGCATTACCTTCAAGCTTGAGTTCTGTATCCTTGGGTGTTTGGATGGTGACCATTAATTTGCTTGTCTTTTGTCTGATCAAGGTAGTGCACTTATCAACGATATATAGGATTTATCTACAAGTTTCAACAAATAAACCATTCAAAAATACTCCTAGTTTTTTTACCATGTGTTTAGGACACTCTTTTTATCACATTTTTATACAACAATCCGGAAGTAGTGTAATATATAGCTTGAGAAAGTTTAATCAATTTCAAAAACTTTCCTAAACTCCGTTCAAAAAGTTGAATTTATCGAACAACGGGTAACAAGCCATGTCAGCCGTTGATACGAATATAGTTTAATACAATTACATGTTGCACCGGTTGAACTAGAGAAGCTTATGCGTCTACCAAACAGGGTCCCAAACGGGTAACAAGCTTTTGTCTGCTCGAGAAGATTAGATTTTATGGCTATGATACTTGTAAGAAAAAGTTATTTGAACGTTAGGAACAAGACAAGTGACAGCACTCTAATGAATATGTAAGGCAGGTAACTTACTGGAAAATAGCAAGATAATAAGGAAAATGTCAGCGTTATATGAGTTATATTAATGAATGAGGTGAGCTGGCGTAAAAAAACTGGACATTAAAGTAAGCTGCATACCTCTCAATAGGTAGTATTGTAGATAAGTGGATCGATAACATGAAGTAAGCTCCATGGAAGTCTAGGAAACCATCGTCATGTTGTCCGAAAGAAATGGTATAATTAGTTATATCATTAATTTACCAACATTAGTTTATTGTAATCTACAAGTTAACTGTAAAGCATGATGTAGACCCTATGATGATTACCTAGCAAGAGAGGGAGCCTCAAAGTATTGAATTCTAACTTCTGAAGTTAAATGTTGAAGACTGTTGCATTATTTCCATAAAAACTACAAACCAGCAAAAAAGAACAAACAATTATCGCTACTAAGTGATTTTGATTAGTGTTTAAATTAAAATTTGTATCCAAATTTTTATTTGAACCAAAACTCAAATTCAGTTCAATTTTGCTCAATAGCATTAAGGGGCCACTGATATGGTTCTTGCCTATGCACATTATACTCACAAATTATAAACGACCTCTATGCTAGGTCGGTGAAGATTGAAAAAAAATACATCTCTAGTTATTTATTATTATTATTTTTTTAAAAAAAAGAGATAATGTTGCTATTTTAGATTTCCATTATCTTGGGTGATTTATGTGTTTCATAACGACAAAATAAAGATAAGCATATGTATTGCCTTTTGCACATACTTTTATCAGCACATAGTGTGAAGTGTTTTTTTTATAGTTATCCTAATATATTTTACCCCCCAAAAAAGAAATAATGTGCGCTTATTTTCCGTGTAATGAGTTCAGAATCTATTGTGTATACAACATATATGTGTGAAAATGGATCTTATATTAAAATGCATTTGCCATAACCACGCTAAACTTACATTCATACGGAATTAATCATCATGTGACATTAAAACAATTTTGCTGTTTTCAAATAAGTGCAAGTTATCAACAAACTCTTGTCATACTTTTGCAATCGAACTATAGGTCTAAGGAAAATATTTTTAACAACCTAGCCGTGCAATTATCGGGGTGTTCGTTTCATGGGGGTCTAAAATTTAGAGGGGTCTAAAAAAAAGAATCTTATCATTTAAGAGTATTAAATAAAGTTTAATTACAAAACTAACTGCAGAACCCCTGTTCTAATTCGCGAGACGAATCTAATGAGGGTAAGCAATCCGTGATTAGACGATGGTTACTGTAGCATTACTGTAGCATGACTATAGTAAAACATAGCTTACTTAGGCTCGTTAGATTCGTCTCGTAAAGATGTACCCATCTGTAAAAAGGTTTTGTCATTAAACTTTATTTAGTACTAGATTCTCTTTATTTAGAGGCCTCTAAAATTTAGCGCTAAAAGAAACGAACAGGGCCTATGTCGATAATATTTGCTAGTTGGGTCCAAAACAATAATATGGATACAATACAGCCATGCGGATAACACGCTGAATAAATTTTGTAGCGAATACAGTTTGCAACAGTTTGAACTTTGAACTAAAAGACTCCAATGCTTTGTCCAAATTTTCAATTAAGTTTTGCAGCGAATACAGTTTAATAACAGGTTGATGCGTCGACCAGATTGGGTCGTAGTAGACAACAATACGTAGACTGGAGCCGCACAACCGATTGGCCACTTGTATTGCTACATTTCCACGCTGACATCACCCCAAGCGAACAAAATAATCAGCACACATTCCCATTTCTGACCTCTAGTTGAAACTTACAAGCGAGCAACACCGTGTCTCCGATTAGCAGGAAGAACATATCCTGTCGAGATACTGATTTGTTATTCGATTAAAAACTTCCAATGTTCTCGCCGATCACTGGCCGCCGTCGCTGTCGTTGACGCCGGCTTTGGGCGTGCCTCTGTTATTTGGCTTGCCCCTTGTACCAGCTCCTCTGCCCCTGGCTCCCTTGAAACCATCTCCGTTGACACCAGGTTCGACCTCGTCCTTGTTGTCCCTTTGATTCCATTTCGTGCACCCGGCCGGGCGCGCGTGGCTGGATGCCGGCGATGGGTGGCGGCGAGATGACGACGGAAGCCGCCGAGCTCGAGGAGAGCCTGCTGCCGGCGGCGGCGAGGAGCGGAGCCAGCGACAACAGCAGCAAAACGAGGGTGAAATGGGAGAAGACGTACCTGGACGTGCTGGGCGTGTGCTGCTCCGCGGAGGTCGCGCTCGTGGAGCGGCTGCTGGCGCCGCTCGACGGCGTGCGGGCTGTCTCCGTCGTCGTCGCCTCCCGGACCGTCATCGTCGAGCACGACCCCGCCGCCGCATCCCAGTCCCAAATCGGTGACTATCCTCTGCTCCTCCTCCTCCTCCTCCAAATTCAGCATCTCTCCGTGCAAAATTCTTGCAAGAACCAACTCTGACGCGCGAAGCCTTGCTCTGCTCGCCCGGGTTCACGCAGTGAAGGCTCTGAACCAAGCTGGCCTGGAAGCCTCCGTCCGCGCGTACGGCAGCAGCGGTGGCGGCGTCGCCGTCGGCCGGTGGCCGAGCCCGTACGTCCTCGCCAGCGGCGCCCTCCTCCTCGCGTCGCTGCCGGCGCCGCTCCTCCCGCCGCTGCGGTGGCTAGCGCTGGCGGCGGCCTGCGCCGGCGCGCCGCCGATGCTGCTCCGGGGATTCGCCGCCGCGCGCAGGCTGTCCCTGGACATCAACGTGCTCATGCTCGTTGCAGTGGCCGGCGCCGCCGCGCTCGGGGACTTCGCGGAGGCCGGCGCCATCGTGTTCCTCTTCACCGCCGCCGAGTGGCTCGAGACGCTGGCGTGCGCCAGGGCCAGCGCCGGGATGTCGTCGCTGATGCGCATGGTGCCGCCCACGGCCGTGCTCGCCGGCACCGGCGAGGTCGTCAGCGTGCGTGACCTTGCCGTCGGCGCCGTCGTCGCGGTCAAAGCAGGGGAGGTTGTGCCGGTCGATGGCGTTGTTGTGGATGGGCAGAGCGAGGTCGACGAGAGCAGCCTCACCGGCGAGTCGTTCCCCGTGCCGAAGCAACCGGCGTCTGAGGTCTGGGCCGGCACGATGAACCTTGACGGTAAAAGCATAGTTTTTTTTTTGTCACATCATTTTACGATGGCAACAGTGTTCATTGAGTGATCAAAATGCAGAGTTTGTGATGTTGCAGGCTACATCGCCGTTAGGACAACTGCTCTCGCCGAGAACTCCACGGTGGCCAAGATGGAGAGGCTGGTGGAAGCGGCGCAGAACAGCCGGTCCAAGACACAGAGGCTGATCGATTCGTGCGCAAAGTACTACACACCAGGTATTGGACGACGGTCATGTTCTAGACCCGATCCTTGTAAGAAGACTCATATCTGGCACAAAATTCAGCTGAATGAAAACATGCTATTTTGGCAGCTGTGGTTGTTCTTGGAGCAAGTGTGGTTCTTGTCCCCCTGCTATTAGGAGCACATGACATGAAGCGGTGGTTTCGGCTGGCTTTGGTGTTGCTGGTGAGCGCGTGCCCGTGCGCTCTGGTGCTGTCGACGCCGGTCGCCACCTTCTGCGCGCTACTGAGGGCGGCGGAGATGGGGGTTCTGGTCAAGGGAGGGGACATTCTTGAATCTCTAGGGGAGATCAGAGTTGCGGCGTTCGACAAGACTGGAACAATCACCAAAGGGGAGTTCAGGGTCGATGGATTCCATGTTGTTGGGGCCAAGGTTGAATTGGGTCAGCTTCTTTACTGGTATGAGAGTGATTAACCTCTGTTTAGCTAGTTTTTTTCTTCTCTAAACTACGCACAGAGCTCAATAAATGTTCTTACGTGAGAGCAGGGCTTGGTACTGAAATTCTTTAGTGAAACTACTCTTGTTGCAGGGTATCCAGCATTGAGAGCAAATCAAGCCACCCAATGGCAGCTGCACTTGTTGAGTACTCTCACTCCAAATCCATCCAACCCAAGCCAGAAAGCGTGACTGAATTTCATATCTACCCTGGGGAAGGCATCTTCGGAGAGATGAGCGGAAGACATATCTACATTGGCAACAGAAGGATCATGGCAAGGTCCTCTAATCACTCAGGTGAGCAAACGCCTAACAAGCTGACACTTCATATACATTAGAAGATGAGCTTGCACCCATTCTTGTCCAATTCTGTACTTGTAGCGCAAACTCAACTCTGTTAAAATTTTCCGCTTTACAGTACCAGGGATGGATGATCAGAGCGGCGCGTCAGTCGGTTATGTGATCTGCGACGGGGATCTTGTGGCCACATTTTCCCTCTCCGACGAATGCCGGACGGGTGCGGCGGAAGCGATCCGGGAGCTGAGATCAATGGGCATCAAGTCTGTAATGCTGACAGGTGACAGCAGGGCATCCGCCACGCGCGCCCAGGAGCAGCTCGGCGGCGTCCTCGAGGAGCTCCACGCCGACCTCCTCCCGGAGGACAAGGTCCGTCTCGTCGGCGAGCTCAAGTCGCGTTCCGGCCCGACGCTGATGGTCGGCGACGGCATGAACGACGCGCCGGCGCTGGCGGCGGCGGACGTGGGCGTGGCCATGGGCCTGCACGGCTCGGCGGCGGCCATGGAGACGAGCCACGCCACGCTCATGTCCGGCGACGTCCTCCGCGTCCCCGCCGCCGTGGCGCTGGGGCGGAGCGCCCGCCGGACCATCGCCGCCAACGTGGCCGCCTCCGTGGCGGCGAAGGCCGCCGTCGTCGCGCTGGCGCTCGCGTGGCGGCCCGTGCTCTGGGCCGCCGTGCTCGCCGACGTCGGGACGTGCCTCCTCGTCGTGCTGCACAGCATGACGCTGCTGGTGGCGGAGGGGGAGGAGCAGCCGTGGCGGCGGCGGCGGAGGCGGAGGAGCGGCGGGGAGGAAGCCGAGGCGTGCCGCGCGACGGCGAGGTCGCTCGCGTTGAGGTCGTCTCTGCTCGCCGGAGCGTCCAGCGCCGCGTCCGCCGGACCGAGGGACGAAGAGTCTAAAGGCTGCGGCTGCTGCCGGAAGCAGAGCAAGTCGCCTCCTGAGCACTCGGTTGTGATCGACGTGCCAGCATCACCAGCTGCGGCAAAATCAAGGTCGCCGGAGCAAGAGGAGGCGACGATTCGTCCGGCAACGGAGAAGGGCAAGGTCGCAGGATGTTGCGGCGGCGGCAAACCGCGCTGTGTTTCCATGGTGCCTCCGCCTACTGCAATACGTGACCTTGCCGCAGCGAAAAATGTTAATACAGCCTGCTGCAACAAGACGACAAATGAGTGTGGTTCTCCTCATCAGGGAAAAAAGGGAGGTTGCAGAGACGCTACATGCTGTTCTAGTGGCAGAGATGGCATCTCGGCGCTCGAGTGATAGACTCAGACTGTTCTTGTAAGTCTCATCAGCTGGACTGTGTGATGGTGGAAATGGTGCAGTTAGATTTTGCTGAGATTTGTGTAGTCGCCTTTGCATATGTTATTTTTTAGAGCTTCTGTAAAGGTTGCGCGCAAAGGAATCGACTTAACCTTTTTTTTTGTGAAATAAATATTTCTCTACGGTCTTTGTTTTCGCATGAATAGTCTTTTTTTTTTTTAAGCAACATGAGTAGTCTTGTGCACGTTCTCAAATTGTCGGACAGCAGTTTGTCCTGATAGTAAAGAAATTTATAAATGCCATATGGACCATAATCACAGACCAACTTATTGAAATGTCAAATTAGAAGCCCGGCCCAATGTGACCGTGAGGCCTGATGGGCTCCTGGCGGCCCATAACAGCTAAAGCTATTAAATTAATGAAGTTTTTCTTAACGTGTCTGTCGACAGCTCACCCAGGTGAAATATTAGATCCCAACATCCGATTTTTGGGCCGTTGAATCCGGAGGGACGGCTCGTGTCGTTTTTCTTCCTTCAGCCACTTTCTTCTCCAGCAGTAACACACCCCCTGGTCCCAACGTGCCACCGCCTGCCTTGGCAGGCTAGGGTCCACTGGCCTGGAGTGCCAAAAATACCCTAGCCCGTCGAGGCTGCCTCCTTCCTACCACCGCCACCCCGGCTGCATCCTTCCTACCACCGCCACCCCGGCCGCTGGCATCATCCTCACCCTCGATCCATCCCTGCCCAACCATCATCTCCCGCCGCACGCTCCGACGGCGCCCCAGCTGCCTTGGCCTCCACAATCTGTCCCGTCACCATCCATTGTCAGGCCGGCCTTCCTCCCTCAAACCTCCTTCTAGATCCAGTGCTCTACGGTGAGCGCGACCCCCCCCCCCCCCCCCCCCCCCCAAACCTGAAAAACTAACCTCGCCGGAGTTTGGCGAAGATGCGATTCCATTGAATTTGCTTGCGGACTGGGTTTACACAAAAAATCGGGTAACAGACTCCCCTAAATCACACGAGTAAAATTCAGCTTCCCCCAAACTATATATGAAAAATGATTAAATTACCGGTAGCAAATATAAGAAAAAGAAGAAAAAAAAACACGCGAACTGGGCCGGAAAAATTCCAGAGCCCGGGAAGGCAAAGTAAAAAAGACCACAATGCATGGTCTGGGCTGAAAAATAAAATGAAGCCCACAAAAAGAAACACAGCACAACAGACATGGGAAGTAAAATGGAAGCCCACAAAAACAGAGCTTAGCAGGGGAGGACTAATCTCAAAATTTATATCCGCCCGCCGGCTTGAAATTCGACTGGAATCACAAAGTTATTTAGCTGAGTATTGTTCAGCAAATACGTTCTCTGACTGTCGGACAACAGTTTGTCCTGATAAAGAAATTTATAAAGGCCGTATGTATCAAAATCACAGCTCGACTGATTGTAATGTAATGGTCGGCGTCTGGTTCCAAATCAGTTTCCAGTTCGTATGGTGATCAATACAGTGCCTGGTAAGTAAAGATGCCAGTGCATGTTGGCTGTGGCCGTACGTTCGCGGTGCCGGTCTGATTCAAAGATCGGGCTTCCGCAGGTCAAGGTCGTGCTGCTTGTTTTTGTCTGTATCTGAGAGTCATGTTCAACACTTTGTCCTAGGAACTTTCATTTTAGCCTTTAGCAGCATTTGTTGTGATCCGTATGACGCTGGTCAAACATGTGGGGCGCCATCGGCGTGAAGCCGAGCGGCGTGTTCTAGCTAGAGAAGGGTGTCGATAGAGTGTCGACATTGCTTGACAATATATGGCCATATGATGGCATGCACCGAGCTATGGTAAGACAACTGTTTCCAGCCGACCTGTGATCTGTCGAGGAACAGAAAGGGGATCACGGTTGCTGTTTATCTATTTCTCAATATAATGGTGTCATGACACGTCCAGTTCATACTTGAGCCATAAAAAGTCAGCATCTTGACGAAAAGTATTTTTTTTAAATGCTTTCCTTCATTTTCCGTTAACCAAAACAGCTCTGATCGACAGAAAAGAAAACCCTACATTTGATAATACATTGGCCTATCCAACATGTTTGATACAGAACAAAACTTGCAGCTACGCCCATTTGGCCAGCATGGACATGAGGCCGGCCCCGACGAGCATGGACACGTTAATGCCCAGCTGCAGCTTCCCTCTGCTCTGCACCTTGGGGTTCATGAAGTCCTCGGCGAGGAGGTCGACGAGTGCCATGTAGATGAGGATCCCCGCTGCGACAGAGTTGAGGAGGCCCTCCACGATGAGCGCCGTCGGGCTGGTCTCATTGTAGCTCGAGGAGATTCCGATGCCGACGAGGATGCCCACCGGCGTCGTCAGGCAGAAGAAGAGGACCATGGTTGCAATGGACCGCGCATTGAACTTGGCCTGCACAAACCACATTTAAATTATTATGTTAGTAGGGCGACGTCAGAAACCTCCTTTGTCCTTTCCAAAATGCCTATAGCACAAACTAGCTAGTTCCTACATTTGTTGAGTGCTTGTCTGCGAACCATCCGAAGTGCTCGGATTGCACTTTGTTCTCCCAAAAAGGTAAAAAGTACCAGGCATGTTTTTTCCAGTTCATGATATCGTATCAACTTTGTTATACTTTATAGTGTGTTCGATCACTTCAGAACCGCTAATGTCACCGTTCCTTACCTGAGTCAAAGAATCAGGGCGGATTGGAGTTCTTTTACGGATAAAAAGTACTTTCCCCTTTTAAAAAAGTTTGGAGAATATATTGGATTAATACGTATATATGCCCCAATGTCTCACTGACATGAGTGTTCAGCAGCCCATGTAAACCTCAAACATCAAGTGGCACATTCTAGTTGAATATGCATTTGTGGAGTGGTAGTAGAATTTCTACTTTTGAAGATTATGACGGAAAAGATTCTAAATAGGAGTAATCCTTTTTCATTGTTTAGACTAGTACCTGGACGATGCAGCCGCCGAGGCCCATGCCTTCGAACATCTGATGGAAGCTCAATGCTACCACCAAGGGCTTGATAGTGCTAGGATCCTCCGACGCCCCAAGAGAGATGCCGATGATCACCGAGTGCACTACAATCCCAAGCTCTAGGACCTGCATGATCAACGATCATCAATAACGCATGGTACAGGAGCATCATGAGGCATGCATGGTACTTGAATTCACTCATCAATTTGTAAGTAAAGGATTTTAGAATTCACTCAGAAGTTTCTGCGCTCTTAAAGAATTGTTTCAAATATAAAATCTTAGGTTCTTTAATATACACAGGGCGGACTTCTGGAGGGCTTAGTAGGGGCACATGCCCCCACTGTAATTTTAAGGTCCCTTAATCGAAAGCCACGGCATAATACTTATTTTTCACAAAAAAAATGCACGTAACAAAATTATATTGCCACTCTACTCTCGTAAAAGAGAACAAGTGACTTTTTCAGTGAATCTTACTTTTTTTTTTGTGTGCTTTTTTTTATAAAAAAAAATTGGACGGCTGCAAGGCTATCTATGGATTCTGCACAGCTCACGATTGATGATGACCCGAAGAAATTAATTAGTTACCTGGGAGATGACGCGGTGCCGCATGGTGTTCTCCTTCTCGTCCTCGCCGCCGCCGACAGCGGCAACGAGCGCCGTGGAGCCGTGCGCGTGGCCGTGGGTGGCGTGCGTGTGCACGTGCACGTGGCCGTCGCGCTCGCCTGCTCCGTCGGCGGCGCTCCGGCCGATCTGCTTCTCCACGTCCGCGACGGCGGCGGACGACTCGGCGGCGTTCTTGCTGCTGAGCTGGGCGCGCGTGAAGTATCCCGTGGCGAGGGTGTCGACGACGAGCGTCCCGATGGCGCCGACCATGGCGCCGAAGCCGGCGAAGGGGAACTCCGTCCACGGCGCGCCGAGGCAGTCGGCGGCCAGCTTCTCGAAGGCGTCGGGGAGGATGTGGATGAAGCCCGTGGCCAGGATGACCCCCGCCGCGAAAGCCTTGATGAGGAAGAAGACGTCGCCCTCGGCCCGCAGCGCCGGCACGCGGCGGCCCAGCACGGGCAGGCAGCAGCCCAGCGCGCCGCACACCAGGATGGAGAAGAAGGCCGCGATCTTCAGCGTCCTGGCCCGCGCGTGGTCGCCGTCCTCTGCCGTCGCGGCGGCATCGGCGTCCCCGGTGCCGCAGTCCGCGGCGCGTGCCACGTCGGCGAGAAGAAGCAGCACCGCGACGGCGGCGAGGAGCGCGGCGCGTTGGGGCGTCATCTTCGGCTGACGATGGATGTGCTTGAACACTGCAGGACGCGAGCTCGGCTGGTGGTCGATGGAGGAGGAGACAGGAGAGCTCTGAAGCCGGACACGCGGTTCGTCTTTTATAGTCGGAGGAAGGAGAAGGCCGCCGTACGTGGTTTCGGAGGAGAATCTTGGACGCCTCGCGGTCGCCGGTGTAGATTTTATGAAGAATTAATTAGGGTTTTAATTCTTTGCTTTCATTAAACCAGCGAGATCGAGCAGGAAACGACTGTCACATGGTGACGACACGCCAGGGGAAACTACAGTGCCAGCCGCAGGGTGTTCGGGTAAGTCGGGGTGATTTTCCTGCAAATGACGACACTTTTTTCCCCTGATGTGGACATCGAACGTTTTCTGGCGTGTGGAAACTTGACGCCAACGAGAATTTGCGCACGACACGTACAGTGCTGTCTTATTATTAATACGACTTTATTGACACATCACGCATGCAGATCGGGGTCGAGTTGGTTGAGGCCTACGCTTTGCTTCTCGTTTGTGTAACAAGGGCTTTGGCTCTGCAACAGGTCTACTCAACTCGTGTGTGATTGTAATCAGCCGAACTTTTAGATGGATTGGATATGAAGGCGCGCATCAGAGTAGCAAACACGTCGCTGCCCCTGCAGCTGTGGCTGCAGCCGCCAACATGCAACGGCAGCAGCCACCGGAGCCGTAGCCATCTAAAGCGATCACGCCCAAGATAGGTATGGAAATCAGTAAGGCACATGTAGGCCAATTATTAATCGAAAAAACAAATGTAGGCCAATTATTCTCAGGTCATAGCAGCACATGAATGATATTGAGTGAGGCACTGCTTATGAAAATTTTGCATATGTTCTACTACCCCAATTTGTGCATTGTTCACGCTAGGACAACGTTGTTAGTTCAAAGTACAGTGAGTATGACGGAGTCAATTTGCGAGGGTTAGTTCTACGGTGGCAATGCAGTTCGATTTCCAATTTTGGAACCATATTTGATCAAAACCAGCTTGCAAATCATGATTGTTCTAAGTTGTATGCCTTCATCCAGCAAATTGACACTATTCTAGTTGGTTAATGCCTCCGGATTTGAGGCCTCTCACCAGGGTTCAAATCCTTATGTGCAAAATTTATGAAATAAAAAAAAAATCCACTTGCTGGGTCCCATTTACTCGGTCTCATCTGACTTGTGGTGAGCCCGAATCATGAGTATGTTAAGGCCCGAACCATAGGAGGTGGTCATTGCATAATTCTACTATCTCCATATGTGAATTGCGGAGTTAGCTCAAAGAAGATTATGTATGACGAAGTCAATATTGGTGATGGCGGAATGATATTTGATCATACCAGCTTGCATATAATGAATTTTCCAAGTCGAATTCCTTGGAAACAAAAAACAAAGAAGACATAATTAACACTGTAAAGATCTCTCAGTAATAAACATGTCATTTTCTGTACAGATGGAGGAAATTATTTAACTGCTGCATGGTTGTTCTTAGAGCAAATGCAAAAACCAAAAGGCTCCTAGAATCTGGTTGAGGGTGTGTTTGGCAAGGCTCTTAGCAGCTTATGCGTCAGTGGCTTATGTACTTTTTTGGCACTGTGGGTACAGTAAAAACACTGTTCAGTGTAGGAATAAGCCAGAAGATCAATGATACAGTGTTTTCACTATAGCTATAGGGAAATAAGCCAGGAAAAACCACGAAACCAATAAGTCTTGCCAAACACACCTTGAGTACTCCCAATTAGCTCGTACATTCTGCTTCTGGGCCTACGGCATTGTACCACGTACATAAACTCTTTATAATGTTTCTTAAAAATAAGTAGGGGGCTCCCTTGCTATATTCAGTTCAAAATAATATTGTTAAAAATAATTCTAAAACCGTGCAAACATTTAATTCTTTGCCATAAAAAAGAAAATCAGTCAGTTAGCGAAAGTAAAAAAACTTTATGCTTGCAGTTGTTGAAGCTGTGCGCTTATGCTTATAGTTTACTTTGGTAATATATATCTTTATAATGTTTGTATGGTGTTGCTTCCGCTAATCTAGATAAGTGGCGCACTTTTAGTCGCAACCCAGATCTTGTGAATCCTGGGACGTTACACTTGCAGGCATTTAATTCTTTGCCATAAAAAAAAACAGTCAGTTAGCAAAAGTAAAAAAACTTTATGTTAGCAAGAGTAAGAAAGTGGTGAGAAGAAAAAAAGGGGGATTCATTAGTTCAGACCAAGATTCCGTTACTTACACCACTCACCGCTTAGCAGTATCCTAATATTATGAAGGTATATGTCACTGTACGAGGTGAGACCTTCATGCCCGGACGTGAGAAAACCAGCTACATGCATTTCTGTGTGCATTGGCTTGCATTAAGCGGACATCGTGAGAAAACCTGACGTTTGTGGTGACTTGCTCTACTTTGAATCTATGAATAAAGGGAGATACATCTGGTCTGTCTGGTAAAAAAAAAAACCTTTGAGACAGCAACTTGCTATGAATTTGGAACTGGTAAAAAAAACCATTGTTTTTCCGGACGATGAAAAAGCATGGAACGATTGGGCAATGCATTGCCTCCACAGCTGGAGCATGCCATTGCCATCGAGCTATAGCTGCGGAAAAGGGGAGGCGCCACGGCCTGCGGCGCGGTCGTGGAAGTTAAAGCCAAAGGGCTGGTCTCCGTTCCTCGGACGGCGACGCGGGGGCATGCATGTCGCCAGAATGTCGACACCGTACTCCATGGCGGAGACGGCAACGCGTTTCATTAGACTGTAACGAGCGGGGCGTCCCCATCGACTACAATGGCAGATTGCGCCGTCGAACTGTTGAGATCGCGACTGCACCCATCGGCTTAAACGACGACTTTCATTCGTACGGTCGATTTCTAGCTCGTCCAGTAGTGGCTTGTTGTTCAACTTACAAATCGCACCGTACCTAATATATGTGGCGCGTTAATTATTGCATGTGAGGATAAACTGTTTGCGAAACTGAAAAGGCATGCAATAAGGCAACCGATATGCGATTGCTTAGCTCCGTCACCTTTTTCGGTTTGACAAACCTCCAGCTACCTACAATCTCTCGCCATCGACGTCTAAAATGTAGTTTGGCCGCCATCAGTATATATGTTGAAATCTGTTCCAGACTAGCTATTATTAATTAGCACTGTTAAAACAATATAAACATTATATGGTAGTATATTTATTCTGAATATGCTTTCTTGAAACTATAATTTCATTGATATTCACTGATGCGGTGTTAAGGAAAGTTGCCTCAAAGTCAAGTTTATTTGGAGAGGATAAAAAATACTGGACAAATAGAGAATTGGTTATTTCCAATAGTCTTGCCATGTGACCCATGTAGCGAGTCGAGTAGTCGACGACCTCAATGCAAGCAGCCAATGTGTAAGCATGTGTACGCATTGAAACTTGACCCAATAATACTACACTATTATTAGTCAAAATTCAGCACAGGACAACAAGCATTGTCCCGCTCCACTTGTTTGACTACAATGTCCGATTATCCTGTGTATGTGTGCAGGGCTGCTGCCCACTTGATACGTCAACGCAGTCCTGCTGGCCATATGCTTTGAGATATGGCTGTTAGGCTGTCCTCATGGTCAGCTTTTGCAGCCATTCTTGGTGGCGAGTTAGTGTGTTAGGCTTGGATAGGGTCACCGTCGTAGTAAAGCCACTGTTGTGCAAGGATCATGGCGGCGGTGACAAGATCACCGTGGTACTGCAGACCAGTGGCGAAGTGGAAGGGGTGAGCAAAGATGTCCCGGTGGCCAAAGATGGGAATGAGGGGTCAGGCAACGGGCAGGTCAAGTTAGGCAATGGCGGGGCTGACATCCGTGGAAGGCCTAGCTGCTTCACTAGGTGCAAGAATGCATTTCTGGGGACTGGGTGACGATAGGATGAGGCTGTTTGGGTCATGAGGGAAGGGGAAATGTAAATCAAGAGGTATTCTCGTAGAATAGATACGAGCGATTGGAATGTTTATATCCAATGGGCATAAAAAGTATGAAAACATCTTACGAAAATCACAAGAATGTAGTGTACAAATACTCCAACTGCCAAGAGGCAACCTCCTCCATTCCTTAACTTGCGTGAGTTTGGTCATTTATGATCTTAACTCCAAAAGGACAATGAGCATCAACGTAGAAGTGGAATAACTTCATGAGCCATCGTCAAAACAGAGGAAAGACAGTAGTAGTAGTAGTAGTGATAGCATATTTATCCATTCAAACTGCAGCACTCTTGAGTCGCCACAGACGAAAAAGCCAAAGAAAAAAGCCTACGCCCTTTAGCACCAGGGGATGCTACCACTGAAGAAGTGGCAACCATCCATGTCCAAGGTTGAAGATTCCATGAAGCAACGGCCTCTCCTTTTTTTGCAATGTCTTTTGCACTTCCAACTTCCAAGCTTTCAGAATTCACCTTTTCCATCGATTTTGACTGTAAAACACAACATTTGATACTGCGATTGCATTCCGTAGGCTTTTTAAAGTGTATTAAGAAAAAGCCAAAATGTCATCTCGGATGCATATCTTTTGCAAAAGAAGATTGAGCGGACTGGACATTTGGGAAAAATCGGATGGTGTTCGTGTGGCTGCTTTCAAACTTTTCCGATTGTGATGCGGTTTAGGTTAGCCGCTTTCCTGCTTTCAGCATCTGGTTCTTGGAAGTCGTGTTTGAAGGCTGTAATGTGACAGGAAACTCAATGTATTACATCAGGCAGCGAAACAAACTTATTCTTTTCACAAAGGAATTTTGCTAAAAATACATGGACCTCAACGGACAACTATCAGATTTCTTCGGTGAGAAAAGATTTTTCGAAGTATTATCAATTTGTCTTTGGTCGCTCTTTTAAGCTTGGCAAAGAGGATGGAGATGGAACGCAAATATTGTGATTGTTGATGGCGAGCAGATCTGGCACTGCCATGAGACATGACTGTATAATGTTGTATATAAAGAGTCAGACGGTTGGAAATATCGGCAAGGATCAAGTGGCAGTGGATTTACTGTATTTGTTTTAAAGATACACAGTATTCTTTGAGAAATAGGTCCAGTATTTTGGAGGATATGTTAAAAAAAATCAATTTTAGGTTTAAATAATAATCAAACAAACTACTTCATTCTTCGCAAAAAAAAAACTTGTTTACCAAGTAAACACGAATAAACTGGCTAATATAGTACTTTGTGTTTTTACAGCACTACAATATAGATACAGCCAGCTTTGTTTGTTTTTGCGTCACTGCATATTTCATTATGCCAACGTGATATCTAATTATTTCTAGATTACTGAAAAAGCTTAGTAAAATATAGTTATCATGCACATAGTCAGGGGCGAAGCTAGGCTTAGCTTCACGGTGGTGCTAGATGTACAAAGTGTGGACTGTGGAGTGAAAAAGCTGTCCAAAGGTTCACAATATAAGTTGATTAATGTTAATTTTTTAAGTTTACCCTGATGCCATATTACCAGGGACACTCCATGTAGCTTCGCCAGTTCACATAGATCTCTCGCCGATGCTGCAACTATATTGCAACAGTGGTCTCTTGTCACTTACTAGTAGGTTATATATATCGATTGATGTTTTCTTTTTTCCCGATGAGATATTGTGTTTTCCTATATGAATGAGCCGCCGGATGTACTGTTTAATCATCTGGACACGGCTTTGAACTAGTAATCAGGATTTCGCCTCAAAAATAGTAATCAGTTTTTTTTTTAAAGTGTGCTATTACAAAATAGCAACATATGGTTATTACACTTTGGTTCGTGGATGTGGCTATTATGTTCAGAGTTGAACACAGTTTCCTGGTTGGCACAGCGTCGAAAACAAAAACACAACTTAAAACCTGGTCATCTTTTTTTTTTTTTAGGTAAACAGGAGCTTTCATTATATAGTCATAGCCTGATTACAATCTTCTATGATTAAAACCTGGTCATTTGTAATTTACAATTTACACTACTTCGTCCTTGCAATAGATTAATCGCTTAGGCCAGTGAATCCTAAACACGAAGAACGTCCATTCAGCCAATTAATCGCTTAGGCCAGTAAATCTTAAAAGCGAAGAACGTTCGCTTAGGTGGAAGCGAGCCATACACGTATGAATTCCACCCATCCGGGCAGACCCTCCGAGAGCATATACGCAGTTCTCCCCCAATGTTACAAGTAACTCAACGTAGCCAAGTTTCGTCGATAGGATTTTTTATAAAAGTAGGCATGCGTAGATAATTCATTTCCTTTACTCACATGTACCAACAACCACGGAACGTATATTTCAACCGGAGGGCTCGGCCCAAGTTGACCATGTACATGCTCATCTCATTGACATTCACTGTAGACTTGCTCATCTCCAGAAATAATGACAATAAATTTGTATAAACAAGAATGGTCACTATGTTTAATTCTTCCTCTCTTTCCTTCTGAAATGAATCCAATGGTCGTACTCCCACTGATACAGCAAAAACTATTACATCCTTTGATTCACAACCTAATGCTCCTACCACGAGTTTGTAAACAAGAAAATACCATGCTGGCCAGAATTGTACAGGTTTATTCACTGGGGTCAAGGATTCCAACAAGGCACTTCTCCAAGAGGAACTCTGCATTTACCCAAGCATGGTATTTATCTATAGCAGAATTAAGGAATCATATCAAGAATAATATATGCATGCACAATCAACAATCAAAATTATTGGAAAAGTTCTACAGGTCAGTCGACATGAGATGCAGGAGCTAAATCCAAAAAAGAGTGGTAGTGATCATATGACCAACAAATAATGTGCTGGTTGATACCACACCAGCTTGCATGAAGAGAATAGTGTTCCAGTGTGAGTCTACAACAAGCAGCACATATATGCAATATGTCGCCATGGTTTTGGTACCACACCAACTTGCATGAGAAGAAAAGTGTTCCAGTGTGAGCATATCAACAATCACAATTCAAGTGATAGTACGAAATAATAGAAGGATACTGAATAATGCAGTACAGTCTTTTCCAGAGGCTTTCATAAGCATATCAACTCCTGCAAACGTAGTCAGAATACTAAATGTGAGTTGAGAAAATATATTATGAAACAGCACTTTGAAGGCCCGATCCAAAACTCAACCAGATGCGCGAGCTGAAACTTATGCTTACCTCCAGGATGAAATTTCATGTATGGAGCAATATTGTACACACGACCTTTCAGAACTGTCCAAATACAATCCCCAGTTTTATGCTGCTTAACTTCCTCTAAAGTAATTAATCTTCGGTTTGACTGTCCCTTCAACCCTTTAGAAGGAATGCAACAAGGATTCATCAATCATCAGTATGAACAATGAAGGAAAATTTGTACGCAGGTGATCAAATGAGGAACAATTTGTAAGCAGGAACATATAAATGATAAAGCAAGAACTCAACTATAATATTAATAGTACACTTCTGGTCAATATCCTAAGTACAAAGATCTGCGAGATCTGAGTAATGTGTATCTGCCTATGTAACAAATTATATTTCTGAAATAACATTATAATTCAACCATCAACTAGTCTAAGAAAATCACTTGAAAAATATAAAATAGCTAACACTCAAGATTATGTGCCCATTAGTGAAAAGAAAAAAAAAATCATCTCATTAGGTTCACCAAAGGATCATTACAAAACATATCATCATGCTCTAAAACAACAACCTCCTCTATGAAGCCAATAGAAATTATCCTGCTACAAAACTTGAAGATGCAACCAAAAAAAAAAGCATAATTATGAAGATATTCCAGCAGAGCCAACAGGACACCACTTCAAAGTTTAGAATAATCCAAATGACACAGATACCCAGGCATCAGGGTCACAAGGGACAACTGTGTATTTAGAAGAAAAAAGGCTATGACGAATGGATCTCAAGTTAATTTATTTGAGGTAGTTCTCAAGATAAAAACTTTATCTTACAAGCTCACAGTTTTGTTTATTAATACTGCTACAATTACAAACCACCAAGAAACTAGTAGCCGACAAACAAAGATGTGTTCTTTTCTTAGACTAGATCAATAAGCTGGTCCAAGAAAAAGTGAGATAAGATCTTGGTAATTTCTGAAAATTGTAATGAACTTGATTGTGTCAGCTAATATTGAAATGTACTTCTGTAACTGTCATCTACAGGCCCCAGGATAGAGGCTGGGAGAGGTACAATTATGGGGCAGCATCAAGTAGTTTACTAAATCAGATATGCCAAACTGCCATGGATCATCAAACAGAACCAAAATTTACAAATTACCTGCCAGATCAGGATGTGTACGTGTCAGCTTTAACCAATCCATTTGGCTATAGCCCTTCTCAAAAGGAACTTTTGCACGAGCTGCAGGTTTCTTCAATGAAGGCTTCGGCTGAGATTGTATATTTGATTCTGCTCCCTTGCTTGTTTCTATAACCGGTCCCTTCACATTATAGTCTTGCTGCGAAACACTGACAATGCTACCAGATATGGAACTAGATCTTCCATTTTGATCAGAATCGTTAGTTTGCACCTCATTTTTCTTTGAAATGCTTGCACTGTCATCACGGCCATCCTCGAGTGTCAAACTTGCCACAGGAATGGCTTTGGGAGATCCTGGTTGGCCATCATTTTCTGCAGAATTAACCTACAGAACAAATAGAGCACATGGTACTGAGAAGCTATGCCAGTAAGTCAAAACCAAGAAAAGTTCTTTTTAAAAAACTACTTGTAACAGAGGCTTTGACTGTTGCAAAGTTCTTTCAAAGTTTGACAAACCGATAGACTGAATGAGAATATCCATTTCATATTTGTTCAGAAGGTTTTGACCATTGGAAGATTATTTTAGCAACTCATCATACATATCTACTATTCTGGTATTATCTAAAATCTGAAAATTAAACGACTAAAGAAAAGGGATGGAATGACAGCCCAACGAAGATGACAAGATGGACCAGCTACATTGACAATACCATAATGTCGTGTCAATGTTGTACTCAACTACTTCACCCAAGCATAGAGCAGAAGAATAACTACAAGACCGATAAAACAGGAAACAAATAAGAGCAATAGTTTTAATGCCTTCTTTGAAAGAAAGAACGGCATTAACTCAATAGCCCAAAGCAAAGAGTAGAAATTGCAACCAGAGTATACCCTATATCACTACCTTTTTTTTATGTGTGTGTTTTATCCCTTTATTGTTTCCACCTCTAGACTTATTCCTATAGTACTCGAATACAGCATATGTAGTTATGCCAGTTTCTAGAATGAACTTTAAGTCAGTGAAACCATATTCTTAATTCATGCTTCTAGCAGATTCTTTAAGCAAATGGCACGATTCAAGTCTGGAAGCGACCGTTCATTTCTAGTTTTGTGCAGAAGCAAAGAAGAAACTGATGCTTACTCATGATACGGTAAAACATCCGGCCAATCACGATCTACATGAAGATTACTAAATAACTAAGCACACTCTTATCACTTCCACAACCATCCAGGACTAGCATTGATGTCTAATGCTAATAAGCACTGGCCCAACACACAAAGAAGCAGCACATAACAGGCACCAAAAGAGCAGGCAACCGAGGCAATAGCACCACAGACCTTGCAGAAGGTGAAGTCAGAGGTATCCCCATCCGCCATAGCAGACAAAGCTAAGGTCGCCCGTCCTAGCGCACTTCAGTCGCCCTGCTGCACACAATTAAAGAAAAATATCAATCGAATCCGCGGGATTCATTCGAATAGAGATTGCTATCAGCGCCGCCCACGGCACCAACCCCGCAAGAAAGAAAAGATTAGATTTCGTGGCTCATAGGGGAAGGAACAAGATCCTACAGAACGAGCTACTCCCCGAACAAACTGTCGGAACAAAGCTTACTTACCCAGGGAAGACGACGAACAAGAAACTGATCCGACCCCGGATGAGGAGGCGGAGGAGGGCTACAAGATGGAGAAAAATCCCTCTGGTGAGGGGCGGGCGGCAAGCTTGACCTGGACGGGAAAAGGGCCGGAGGTCCCGCAAAGCCGAGAGGGGCGGACGACGGCGTAGGAGGAAACTGAGCGGCGTCGATCGGTGGAAGGCCTCTTGCCGGGCGCCGCCGAGGGGGAAGGAAAGGGAAGGTGTTTTTTCTTTTCTTTTTTCTTTGTCTGGAAAGTAAAGGAAGGTGTTTTCTTTGATTGGGTAGCACTCGAGGGAGCGAATGGTAATTCTGGTAGGCTGCGTTTGACTATTGACCAATTTTATACTAACTCCTAACAACGACTATTGACCAACTTTGATTCATCGTACTATAGATATCGACAAATTTTACAAAATTATAATTATTTGTGTTATTGTTGTATAAAATTATAAGTTTTTGGGCCAGTTTTCACAAAACTATAATTATTTTGACATTTTATTTCACAAAACTATAACTATTAGGTTTGGTTCCATACGTCATCCACACATGTGCCATGTGATATGGACCCGCGCCGGACACATGTGCAAAAGTAGTTTTGTGCAACTAACAAAAAAATTATAGTTTTATACAATAATAACACAAATAGTTGTAATTTTGTAAAATTTACTCATAAATAATCCTAATCAGTAATCACTAATCATACTTAGTTAAGTATCTCTACAAATATGCCAACAAAGTCTACAACAGTAAGTTTGTTCACCGTGTCATATTTGAAGTGTCTCCAACAAAATACAAAGAAAAATGTCTCATTTTTGCCTGACGTTGACCAATAGCAAATATACCAAACAAAGTTGATAATCCCCTTATTTCCATCCCCACTCCTTTTGCATTCTCTCTGACGTGACTCATTGCATCTCAATGGAGGTGGCATGTAGTTTTGACATCAGGTAAAGTAGCGCAATGATCAAATATGGCCCGTTGGTTAGGAGTGTATGTAGTCATAAATGTAGGAAGCTGATGGAGGTTGTTAGTATTGCATAGGAGTATCTAGCTACTTAGGCCCTGTTTGTTTCAGCTTTTTAGCTGGCTTTTCAATTTCGAGAGTATAGGACTCTAACCTAAGGGCCAGCTGAAAAGCTGAAACAAACAGCAAACTTCTGATCTGGCTTTTGGAGTGCTAAAAAGTTGACTTCTGATGAAATGAACTAAAAGCTGAAAAGTTTGCTGAGAGGTGCTTTTCTGACTTTTGGCATGCTGAAAAGCTTAATATATATTACAAAAGCCAACATTATAAATCTAACAGACAATTTTTCAGCTACTCAAACAGCCAACTTTTCTAAAAGCTCAAAAGCTCCAGCCCAAACAAACAGGCCCTTAGGTTAGAGTCCTATACTCTCGAAGTTGAATTCTTATTTGATCAATATTTTTTCTTTTTAATTGAAAATCCACCTAGCACCTTCTAGGTTGGATTTTTATTTAGTTAGAAATGTACCCTATAAGAGGAGAGGAAATTCATCGAAGAGAAAGGGGAGAGACAAGTGGCTAGGACCGCAAAGGATTGTCTTTAATCGAATGAGATTAGGATATTTTGAGGGCACCAATAGTATTTTAGTCAAGTTGGTGCATGGAGTCTTGAGAACATAAAAAAGAAACATTTTTACATTGTAAGTATCATATTTGCAAAATCTGATGAATATAACTAAGTAACGCAAAAACTACCAAAATATGGATTATAATTAAGAAATGGCCTACAACCTATCAAATCTAATTACATAAAGTTACAAATAACCAACCATATTGTTTGTTTGGTATACCACGTAAATTAACGATCTAATGCCATAAAAAAAAACCTATGAAGCCAAACATTATCTTGGTTTTGCCAAAATTGTTGCTCATCAGGTGGTGAACCATGGCACTCGCATACACTACAGCAAACAATGTCTCGCGCACCCTGCCGCCTCCTCACCGACACATGGGCCCGCACCCTGTTTGTCTTCTACCTCGCGAGCGGACGACGGCGGCGAGCGTCCGAGAATCCCAGGCGTGAATCGGAGAATCCCTTCGTGCGTGTGGATTTGTATCCCCAAATCTTCATATCCTCCTTCCGGACATAGTAAAATGGCGGCAGGGACGTCCGGCGGCGGGCGGCACTGTGCGAGCGGGCGGCGAGTGGTGGCCGCCGGCGGTGGGCGGGGCATGGGCGGGGGCGTCCGATTCGGAGGATTTAGCGTGGAAGAAGGCCAGAGGGGCGGCCATGGTACAACAAATATAACTTTCTATGACGTTTTTCTTGTGACAACACACCGTTTCGTCATAAAGTGTGTTAGGTTTATGACGTTTTTGAGTAAATCTTGTGATTTATGACGAAAACCGAAATCCGTCATTAAATTTGGCCACAAAATCGTCATAAATCAAGACACCATCATCTTATGACGAACAAAAACGTCATAATTGGTAAATAATAAACGTCACAAATGGTTATGACAAATATGAATCGTCATTAACAATTTTTTTTTATTTTACACCAAAATTTATGACAAATATGAATTGTCATTACGTGGCCCACTTGTCAAATACCTCTCATGCGGGACCCACATATATTTTTTATTAGAAAAATAAAAGCAAAATGTAATTGATAAAATGTGAATTTGATTGAACAATTTTCCAGCCTATGAAACAATTTGATTTCTTTGCTGGAACAAATAAATTTTGATTGGAACAAATAATTCGGATGCTTGGAACAATTAACTTTAAACAATGGAACAATTTATTTCAAACAATTCATTGGAACAAATGTTTTCTTAGACTTATTTAACATTTTCTTTAGACAATAGAAAATAGAATAGAAAAAGATAAATAGAAAAGGAGAATAGGAAGCCTCAGCCATACCTTGGGTCAAAACCTTCTTGGCCCGTTTCCTTTTTCCCTCTCTTCTTCTCATTTTCTTCCGCAATGGGCTCTGTGTGGCCCATTTTCTTCGGCCTTTTCTCCCCCCCCCCCCCCCCCTAGACCGGCCCACCTGAGTCAGCCCATCTGCGCCAAGAGGTAGCCCAGCCTAGCAAATTCGTGAAATGAATTCAGGTCAATGTGAAAAAAATAGCAAAAAATAGTGGTAGAGGTAAAAAAAACAAAGCCTAAAAATTTCAACTTTTTCAAATTTAAAACAAATTCAATTAAAGAAGAAGTCAAATCCATGCTAAATTTTATTTTATTTTTTGAATTTTAAACATACACCAAAACCACCATTTGCATATTTGAATTTTCCTGTTTTAATTTTTGTGTTTGTTTGGTTTTTATCCTTTTGCTAATTTGAATTTGTATGCAAACACGAAACCAGAAAAAGAAAATCCTTTCTCAATTTCGTGGGCCGCCCCTTTTCTTTTCCTTTCTTGCCGGCCCACTCCCCATTCTTTATTTTTTTCCCCATCGCGTCAGCCCCTGGCCCAACTCCACTCCTCTCTGGCCCAGCAGCAGCCCAGCCCGCTCTCCTCTCACCGTGCCACCGACATGTGGGCCCCACCTGTTCTTCTCCAGTTCTTAGCCCACAGCTTCTTTTCTCAATTTGATTCATTGCTGAATTTTGAAAGTTGTATATATTTCGCATACGAAGTCCAAATAACCTGTTTTTTTTTTCCTCCGCGTTGATAAAAATATTATCTACCCATTTGTAGAATATATGGAAATGCTTTATATGATATAACTTTGCCGTATCCCCAAATAACTGGTGGACATCTTTTATCAAAATTTTGTTATTTTTGTAAATCTCGAAAGAAAATGTTTTCTCGACATGAATTTTTGTGGAGATGGACAACTAAAGCACCTTTACATAAGAGAATTATGTTACAAATTTTTTGAAGCTTTTGTTGAGGACATTGTTCACTTACAGTTGAACTTGGGTGATAGTTTCATGAGATGTGTTTGGAGTTGTCCACTTTGAACACCCTTTGGTGATTTTTTTTTTCAAAAAAATGAACAAAAATTCCCATGGGTTTGGGTTGACGTGGAACAACCATAAACCAAAAATCAGCTCAAAATTCATTATATTTTGCGAGATAAAATTTGACAAAACAATTGGAAAATGCGCTCATTTCTTCTCTTGTTTATATCTCACAAAGTTTGTTGCAACTTCGGGTGAAATTTGGTAAGAATGTGTATCTGGTCGATCCAAATGAACACTAATTTTGGTGGAATTTTGAAAAACTTTGGCTTCATGTGCACATAATAAGATACGTCTCACACAACTCATTTTTGAGTAAACATCAATGTTACAGTGTTTCCGAAAAATCCCAAAACATTATATGTGGCATTCATGGAAATGATACAAATAATCAATAAACTTGAGGCCATAAATAAATTTATTTCTAGCTATAAAAAAGATAAACTTAAAGCAAAAATAATTTTTGAATTAAACACTTTACAGGCCAGGGCTGTCTGGGCCTATAGAACTCCACTCCAGCCGGCCTTTAACTTTTTTTTTTACCCGCTCCACGCTCTTAAATGACCGTCCGATCAAATCAAACGGCTTGCCTCCCATCGCGCAGCAATAAATCCTCTGCCTGAAGCCCTAGCTGACTCCCATCCCTTTCCTCCGCCGCTGCACACCCTTCCCCTCCTCCACCTCCCCGAACCCTTACCCTCCGCTGCCGACGAGCACGCGGCGCGTGTGCGGGGCCTGTGCACGACGGCGGATCGCGGCACGAGTGATGGTGCGGCGCTGCGGTGCCGCAACAAGGGCGCGCTCGCGGGCGCGACGACTGGACGCTTCGCGGGCCGGTGCGAAGGGGGTCCTTTCGACACCGCGCGCGCTGCGATAGTTAATTACCGCGCGGTGTCGAAGCTTTTGTCTGGCGGCCCATGAAGCGGCCCAGATGCACCGACGCCGGCGCGGCCGTCGCGGAGAGCCCAGCCTCTCCGTGCCACGATCGACGCCCGTTGCCTCGCCGCGTTTCGCCTCAGGGCGCCGTGCTGCTTTTTGCCTCGGCGACCCGCCGCTGAGAAGAATTGTTCCAGTCGTGGAATCAATGGTTCCAGTCGAATTAACCAATTGTTACAGGCGTTGAATCAATTGTTCCAGTCGAATTAACCAATTGTTCCAGGCGTTGAAACAGATTGTTCTAGAGAAAGAAAGGAATTGTTCCACCGTAGAAACGAATTGTTCCAACCAACAAAACATTATTCCAAAGATGAAAGCCAATTGTTCCAGGCATTTAACAAGACTGTTCTGGAAAAAACAAATCAGAATGTTCCAGAGGAAGAGGCAGAGGCGAAGCTTGACGTCCATTCAAGGCAGGAGAGGGAGCGGCGAGGTAGGAGCAGCAGCGGGAGCAAACCAGCAGTTGAGGAACAGCAGAGGAGGAGGAGCTGCGCTGAGGGACGAGCCGGCATGCGAGACGGCGAAGAGCTGCGCTGCAACGGGCGAACGGAAGAAGACGAACGAATCGACGTTGTTGGGCTGAAAGCGAAGCAAGATCAGGCCCAAACCGCGCGCGCGGTAGCTAACTATTACCGCGCGCGCGGTAGCTAAAGTTTGCGGGTGCGAAGGCGGGACGCGAGCAACGAGGCAGCGGGTCGCCACTCCTTCACCTCCACACCACCTTCAAGATGGGGAGCAGGCGGCCACCACGACGGCCACAAGTCCACAACGGCGGGCGGCCACCACGACCCGCGGGCTGGGGCTCCAAGATAGCGACGGCGGGGGCGGATGAGGCGCGGCGGTGCGGTGACCCCTCGGTGGCGGCTCATTCCGGTGCTTCAAGCTCCGCCTCCCTCCTCGGTGAGTCTGCACGGATCAGCCTCTGTGCCGCCTCCTCGGCTTTGGCGCTCCCAGATCCAGCTACGAGGGCGGCACTGCGGCCATGATCCGGCAGGAGCGCATGGCTTCAACGCGGGAACGGATCTGTGCCCGTCCTGGATCCCGGCACGGTGGCTGCATCTTCCTCCACTCTGATAGCTGCACGTCCAGGCCATCCCCATCCAAGTGTGGTGAGCACGCGATCCTCTCCATCGTCTCTACCTGCTCATTCAGATATTGCTTCGCCCTCCACCTGTTCGACCAAGTGCCAACAGCATGCGTTACTCATGTCTGATTCTTTGGTTGTTGATCTGCTAGATAGACAAGCAAGATATGAAACCTTCTCGGTTTCTCCTACATTTATTCTCGCATGGCTCTGTTGTCCAATATGCTTCTGATCTCCTTTGCTAAATTTGTATATTCAGTGTCACGGTCAGCTGATCATGTTTACACATTAGTAGATCATCTACATACATTAGTATATCTGAGCATGTTTGGTATTGTGGCAACTTTTACTGCTTCACTGATCGGTGCTCTGTTCCAAATTGACAATGTTGTACCATCTGATGGCCTGATGGCAGTATTGTTGATGACATAGCCGCATT
The DNA here is from genome assembly GCA_007726485.1 of Eragrostis curvula. Lineage (NCBI taxonomy): Eukaryota > Viridiplantae > Streptophyta > Magnoliopsida > Poales > Poaceae > Eragrostis > Eragrostis curvula. Next base: position 185,428 of record RWGY01000362.1, on the reverse strand, counting down.
GTCTGATGGCAGTCTTGTTTTACTATCTGATGGCCTGATGCCCTAAGGTTCTACATATCTGATGGGTTCAAGTTGTATAAAACACCTAGCCCCTCATAAAGTCCTAAGAAGTAAGCAGCTAGGCTTCTTGGTTCTTATGCTGTTTGACTTGTGCTGCAGCTGTGTTACTGAATTCCCTTCCTGCTTGACTTTGCTGCACCTGTGCATTGACCATTATTTTTTCCCCACCCATGTATATGTTCCATTTCAAGTGAACTGATAATTTGTGATTTCTTATGCCGCTTTATTTTATTAATTCCTGTTCCTGATTGGATAGGGGATGGCGCTGCTTATGTATCTGGTTATGCCGCTTATGTGTCTGGTTGCAAGAATTTTTGTTTTGCATTTGTTAGCACTGGTTCTCTAGATTCAGTCGTTAGCCACTGCAGTTGTATCCTTCTGGAATAGTTAAGTAGTCGATGAAATGCTTACAGAGTAGACATTGTGCATCTGCTTTGTTTCCTCTGGAATAGTTAAGTGTCCTTCTGCTAGCTTGACTTGGAGCTTTAATTTGCAGAGCTACAGAACCATTTTGAATCACATGCAGAGTGTTTCTTTCCTTGCCATACATAAATAGAAAGTCTTAATCTATTCCCTCTCTGAACTGTGTGTATATGCTGTTCTCACCATATGAATAAGAACACTCTCTGCATGAGATGAATTATATATGGGCTTGTTTCAGGTGCTGTGAATGCAATCGAAGTTTTCCCAATGTCTAAATCTTTTAATGGTGTTTTTGTAGGATAGGAGCAGTGGGAATGAATGGAGGAGGAAGAATGGAAGATGTATGGACAAAAATTTCGAAGTTGAAACTCTTATCACCAAAGGTTGATCTCAAGGATTAACAAGAGTGAGATCTCATTAGCACTTAGAAACTGGGGATTTGCTCTATGTTAATGTAATGGTTGACTGATGGCTGTGATGAAATATAAAGGGCTGTATGTTGAATGTCTGGTCGGCCCACAATATTGTTTGCTTGGTTTTTTGTGATGGAAAAAAAGTGTCACAAAATTATTAGCCCAAAAAAATGGCCAAAAGTTTTAATTAAGAGGGATGAAATAAATTACCTGATAATTAAGCAGGCTGAAAGTAAAAAAAAACCTGTGAAATTAATGGGACGAATGTAAAATGGCCCGTGAAACTAATGGTCTGAAAGTAAAATGGCCTGCGAAATTAACGGGCTGAAAGTAGAAAGGCCTGCGAAATTAATGAGATGAAAGTAGAAAGGCCTGCGAAATTAATAGGCCGAAAGTAAAATGGTCTGTAAAATTGGTGGGCTGAAAGTAAAATGGCCTGCTAAACTAATGGGTCGAAAATAAAAAGGTTTGCAAAATTAATTGGCCGAATGTTAAAAGGCTCACGATATTAATGGGCCAAATAAATGGCCGGCCAGCCCAGGTCTGGTCCAATGGTCAGTGACGAAAATCAGAAGCGTCATAAATAGTTTGTGACGAATTTGAGAGTGTCATAAACGTTTATGATATTTTTGTGGAACGTCATAAATTTATGACGAAAATAATAAAAACGTCACAGAAGGTAATCAGCTATGCACCTTCTATGACGAAGCGGTGTCGCTTCGTCATAGAATGTCAAAATTGTTGTAGTGGGTGGTGGTCGTTGGTAGCGGGCGGAGTAGGGGCGGGGGTGTCGGGGAGGAGGATTTAGCGAAGGGCGGCGGTGGGTGGGCGCAGGGCGGCCAGTGAGGTGGGCGAGGGTGGCTGGGGACTCGCGCACGCAAGTCCGATAGGCCCCCTCATCAGGTGGTTAGCCAAACGAGCTCTAAATTTTGGCCTATAATCCACCACATATATATGGCGCCCCACAGTTCAGAACCGTAGAGCACCCTCTAAAATTGATCCCCAAATCTGTTGCCTGTGTGGTGAATAAACGGGTGTGCGAATTAACAACTCAAGTACTTCCAAAGAGCACAATTCCACTCTTCCAGGACTGTAATTCATCAATTGTGCCATAACAGTCACGTTGCTACTAAGACTAACACAATGCCAAATGCAAATAGCAAATCAAGCAAGATGCCACCAACAAATATAACACTTAAGGACTAAAACTGCCATTATCCATATCTCAACAAAGAGCAGTTATCAGCAGTTTATAAAATCATCTATCCTGTGTGTAAGTCTATCCAGCATCTACAACAAAGCATGCTGTCTAGGGGAATTCACATCTACTGCCACCTAGGACTGGAGAGAGTATTGTTTGGTGGATCAGCTGAGTCAGCAACAGGAGGCCAGCAGCTCCAAGGTTTTTATTGCCTGCTTTTCTTGGAGCTGCAATCAGGGCACTTATAGTGCTTTATGTGCTCCGCTTTTGCCGGAGTTATTTTCACGCATTTGCCATGGAACCACTGCTCGCAAATGTCGCATCCGATCCAGAACTCGGTAGCATTGTAGAGACCCCTGCAAGTTCCACAGAGGGTTTCGCTGTGTTCTTCATCGTCCCCGTACCCATCATCAACAACCGCTGGCCTTGAGTTCTTTGTCTGGCCATCATTTGTTCGCTACATGACAGAGTAAAATTTCAGCTTGTAAAATCTAAAAGCCAAATGGTTAGATAATGTTTTGACAAGGCACCTTGGTCGAGTGCCTGGATTTGCCACTGTTGTTAACACCAGACTTATTCTCCCTTTGCTTCCGGTCAACCATAGCTTCATACACCGATGGATGTTCATTCATCAAGCTAAATAAGCGCTTCCTGGCGAAATAGAAGGAACACACACAGTTAAGACATTCAATCACACTATCCATTAACCAAAACTCACTGCATTTTATAGAAAACAGTGATGGATGTCGTAGTGTAATCTCAAATCAGTACAGGAATTGAAGACAATGGGTAATGGAGCAAGGCACTATCTCACAATGTCAGTCTAATTAGGATTGGTTAAGAAACTCATAGAAGGACAATCTTGTAGTTAGCTTACTGCAAATCTGAAAACTATCTTATTGCAGCATAATTAACCTAATTTGATAAAATAGAGCTATATGAAAGGAACACATGTATACACCAAAGAAATCGCATAAATAATCGACTTCATAATAAACACATAAATAAAGACAACGACTGGCACTACAAATATTGTCACAGCAGGAACTCAGTAATTGTTCATGATAAACAGATATATTATGTGAAAAGACCACAAACGTCAACAATTAGTGTACAGAGCAAGGCACATTAAGCTAGCCAGGTATGTCAATGGCCAAAAAAGGTTATTCAAATTGTTCTACAAGACATACAAAGAAAGCACAAATTATGATCAACATTAGCAGGAACTCTTGAGGTGAACAGAATAAATAATTTGAATAAAAAGGACTTAGAAAACTGCGTGAATAAATCAGTTTTACAACTAAACATAACAGTGAAGAGAAATTGAAAACAGACAATTCAAATAGCTTTCAAACTCTCCAATTAATCTCCGTCAGAACGAAATTAATGGTATCTATATCATAAAACTAAATTTGTATTTGGTGTTTGAAAACAATCGTATGTATATCAATACATGAGTTATCTCCACTTTTAAACGTCTTCAAAATGAATTGCACATTCGTATATGTCATCCATTCAATCTTGTTCTCGACCATATGTGTTATATGCCACCAAGGAGCTGGGGAGGTTCTATAAGTGGCTGAACCAGGCCAGCCAGGCTCAACCAGTTCAGCCCAAAGTAAGCTTAGCCTTTTCAGGCACTCAATTTGGCTTGATCAAGAATAGAAACTAAAATAAAAGTGGCATATCCTGAGGATACACTCGTTTGTATGGAGCATCCTAAAGTCCAGAACTGTGGAATGGTGAAACCACAAACTTTCCCTCTGTGAATATACACTCAAGTACTCAAATAAACTATCCAAGACACTAAAAAGATAATAGCATGGAACAAGCCAATAGATTTTTTTTTTGAGGGAAAGCCAATAGAATTCACAGAGTTTAAATTGCATTAGCTGATGTAAAAATATATCGACCAAGTATGATATGTCAAAAATGTAAAGTGGCACATCATATCCATGTCTGCATTCACAATGGAGAATGAAACAATGCCAACCGCAATGCCCAAAAGGACCTGCATTTCTTAAGGATCCCACAGGAAACGTCCAAAAATTTTTTTGCATCAATGAAGATAAAAGTTGTGCATTTATACAACTATATGCCACAGTTGAAAACAGATAACAGAACATTACAGATAATAATAAAGCATATACAGTAATAAAATGTTTGAGAAGAAAAGATACTGATAAAAACATGACCCATCGACAGCGGAAAAGCACACAGGAACAGCATCATACACACACAAGTGTAAATCGCCCACACAGGAACAGCATCATACAGATAAGAAAGAATGCAATTTCATGGTAGCATCAGATTCATGCTATTTTATAGACCAAGACAAACAGTTTAATTAAAAGAGCAAATGAGTGGAATTCGCCTCCTCATTGAGCTTTAAAAAGAAAAGAACAATTAAAGTAGACCAGTGAAATATCCTGAATATAAACTTGTTTGTAGTGGAATATCCTAAAACTGAGACCTTGTAATATCTTTAAGTCCAGAGCTTTGAGTGGCAAACCGGGACTCTACGAACTACTACTGATTCTGTACACTAAGAGAAACTCAATTATAGTGTCCAAGCCTACTAAAGAACAAAAAGCACGGAACATTCAAGCTAAAGGAACTTCAGAGTTTAAGTTGCAACATCGAGCTGAAGTATAGTTTTATCCATCAATCAAAGTATACTAGGGCAAAAACGTTGAGTTCCACATCTCGTTGGTACCTGCACTCGCAATGCAGAATGCAACAATGCCAATTGCTATCTACGAAATTGATACTGTAAAATCAGATAACCGAAGAGAGAAGAAAGCAGAGACAGTGTAAAAACATGGCCCAATTGACAGTGGAAAGATATTGGAAAGGTAGGGAAACAAGCGAGTGAAGCATAAGAAACATGTGCGCACACATGCACCAGGTGAGATAAAAATAAAATAAGCAATCAATGAACCCCACGCACAGGAACAGCATCACGCATGCTAAGACGAGCGCATTTCGACAGTTCCGTCAGATTCTTCTAAGAATCTATTTTGTCAACCAAGACAGTCAATTCAATTCACGGAGCGATTTCGTGGAATGCTAATCCCTCCCGATCCCGAGCAAACGAGCAAGTACCTATCGTTGGCGTTGAGTCGGGAGGCATAGAAGAATGCGACCGAGAAGAGCCACGCGTCGGAGTGGACGGCGACCAGCGAGAGCCAGTCGCGTCGGTTCATGCCGTCGCGGGCGAAGTTGATCCCGAGCGCGGGCTCGGGCATCTCCGGCGGCACCTCCTCCGCCGGCAGCGTCACCTCCCATCTCCCGTTCGGGAGCCCGTACAGGCACAGGTTCTCCTTCTCTGCAACCCAACAAACCAACCGCCGACCAATCAAACGCCACCAATGGAGGCACCACCGAAAGCAAACTGCTCAGGGCTCAGATCCGATCGGGACTTACCTGGGTCGCAGAACCCGTAGAACTCGTCCACATCTGCGAGGAAAGCAACCGCACGCGGTGAGACAGGGGCATGAAGCCGCGGCCGCAAAATTGAGAGAGGGAGGGAGAGGCGAGCGCGGGGACGGAGGAGAGGAAACCGAGCGTACGTACCGGCGGTGAGGGCGCGGACGAGGCCGGCGCGGCGAGAGGTGAAGTCCTTGTAGATTTCCTCGACGGAGCGGGGCGTGGAGGAGACGGGCGGCGCGGCCATCTCCATCGGCGGCAGGGCGGCGCGGTGTCGGCGGCGACTCCGAATGGGCCGGGGGAAGAAGGGGTTCAGGATGCCGCAGCCCTGACACCGGGCCGGATTTAAGGTGAGCATCGGGTGGTGGGCGCGGTCCACGTTGGGCGAGCACTGTGGGGCCCATGTGTCGGTGAAAATGGTGCGCGGGTCCTCGTGGTGGAGAAGGTTTATGGAGTGGATGTGACGTGGGCTGCGCGGTGGGCTCGGTTGGCTGACCTGGCGCAGGCGGAAGGTGGCCCGGATCTTCTGTGCCGTATCTCCAGTTACATCGTGGGTCCACATGCCAGCCTTTCGTGGATTGCCATATAGTAGTAGTATAGTACAGTTTTTCCAGGTGTGATTGTAGTAGATTCAGATTTCTGTAAATGACCCCTAAACTTGTACCCATGCTAATATTGTAGGTTTTAAATTTACTTAAAACTATATTTGGAGGACATTCAAATCCAATGCAAATAACTTTTGGCAGACTAAACATCGAGCATTAGAGTCAAAGCCGGGACTTCTTTTTCCCATTATCTAAAAAAAAATACATCTAGCATTCGAGCTGATTCAATTTCTTACAGGTGGAATTGAGTTCTGGTTCGTCAAATAGATGCATGGATTTGACATAAGAGATGAGTTGTAGTTAACATAGGGCAACATAAGTAAAAGGGGTCTTGGTCTAGTGGTTAAGGCATCCGAGTAGCACTTTTGAGGTCCTGGGTTCGACTTCTGGTGGGAGCGAATTTTCTAGGATTTAATACTATTTGTGCTTTCAACGGTAGGCGATGTGGCCATCGACAGCGAGACGCCAGTGGTGACTTCGTCAATCTGAAGGATTTACCGGCTCAGTCTTCGAAAATGCTCATAGAGGTAAGGTTTGCGTATGTGCATTCATAGGAATGAGTGTGCGTGTGTTGTGTTGTGAGTGTCTGAGTTATACTGTGTAATAAAAAAAAATATAGGGCAACATAATATATATATACACTTGCCCTATATTAATGGATTCTATTGTATGTCGATTGTTCTCATGCGTGATATGACATGTTTACTGTATATCCTTCTATTTTCCCTTTTTTTTTTTTCTTTTACTCTTACGCATCTAGCTGTGTTAAGTGTACCAAACACGATAGCACCTTCAAATGTGCATCTAAAATTCGAACAAAAATATAAATAGATAGGGCATGCAAACATCTACTAACCTCCATTTCACAATACTTGGCAATTTTGACTTTCACTGTTTATGCTTTGACTACTAATATTTGCTAAACTTTTTGATTAAGTAAATTAATAATAGTATAAATAGAGAGGTTACTAAAAGTACTTTAAGCATGTCATATGTTCATGAATGTTTGAGCAAATATTTGTAGAAAAGACAAATAGTCAAATTATGAATAGTAAAGTTAAAGTTGTCAAGTATTTTGAAATGGACGTTTTATGCCAAAACAATTTCATACTTGCGAAAGGAAAAAGAAAAAAAAAGAAATCAATCAATGAACCTGCTACCTATTACTATTCATAGGGTGATCTCTGATTTTGGTTTCTCTTTACTTAAGTTTCAAGTGCACTCAAAATGTGTATGATGGTAGATGGTTACCTGCTCTATTTATTTATATTTTTTATATAATTTTAAATACACAATTGAAGGTGTTATTACGATTGGTAACAACACCTAAAGGCCTTGTAAATTTTTCTTTTGACTACTAGACTAAGCTCTCAATCAAGAGTTATCAGAGATAGCTTAAAGACTCTAAACTGAGCGATTATTCACATAAAAAAGGAAGTTGTTTGCGTATGATATGAATATGAGTCTGAGCGATTATTCTCTTCTTCTTCTTTTTTGAGAATTGAGCGATTATTCTTTCCAGGCCTCCAGAGTCCGTCTATATTCTCTACTCCTAAAAAGGTTTGAGTATATTCTCGCGCGTCCGCCAAGCGCGTACACGCGAGTCCGCGTCCACAGATCCGTTCTTGTCACATCCCAAAAATTTGAGGCCTGAAATAATTTACATAAACCCTAAATCATGTTGGGTTAAGTTTGAATTTCAAATTCGAGTTCTTTTGAAATTTTGAAATCATGCATACATGTCATCCATATGCATACAGGACCTTTCCCGATTTTTCCTGGGAATATTTGCTAGGCCAAAAATTCCCAAAAATTCACCATAGACGCAATTCACTGTGGTGTAATTTCTATGAATTTGTCAGAATTTGTGGAGAACATTTAGATAGGTAGAAAATTTGTGACCACATCAGCCTGGTTGGAAAATTCGAAAAAACAGTAATCAAACTACTTGGGCTCGGCCCATTTAGAAAATAACAAAAATGGAAAATAAGAAACATACCTGTGCAGCCCAGTTCAGCCCAATCCGGCTCAGCTCGGGCCAGCACAGCCCACGCTCCCGAATCCTCTTCTTCGTCCTCCCGCGCGTCAACGCGCCGCCGCCGCCCGACCATCACCGTCCCGCCACGCGATGCGCCGCCCTGTGCAGCCACTGTGGGAGTACTATGCAGCGCATCCCAGCTCTCTCTCGCACCCTCTCGCGCTGCGCTGCGCTGGAGACCCCGCCAACCACTCTGTTCCTCCTCTTTCTCTCCGACAACTAAGGCCGCCGGCCATAAAAATCGAGCGGAACCACCTTCTTTCCCTATAAAGGGCACCATTCAACATCTTTATATCTTTCTTCCCCTTTGAGTGTTTCCCAGAGACAATTCGTGAAGGACGAGATGGCCGAGTTTGAGAGGAATTGAGTTTTCCCCATTTTCCGGCCGCCGTCGCCATTGCCGACGATTCTTCCTTGTTGGTGAGCTATACCTTGATTCCTTCCCTCCATGTGATCTTCACACTTCACTGATGCCATTGGTACGCTTGTTTGCCTTCAACTAGGCCTGTAGTGCTCTCTCGACGGAAGTTTCCTCTGCTCCGCCGCCGTAGCTCGCCACCCGACCATCTCCAGCCACCGCAGGCCTCGATGTCAGTTGGCGAGCCTCCTGGGAACCCATAGATGCTAGACAGATAGCATGAACTCGTGCAGCTTCTTTCCATCCCGCTTTCGGCTGATGTCCTGCCGCCGCGCTGCTTAGGTCGCCGTCGCGTTGCCTCCTCCGGCCACCGTTCACGGAGCCGCGACTACCGGAGTGTAGCTCTTGATCTCGCGCGTCTCCTAGTGCGCACCGTTGACGTCGTCCGGCCCTAGTTCGTCGCCGGCGAGCCCCTCTGCCGCCGCTTTACTGTGCACACGCTAATTTGAACTAAATCAACCCTGAGCTGCCACTTGTCACGCTGCGATTGGTCAGAAAAGATTTTAATCTTTTTAGCTCGAATTTGATAGTAAAATGAAAGAAAAATATTAGGTAAAAATACTAGAAAATCTCTTGATGTTTGTAGGACCTTTTGCCACTGTTGTTCAGTATTTGATCATAAGAAAAAATTGTTAGAAGAATAATTAGTGAGATTGGCCATATTTCTTATGTAATAACATATTTCCTTATTAGAATTTAATTGTTCTTTGTACATTAGGGTTGTATGCAAACACTATAACTAAAAATATGTAAATTCTTGTCTTAGTTGTTGCATATAGAATTAAAATGGTAATCTCATGCAAGTTTTACTTTGAATGATAAATTAATTAACCTAATTAAATGAGCATCTTATCTATACATGAACATATAGCTTCATTTATACTATATGAACTTATTTTCTGGTTATGTCGGACAAAATAAACTATAGGCTAATATCTCTAGTTTGTATGACTAGGGAATTAAATATAAATTAAGTAAGTAGAGTTTCTATTTAGAAAAGTATAGATCTAGCAATATTATAATTAATAGCTTGTAGGAACCCCTAACTTTTGAAAGTATAAATGTAAGTGTATGTGTATCGGAGATACAATAAGGACATTCCCTAATATTACATAAGAATAAAAGAAATCTTAATATAATGCTCATGTTTAAACTAGGGCCCAATAACCATTTTTGCATATCATGTAAATGTGTAATTGCACATACATAGTCATCCATCCCTGAATTATATGAAGTAAAATAAAATAAGTAATATGTTAAACTATGCTATGTCTAAATAATTTAGTCAACTCGATATAACCTATCCTAAAGGGGTACACTTCCTGCCCATAGATATGTGTTGCCCCTTACATGCATACATATAGGAAATGAATATTTTAACCTATAAGGGTGTTTCCATATGCATCAGAAGCATGTAGCTTCATTTTACATGCAAATCATTTTAGGAATAATTACTATGCAAATTTAGTTTATTTATTCATGTCAGCTTGAACAATGCCATGTTTATTAATAGAAATAATTATGGATTTTACATAATAGATATGCACGCAATCACCATCGATAAGCCATATGTATCTCACCATATTTTCCTAGGGTTTAGTAAATGAATGTTTACGTGTACCATCATATTAACCTTGCATTAATCAATTTAAATAACGCGCATGCATGTTTTTCTTCTAAGAGAAAATAACTTATAAATAATTTGTCTAAGTGAATATGGCCTATATGAGGCCATGAGTATGTAGCATAGCACATGATCACCGTAGAATAAATGGAATCGCGAGAACCCTAGTATCCCTTCTTCTATTTGTTTGTCGATAGAACTCGATAACGTGTAGACGGTTCATACAAACTCCGAATACGTGTTTATTTTCATGAAATGCATCTCACGATTTTGCTTTTGGGTTTTAGTCAAAATATTGTATTTATTGTGGTATGTTTTATTGAATCTTTTAGATAGCTTTATTTGGATCTCTTGGTGTTTATTGATCGTGGCTTGACGCACACGTGAGTGAATCGTCGAAGAACTACATCGCGGGAAGATCGACACTTGAAGATCGACATATGGACTATGTATATAAAGGTGCGAGGCAAGCACACCACCTTGATCATTTTGAACCTATGTTTGCAAATGCAATTAAGTGCATAATATGTAGGATAAATTTATGCATAGCTTATATCACTAAAAATGCTCATTGGGGAAAAAATGGTAGATACTACCTATTGATCTTATATCCATTGGTTGAGCTATACCATATTTCCTTGTAACCCTAAGTTGGGATATCACCTTAGTTATAGGCTCTAGCTTCATGCTATAATTAATTGCTATTAAAGCTTGCTAAAATGAAGGGAGCATAACTTGTATAAATGTAAGTACATGTATATTCACTAAATTTCAGATTTGTGTTGATGGGAAATCTTTGTTGATATATGATGGTAATTTTAGATGTTGACGGGTTTTGATGTAATAATGTTAAATTGGAATAATGGTTGTTTGATAATGATGATTTGGAGGCCCGTCACATCACATAAGGACCGGTATATTTGTATCTTGATTTAAGGAAACAACGTGCGACCATGGATGCTGGTATGGGACGGCCATGGCTAAGTAATTAGTTGAATGTTGCCTTGCCTTCTAGAAGTAGAGAATGTATGGATAATTTCCGATGTACTGGGTTATTCAGAGGGACCTCCATTACTTCGGTCTTGGACTCAAGGTTTACCAATACAATAAATTGTACCTTTTCCTGCCTAACTATCCATATATGAAGGAGGGGAAAATTGTACCTCTGGGATGTTAGTGGTCAGGTTCAGAGGATTTTACTGCAATTTAGGGAAGGCAAGGTTAACAAACGGCTAATGAAAACGTCATGTGTGACACCGATGTGCACACTTCGTGAGTGCACGGTGCCTGCAACACCACAGACGGTCACTCAGTGTCCATGGGTACAGCGTACAAACTCTGCAGAGTAATAATCCATTCGAATGGCCGTGCTTGCGGTCTCAAGCTCCTTAATGATAGGTCTTTGTTTAGGGAATGGTTGGGAATTAAAATTGATCATGATGGTTATTGATATATGAAATGGTATAGATGATGATTTGGTAGGAACTTGACATGGAAGTCAAGTATCACCTTTTATTCATATGATATTTACTTGTGCTTACATTTATGCAATTTATATTCAAGCAATTTAATTTAGTAATTATTTCATTAATCAAGTTTAGTTTATCATATGCTCATTTACGCAAACTTACCACATTATACCTTCCTTCACTTTGACCTTGCATATAATTATAATTTTTGTTAATATTTACATGCATGCTTGCCTCCGATAACTTTGTTTCAGAAATTAAATGGATCTCGGTGAGGAATGACACCGTTCTTCCTAGGAGTTCAACTTCCAGTCATTTGCCTGTGGGATGATCACGAGGCACACGCTGGAGCTTTGAATTCCTTTATGTTGCCGCTGCGTCGGCCGTTGAGCCAATATTTTGTAAATTTCAAATAAACTTGATAGATGAATTTTGATATGACTATGGTTCCACTGTGATTACCGTGTGTACTTGTTATTAATCCTGGGACAAGTACGGAAAACACGGAGTTTCGGGTGATTTAATTACCCGGGACACCGCAGTTCTCGTATACAACGCGAGTCTGCCTTCCGTTTCTCGATCTGACGATCTCATCCGTTTCCGTATGCGCCTCAACAGGCCGTTCTGGAGGACTTGTGACGTAGGAGCCTGGGACTCGTGTCAGCCGCGGCCGCCAGAAACAATGGCTTCTCAGCCCCATGCGTTCTGCATCGTCCCAGCATGAGGCACGGCAGCGAGTGGGCGAGGCACCAGCCTGTCGGTGAGATGGAGCGGGCTAAGCAGCTGGAAGGGAAGGCAGCGCGAAGGTGGGCAAGCGACAAGGTTATAGCCTACAGGAACGCTTGCCTGGCAAGTCTATCGAAGGCGCGTGCATGGTGGAGGTTGACGTCGACGACATTTTCAAAGCTGCGCGGCTGCGCCTCATCTGCTGCTACAACAAGCTAGTCCGGCTTAGAGAGCCGAAGCAAGTTAGCCAAGCACACCCCTCTTTTTCTGTTCTTTATGGAATTGTATGACCCAGACAAAGCTGAGTAGGTTCGTTCTTTACAGGAATCTTTGTATTGGATCAACATAGTTTTTTCTTCTTTTTGGTTACCGAGAATATTTGGCTGATGTTCGTCGAGTCAGTGAGCTTCTACGACCGTGACGAAAATAGCTGACTAACAGGACCTGAATTCTAGCGCTCTCACTTGTATGGCTTCTGCAGCTCTGTTATTTATGCCAGTTGATCGCTGTGGTTGTTAGCAAGAACGGGTCCTGATTTCGATTAAAGGAAGTGTCTTGGTTCTGTAGAAGTCTGAAAAGGTGCAGGTGCACAGCGGCAAGAGTTGATCTTTGGCTTCGGAATTTGCCTTCCCATGAAGCAGTAGAAGCAACTAATTCTCTTCTCTATGCGGCTCTGAACTTCTAAAGAAGGCATGAAGACACTAAAAGGAGCCGGACGTTTTTCCTTCCCTGGAGGTGCCTCTATGCGGCTCTGAACTTCTAAAGAAGGCACGAAGACACTAAACAGAGCCGGACGTTTTTCCTTCTCTGGAGGTGCAAGCCCGAAGACATGCACACAGCTTCAAGTTCTTAGCTTCAGGTACTAACCACAAAAAAGAAAAAAGGTTCAGAGGTACTATACTAACCATTGTAACGAGTTTTTAAAAGTCACTGCTTGGACTTGAAACATCTAGGCCTGCTTTTCAGTTTGTGGTCGGTCAGATACTACAACGGCTTTACTTTATTTTGTAGTTACATGCTCTGAATAGTTTTTAAAATACGTTAAAGAAACCCTGTTGTGTTGTCGTAGGTATAAAATGTAATAAGATGTACAAATGGTGCGTTTGTTACAGTTCCAGATTCTCTAAGAATCAGAAACGTTTCAGTTTCAACCCAGAAACGTTTCTGAACCTAAAACAGAATCACTTTAGAAACCGTTTGGCTAGTTATATAATTTCAGTTTCAGTATAAAGAAGAAGAGGATTGAAATGACACATTTACCCTTGGGTGGACTATGTTGTTTTCTATCACATTATAACATATAACCAACTTTTGCAATATACAATATTAATACCAGTACATGTTCAGTTATACGCTAAGGCCGCTCCAAAGCAATATGTCTTTTAAGAAAAAAATGTGCCATCGTGTACACCTAATAGCTTAACAAGAGGATTAAGTGCCATCATGTGTGCCTAGCAAATTTACAGAAGAACAATGGATGCCCCACCTGTAAGCGCCACACCCCTTCTTCTTCTCCCTCACGAACAGGACAAAGGGAAAACAAACACATGTCATTGCTGCTCTCTGTTTGGAGCTCGCCTTCATGGACCGGAGCAGCGGGAGGCCAGGGAAAATAGCAAAATGAGTTGAGGGGCGAACAAGGATGTGAGATCGAGTGCTAAATTTGGTGGAGCCCATGCTCCCGGGCGGTTGCGTCGACCCTGGGCGGCAACATGAACTGCTGGTTCGCGGCGTCCGGACTCTGCGACGAGCAGCTGGGTGGCAATATTGCGTAATTTCCAGGAACTCGAAGGGAAGGTGCAGGGTGAGCGAAGCGATTCGACTGCGGAACACCTCTTCAGGCGTTTCATGCCCGTAGGCCAAAAACGCGAATCACTCCAGACCGCTTCGGCTACGAATCGTTCCGGAAAAACATCTTTTGGTGCGGTTCCAGGTGATTCTCCTCAGAATCGGAAACGATTCACTCAGCCAAACGGACCTTTACAAACAGGTGGGAGCATGCACTATCCGTAGATTTCTATGTATAGCTAAGAAAAGCAGAATGTTTATCCTTACACCAGATTAAAATTTTCGTAATTAATATTATCTGCAAAGTAGTGCCTCTTAATTATTTTGTTTCCATTGCAACGCACGGGAAACTTGCTAGTCTTTGTAATAATTCCAAGGAACATAGTATTTGCGGAAGTTCAGCAAGAGATTCTTACGAACATAAAGTTTTTCTCTAAAATATGTCTTTCCGTATTCATACAGCTGTCATGTGCTCTAAAAATGCATCCTGTATTCAAACGTTTTACAGCTCCAGCGTTCAAAAGAAATGCAAAGTAGGTTTGCCATAATACCAATGCAACTCGTAGAAGTATCGTTCGTATGAGTGTACTCAAACGCGGTAAACTTAAACCATGTTTGTGACTTATAACTGAACTCCATCACCTTCCACTTCCAGATATAAGTAACACAGCACATTATTCACATGACATCTGTGCCTGAAACCAACTAAACTGGCTCCAACCATGACCTGAAAATGTAAGCTTACTCTAGAAATAATGAATAATATTTGATTCAGTTTAACCATCATCACATTAGTTAATGGGGAACTGTGGACGCATGTCCCACTCCCACCCATGCGCAAGGGCACATGATACAAACTTTTGAAGACTCAGGCCTCACGGGACATTACAAAGCAAAAGGAACATTTAAAGAGAAAATGACTGCCAAGGAAATCATTCATCTTTTGTAAGTTTGATGCTGGCTTCTGGAAAGCTCCTTCCAAGGCTCCACAGAATTTCAATCAGCCGGTGATCATGGTCATAATCGTAGATGACTTCTATCAACTTCAACTTGGGACACTGGAATGTCCCCTCTACACCCAGCGAGGCCACGCCCTCCGGGGTTAACCTTCTGCCCAGGCGTTGTAGAGTAATGTTTTTCCTTTCTATCTCCCATTCCGAATCAGGAAATGAGTAATACTTTTGCCAGAAATACAAGATCCATGTAAGATATCTAAGAAACTCATAAGAAAACATGACTAGATAAACAAGATGTGAGTACGTACCATGCAATACTTCAAAGTGAGCTTCTCCAAACATGGAGTGTTCTGAAGAAAGTTCCCTAAAGCCTCCAATTTATCATTCAGATCATAATGATCAAGAAAACAACTATTAAAGTATATTGTTCTCAAATTATGAAATATCGGGAATTCATCGGACTTCAGACTGAGCATCACCTGAAATATAGACAGAAATCAAACCATCGAATAAGTGCATCATCATTTGCAGGAAATGAGAGAACAGTTTGTCAATATCTTGCCATGTGTAATTTTTTTTTTCCTAGTTGGAGTCTTGGACAATACTTTTACTTTTATTGATAAATAAGACAAGAACTGTTTAGATTCATAAACGAAAGCAACACATAAGGACATGCAGCAAAACTTATGTGAGATATGTGACATATTAGTGTTCAAGAAGGCATCTTTTAGGAGGGAAGCTTGGCTGCAAAATATACCTCTGATTCAAAACCCGCCAACTCTAAACTTGTAACATTGAATAGGCTCCCAAGAAGCCCAAGTCGCTCCAGAGACAAGGTTTCATTTTCTCCTGCTACTTGAATCGATGCTTTGACAAGGGAATCCATATTTTGTAGCCAAATACCATCTTGGCATTCATCCCAGAGATCAAGATAAGTAAGGCTAGGAGCCATGATGAACAAAGGATGACTTGTGTTATTCACACAACAATGCATTACCAACTTCTTCAGTGTGGATGATTCAATGCGCTGAAAATGATTGTCAGAAAACATGCATTTCTCGAGCTTCAAATCTTCCATGACAGGGCAGGACGAACATAGAAGATCCATGAAACGTCTATCCAGCTCCAAACCGCACAGGTAAAGGGTTTTGAGATGACGAAAATTTGAGCTCATCACAGGGGACATCTTGAAGCTCGGATTATAATTATACCAGTTCATCTGAATCTGAATCTGGAGCAAGGCAGGGCAGTACTCGATGCCACGGCGAATCCATCGATCCAGATGGAGCCAGTGAAACAGGTGACAACTTAATCGGAATTCATCTAAGGATGAAGTGCTGTCATGGAACAGCAGCAGGTTGGTGGCGAAGTCTTCAAACTTTCCCCACTTCTCGTCCAAGGCATTACTGCTGGTTGTTTCAGAGATCCCGAAGTCCTTTTCATCAATGTTGAGACGTGGCATGGTGCGCCAGAGATATCTCCACCTCGATGACAGCAGACATGTGCGCACAACCTGTGGGGCAGGAAGGAAGGACATGATGAGGTGGAGGAGCCCGTCCGGCAGGGCACTCAACCGGTCCATGACCCCACCAACATCCGGGTCATCCATGCATTCGCGTTTCGCCGTTGGCTCCGGCTGCGTCATCTCCTCTTCACTGATGGATCCAAAATATTATTAGATGGGCATTTGAAGATATATTAAAATCTGTTCATTGTAGAGCGAAAGAAGAAACATCAACCTACAAAGTAAGTTGAGAAACTGAAAATAGCAGTATGGAAAATTCGCAGATTTAGTTAGGTTTTGACTAATACCAGCACCTATCTTCAAACTAGTAAGCTCCATACAGATTCGCAGAACACAGCACTAACAAGCCACTAGTGTAAGCAGAAGCAATGTACTATGTCATGTACTCAGATTAACTGCCAGGACAGGGCAACTCATTCAAGGCTGCAATCTGAGCCAGAAATCAAATGGAAAATATAGGTATCGTTCGTTGCAATTGAATAACGGGGAAAATAGAAATGGGGATTCACTATTCAGAACTGGAATTTGGGGAGAAATCGGGGGCGACAGGGTTCACCTTTGCTGCAGGTCTGCTCGTGCCGGAGTGCCGCTCGGCCCGCTCGTCGCCTCCCCCGAGGCCCCGACCACCCCACTCGCACGACTGAGTGAGGCTCGCTTCGTCGGCTCCTCAGCCGCCGCGACGCCGCCCCCGCTCCTCTTCCTCAGCGAGTGATTGCTCTCACGGGGCAGCAGTTGATGGATCACCACGGCAATGCGAGCGCCGACGTCGGGACCTTACAGCTAGGGGTGGAAACGGATCGAATACGAATCGGATAGTGCTTTTCCCACATTCATATCCATATTCGTTTACAAATACGGATCGAATATTAAACGAATGCGAATACAAAAGCGAATGTCACTATAATTCGGACGGATACAGATACATTTAATTTCTATGTTGTTAAGACAACTACTACACTTTTTTTCTCTCTAAAGTATCTTTAATAACATTATTTCACATGATCTACACTAGTTCATATCAAAATTCAATCAATTTTATAATATTTTTTATATAATATATGGGTATATTTATGATATAGTAGCGGATACGAATACGAATATGTCGAATATTTGATGTCAAAACCTCAAACCATATCCACATCCATATTTTCTAATCGAATTCGAATACGAATTCGAATAGTGTAAAAATATTAATCGAATGGCAAATTTCGTACCACATTTGCATTTCATCGGATACGAATATCGAATAATACGGATTATCCGCATCCACTTTCCACCCCTACTTACAGCTTGTGGGGTGCGATCTCACCACCGCGGCGGCGCAGACACCGACGCCGGTCGAGTGATGCGGCGGCGGCGGGCACTAGCCCAGTGTGTGCTAGAGTTAGGCGGTAGGTGGGCCGTTTCTTTAACTTGGGCTCTGGCTCTGGACATTGCTGATCGGCAGACGAATGTGGCAGGCCCATTAACTATCTCGTTGGCAACTTCTTCGAGCAAGAAAAATGATGGTTACATTCCAAAAAAAAAAGAAAGATGGACAAGGTAACTTCTTCGGCAGACGAATGCGTTTGTTTTTTTGATACAAACACAAGCTTCCAAAGCTCAGAAAATTCTGAGAATTTTTGATGGGACGGATCATTGAGATGGGACAACTTTTATTATTGGAAGTTCTTCAAATTCGAAACCAGATTTGAATAAAAAATCCTGGAAGACAGGAAATGATTGAGGGCATTTTGCTATATTTAAATTATTTAGGAGTTCGATAAAATTCTAGAAAAACACCCAAAATTTTATCTTGGCACCTAACCCATATATGTTTTTGGTTGGGCTCACTTATGTGCAAATTTTGGTCGTTTCCATTCAAGCCTATAATTTATTTGGATCTATCACTTGTTTTGGCGTTGGAACAATACAGTAGGAGGGAACCTTTTTTTTTTTGGCATTATGTAGGAGAGAACCTTGTTTTCCAAAGTACTGAAACTTCGTACACATGGCTGGAAAGGATCAAATGTTCTCTCGATAGTTGGTGTGGACGGCTGATTTATTAACTCATCATGGTTTAATTTATTTTTTATTTCAAGTTATGCTGATTGAGAAGTCTGAAAAATTCCCAATATTTTATAACATGCAAACTTTGGATCTTTATAGATGTTTTCTTCCCTCGCAAAAAACTAGATGTTTTCTTGATCCATATGAAGTGAATGACAAACTAGAGGCTTTAGGGAGATTTGTTCAGAACTCACCTTGTTTGCAAAAGCTTATTTTGAAGTTTTGCATGGTACGCACTCTTATCCTGTATATATTGTAAATGTTCCTTGTGAATGTCTTAGATATTTACATGGATCTTGTATTTGTGCCCAAAGTTTATTTCGGCGCTGGCAGGACAAAAAGATTTTCCATTATCCCAAGCTGAAAGTAATAGAAGTCATATATAATTATGAACATGATCGATCACCAGCTAGTTGAACTTAAATGAAGCCTTAGGATGAGCTTTTTCCAAATGCTAGCATCAGACTCAACAAGAATGATGAGTGCAGTCCTTCGCATTGTCTCTGCACAATTCGAGCTTCTTGATTGGACATTTATATGCGCCTGGACATAGGCATATCCTTCATATTTTTTTTTGAGGAATTATCCTTCATATTATTGAACAAATGTAATGGTGGATAAGCTGAACCAGATATTACTAATGAGCTTCGGAGTCAAGTTTATCTGTTAATGTTTAAGAATCATGGTTTCAATCAATCTTGTTTCATTTGGGGCACAGATGTCATGTGACACAATGTCTTAAAACCATGGTTTGGATTTCAAACTTGCGTGATCAAAGTCATAGAAAAATGCCAAAACATTGCCGCATGTAAAATTATAGATCCATAACAGCAATACCCAAAACAGAAATAGTTCTGCATTAACGTATAATAACCAATAAAATTGCTAAATAATAAAAATAGTTACAATTTAACTCAACGAGACTTAATTTGGAAACGTGACACAATGTCTTCATCACCAGTTTGAAGAAAAAAGTCAAGCTCTAGAAATGTGACCAAGCAATCATTTAAATATTGATCTCCCATGTTATTCCGTAGTTTGTTCTTCACATAATTCATTACTCAAAATACTCTCTCGATGCTTGCAGTTGCTACTGGAAGGAGTAGTGCCAGTTTAAGTAGCTTATAGACAAGTCGATAAGCGAGATGCTTATTTGTTTCAACCAGCATAATTTATATATAGCTGAGCAATCTTCTCCACTTTTTGAACCACTCATCTCTACGTACAAAGCCAATAAAGTATTCAAGCTGAGATGGTAGAAACATCAATCTGTCCCAGAGAAGTCCATAATCACAAAAAAAAGGATAAAATTCTGCCAGTCTAACGAAGAGGCCTTTATTGTGTCTCAAAAAAAAAAACAAAAAAAAAAAAAACAAGAGGCCTTTATCGAAACAAGCAAATGAGTTTGACGGACTGAATGCTGACATGCAAATCAGCAGCTCTGTATTCACCTCATCAAACCTATCATTGAGCTCCTGAAGTTGCCTATTAATGATACTCAGAAACATCTCAACTTTGAAACGATGATGATTCTTGACATTTGGGAAGAACTTTTTTGATCTCACAACTAGCATATATCCATCATCCATATTAACAACTTCAATTTTGTGTTTCATACAAAAAAAAGTGACATTCTTAAGAAATTCCTCCAAGCCATCATCTGTTCTTAATGTCTCTAATTCACTCTTTGTGGAATAAATGAGCTCAACAGCGTTGACAATATCTTGATCCCTCCTTTGCAAACCTTTGTTCAGTTAACCAAGCCCCCCCCCCCCCCCCCACCCCCCCCTCCTCTTTGTAGATGACATGCGGCAGGCACGCTCAGCAATCTACAAACAGAACTAAAAAAAAGAGAGAGTACGGTGTTCAACAATTATGCCATGAAAATAAACTCAAAGGATTCAAATGATTTCATTGCTTCTTGAGCTTTATAAGCATCTCCACTTTGAGACCGGTCATCTCCTATTGCCTTCAGGACCCGACAGATTGGATGATACAAAAAAAAGAAAAAGAAAAAGAAGAATATGCTGCACAGTTCTATAGTGAGATCCCCAACGAGTATCACCCGGCCTTGCCAATCCCATCTCTTGATTTAAACCAGACCAGTTTCAATCTCGCCCAATTCTAGTGCTTGCTCAAGGCCTTCAACTTGAGCTACTCGAAGCATCTCCTGCCTCTTACAAGAAGTCGCAATTGTATTCATGAATTTCCCCACCATTGTCCTCGTCATGAATTTCTGCTTGAGGTTTAGTACTTGAGCAATCTTGGGTTAAATGAAAAGTGGGTTAAGGGCAGGATATTTTGCTTTTTTATATAAAAAATATAGAGTATTTCTCTTTTGTTTCTACACATCTTGGTGGGAAGGTCATCTTGTTTTATTAATAAACTAGTTGAATACCCTGCGTTGCTACGGGGACTAAAAATTGCATACCGGTATATAGTATCGATCGCACAGGTGCAAGATACTGACGCCATGTACGCTCATGATGGCCAGCAGAATCCGAAATGTTATGAATCATTTTGCTACATGAGTGGTGCTCGCCCATAATAGTGGTTTTGATTACCGAGGGACAACAACCCTTTTGTTTCTCACACACGTTGAACATGGCCCTGACCAATCCGGTGTCGGTGACATTGCAGTTCCCACCCCTACCATCTGACACACGCTAACATCCATGGCTCGCTCCAGCTCTCCATCTGGCGTCTCGTCGTGCTCCCTTGCCAGTCAATCACCCTCAGGGTCGCGCGTGCACTCAGACCGCGGCGGCCGCAAGCAAGTGCCCTTGTGTCAGGGCTTCGTCTTGCCCGTCGGCGGCTATAGTGCCGGTGCTCGCCGCCCATTGGCGGCTACAATGCCGCTGCTCGCGAAGTCAATGTGCTTGACCCTGGACTTGAAACCCTTTAGCTCGTTCCGTGGTCAAATCCTCAGGAACCGAAGTCACCAAACACTCTTCAACGCTCACAAAAACCATTTTGCCTTCTCCAACTCTTGGTACTCCACATTTAACTTGCCTAACCCGAAGAACGTTACTTCTCTTCCTCGTCATTGTGAACGAACCTTCTTTCAGCTATGCTCATGTGACAGAAAAGTCACCATCTTTCTACCATTAAAAATACAAATACAAACAATAAGAAATAAGATCCTTCCATGATTGTAGTGTGTTGGTTTTATGTTGACCTCGGTCAACAACCGAACCGAAGGAGAGGGGGAGGCTGCGCCTCCCTAATCCGACTAGGTTTTGGGCCAACCTATGAAGCCTACATTGCCATGATCGGAAGGCAACCCTAAGCCCAACACGGGCTTGGCCCCGGGTCTACAGCGTATTATATAAGGGGAGGCCTACATGCCACCCAAGGTTTACTGAACCCTAATTCCACCCCATCGATCGCTCAGGTGCCTGGAAGACCTGGAAGACCGAGCTCGCCGCACTACAGGGCAGTGCCGCTATCGCCCTGAGGGGAATCACCAGAATACCCTCAAGGAAAAGCTTCGCTACGTTCCACCTCAAGCCCTCATCGTCACCTCTACGCCAGCACCCATGGACGCCACCGCTGCTGGTCCTTAACCGATCTCTATTTCCGCATTAGATTAGTTGTCCTAGGTTTGATCTAATGGTTGACTAGATGATCCTGTTTAGCCCTAAGTTTATGTTGTTGATTAATTGATCTATCAATTGGTATCAGTTAGCCATCACTAGTCGTTTAGATCTCCTAGTCATGTTGTACTAACTTTCAGTCTCGGTTAGCACTAGATCATATCATGTTTTAGCTAAGTTTCAATTAAGTTTTTGATGATCTAGCTATGCATCAGAGGTGATTAATCATGTTTTAGTCAGTTTTCAATTAAGTTTTCCTTTAGCGCATTAAGTTTTTCATGTTCAGTAGCATAAGATCAGTAAGATAGATTAAGATTAATGTTCAGTTTTAATTAAGTCTTAGATTAACTTAATTCCTAAGTAGTTAGGGTTTTTG
Organism: Eragrostis curvula; assembly: GCA_007726485.1. Lineage (NCBI taxonomy): Eukaryota > Viridiplantae > Streptophyta > Magnoliopsida > Poales > Poaceae > Eragrostis > Eragrostis curvula. The sequence goes on along the minus strand of RWGY01000362.1, from coordinate 162,732 downwards.
GGTTGTATCTGTTAAGCACGCCATGTCACACATTAGATGCGAAATTAGCTAAGTAATTCTGGGTTTCTAATCTAGGGTTGTTCTAATTTTCACACACGCACCTAACCCTACCCCTAACCCTAACCTTAACCCTAAGATCAGAGGCACTTACCTCTCGGTCGTTGTAGATCCCGCCGCACCTCAGCTCAGCGTGCGGACGGCGGCGTCCTCCTCTCGCCCTCCGCTCACCGACGAGGCACCACGGCATAAGCTCGCCGTGGCGCGCACCTCACCAGCATAAGGACTGGCGTCGTCGTCGTTGATGGGCCGCCGCCGAGTAGCCGTTGTCGCTCAGATCCGCGCGACGGGCTTGCCCTTAGGCACCACAGCGAAGGTGTTTGACGAAGCCGCGCGCGATTTCTCGCACGCACGCGTCGGCAAGCAGCTCCCCATGGCGCCGCGGCGGCCGGCCGGCGTTGTCGTCACGCTCCGGCGTCGCCGCGTTCGGCGTCGGCTGCGGGGGAGATGATAGGAACCGATGTGAATCGGCAAGGGTGTCCCGATCTTCACGACAGTAGGCTAACGAAATCAAGGAAAACTTGCTGCGAACAGCGGGGATAAGTAGCTTTATACCTGCCAAGGTTGGATGTGACCAAGCGATGGGGAGAGAGGCACCGAAATCTTGAGGACGTCGACTCGATCTCCAAACGACCGCAAAACCACAAACCGGGACTAATCCACACAATTGACTCAAAAGCCAAGAGCACGAATCAGGGGATCTCAGAGAGATCTCTTCACAAGTCCAAGAAGAACAAGGAAGAACAAAGGTGTGCAAGGCACTCAGCAGCTTGGCTGCAAAACCATGTTGGTTTATCAAATTATCAAATGATCAAAAGTTGTTTTTGCTGGATACATAGGGGGTATTTATTTATACATAGGAACAACCCTCCTAGATAGGTATGAACTGAAGTCACCATGTTGGAAGGTGGAAGGCCAACAGGTGGAAGTATTCACGAAGTTTTCTTCAGCTCTCGGGCGTCCTCTCAACTTCTGGGCAGCATTCAGTGAAATGGTCATAACTCCTTATTGGGAAGTCCAATGGACTAGCGGTTTGTTGCGTTGGAAAGAAAACTCAATTATCGTTCCAACCATGTATATTATGCAGCATGTGTCGGCCCATATTGGTACAGACTTGGATGTGAAGTTGATGCTTCTGTCACATAACCTTGGTTCAGGAACTTGTAACCATGCTTGTCTTGGGCAGCATCCTTGACATCCTCCATGTAACCCATTGAAGTATCCTCATGTGTAAACCTGAGTAAAAGTAGCATATTTGATTTCGGTAGCATATAATTCTCATCAATATTAAGGTTATGTGATGTAAGGAGCGAGTTCACCTCTTGTTGTATCATCTTTGCACGGCTGCGTGTAATAGGTCGTACTCTTGTTGCCTCATGTGAAACCGGAGTTGGACATGGCATATCCGCCAATGTATCTTCGTCATGTATGACCGGGATGTCCTCATCAGGAGAGGAGTGGACGAGAGAGTGAGAGAGAGTGAGGGCGGGCGTTAGGGTTTCGGCTAGTGTTTTATTCCGAGCTCCGTGAACCCTAGCCGTCCGATCGCCCTTCCTCTCGATCTGACGGCTCGCGCGCCAGCCATCAGTTGGGCTGGGCGCGCGCGCTTTGGGCCAGTTTCGCGACCCGGTCGCTGGTGTTTGGGCCTCCGGCCCGACGGCCTTTAGGCGGCCTGCGCGGCGTCGCGTCGCGCGACGTGCCGTACTAATTTTTGTGCAAATGGGCCGCGCGCGTTCCGCTTGGCCGGGCGCGCGAATTGAGTTTGGCTGCGCGAGGATTTTCGTTTTTCTTTTAATTTTTTCAGCAAATTTCCTTTTCTTTTTAAGAATTATGCTTTAAGAGTTATGTTTAAGTAATTTTAGCACCTTTTTAATTATTGTTTAAGCAAAGTTTTGAGCATATTAATTTCAGATGTTGGTGTTTATGTTAATTTTAAGTTTAATCCACCAATATACTTTGACATGCCTCTAAATAAATGGAACCACCGTGAAATTTGTTTTGAGTAAACTTGCGATTATTTCTGACCACCGTTGTTTAATCATGAGTATTAAATTTAAGATGAATTTCGTTTGTTTTCCCCATCGGTGATGCAAATTGAAATTTAATTGTGCAATTTTAATCAGACCACCGTAGGGTTATTATCATGCACTTATTTTGCATTTCATTGTATATCATTACTAAGCTAACTTTTCTCTTATTTTCAGTGACTAATGTCAATGCTGTTGCCTCCTACCTCAACAACATTAAGAACCTCAATGGAGCAAACTTCCCGAACTGGAAGGGCAAGGTCACCACATGCTTGGCATAGAATGATCTGGATCTGGCACTAAGGGAGGAGAAGCCTGCTGCTGGAGAGAGTTCACCTTCTCTTGAGAAGTGGGAGAAGTCCAACAGGATGGCCATCATGGTCATGACTCAGACCATCAGTCCTGGCATCAAGGGTGCCATCCCCACTAAGACTTCAGAGGGGGTTGATCTCATTGCTAAGGAGCTTCTCGCGAAGATTGAAGAGAACTTTATGAGCTCCTCAAAGACTTATGCTAGCACAATCATCATGAAGTTAGTTCCTCTCAGTACACTCGTCAGGCTAGCATAAGGGAGCACATTTTAAGCATGTGTGACATGGCTAACAGGCTTAAGGACACGAAGATGGAGATTTCTGATGGTTTCCTTGTCCATTTCATCATGACCTCCTTACCATCTCAGCATTCAGCCTTCAAGATCAACTACAACACCAACAAGACCACTTGGTCCAACAGTGAACTTATCAGCTATTGTGTTGAAGAAGAAGAGCGCCTTAAGACTGAGAAGATGAAGGAAGTTGTGAATATGGTTGGCAACCTTAGCATCAAATCCACTCCTAAGAATCAGCATGAGGCTAGCAGCAACAAGCAAGGCCAGAAGAAGCATAAGAAGCAAGGGAACAAGAATTTTGCTCCAAGGAACAACAACAATGTTGGAGATGATACCGAAGGCTCCCTGACCATGCGAAGGGTATAAGATATAAGGCGAAGGCTAACAAAGGAAGCGGCGAAGGCTGATGGCCAGAGGCAAGGCTAAGCTTACTACGAGGAGGCGTAATGGAATTGGCTAATGGCATAGCTGTAATAATGATTTCTCCCCCCCCTATAAATATGGAGGGAGGAGACCCTGTAATGACATCTGTTTTTGGGGCCCCGAGCCAAGAAGCACTTCATTTATTCTGTCCGCTCACGATTGTTATCTCGCACCCCTTCGCCCAGCATCGCGGACGACTGGGGGCTTCACCACCACTCATAACGGAAGATCATACGAACTGCCTGGGCAGGAGAACCTGATAACAAGGACGCTAACACTTCAGGAGGGCTTCGCCAAGGGTCCAGTGGTCAAAAAGGAGTCCGTAGGACTTCGCGAGGGAGATCCTCAGACATCAAGACACACAGAGGGCTTCGCTAGGTCACATAACCTGTTGGAGGGCTTCGCTGAGTCCATCCTGGACCTTCGATACCCCAACATTTGGCGCCGTCACGCGGGTTCAACCCACGACCACGTTTGACATAAAAGATGGCCAAAGGCAGATCTTCAAAGACAATAGACGCCGAAGCACAGTGCGCTGAGATAGAAGAAAAGGAAAGACTCGCTAGAGAAGAGGAAGCCAAGGTCGTTAGAGAACAAGAAGCTGCACGAGCCGAGGAGGTTGCGCGAGCCGAAGAGGCTGCAAGACAAGAGGAAGCTCTAAGGCAGGAAGAAGCTCAGAGAGGAATACAAAACAACATCAGAGACGCTTCGCAAGTAGGAAATGTCCTTCCGGAGGGTGACGAAACAGCAGACGATGAAGCAGATTCTATAGCAGAACGACTTCGTATCTTAGAGAAAGAAAGGCTTGAGAGGGAAAAACGCTTGGTAATCGTAGAAAAGAAGTCCAAACTGAAAATAGACATGCTGCAGAAGATAAGGCAAACACAGAGGAAAATTGACGAAATGGATGAAAGGCTAAACCAAGTAAACGAAGATATGAGCAACCTGAAGAAGCTAAGTCAGAATCATCCAAAAAAGACGCAAAAGCAGAACGAAGGGAAGGTGGTCTACGAAGTAAGCAGCACAAGCAGAGATGTACAACCAACCTCGATGTTCAATGAAAATTCACCCCTAAGCGAAGAATTGCAAAATGAGCCTTGGCCTATCAACTTCAAGATGCCAAAGATTAAAGCATATCAAGGAAAATCTGATCTAAGGGAATTTTTGATGTCCTTCGAAGCCGCAGTTGAATCTGGAGGAGGTACAAATTCAACATACGCGAAGGCACTCGTGATGGCAATCGAGGGCACTGCAAAGACTTGGTTCTTCACCTTAGAGCCGAGATCATTCAATTCATGGTCCGAGTTGAGAAAGGAATTTATAAATAATTTTCAAGGCTTCCAAGCCGAAGAAGTCCATCAAAGAAAATTGTTCTCTTGCAAGCAAAGGAACAATGAAAGCCTCAGAGAATATATGCAGAGGTTCATGGAAATCAAGTCGAAGGCCAGAGGAGTAGGAGCTTCCATGGTCATTGATGCCCTAATGGAAGGTTTAAGGTCTGGACCTTTCCACTCTTCTTTCGCAAGGAAAAAACCAACCACAATCTTCGGGTTGCTTGATATCTTTGAAAAGTATGCAAGATCAGACGATGAATTCAGAAGGAAGAAAGACGACGAAAAGAGACAGACGCAGCAGCTAAGAGACGAGAAAAAAATAAAAGAGGACAAAGAATCAAGTCGAAATCGAAGGCATGATGAAAACAAAGAAAACCACAGAGACCACAACAGCCGAAGGGTATACAATCTTGAAAACAGAGAGGAAAGGGGAGATGAGAAAAGAACCAGAGAGGACGAAAAAGGAAAAGAGCGAAGCAACCACGACAAGGACCACGAAGAAAGAAACAGAGACAACAGTCAGAAAAGCAACTCCCGCGCAATATTTTGCGAGCTGCATGGCGAAAGCAAAGGGCATACAACGAAGCAGTGTCGGGACATCCAGGCTTACAAGCAGAGTTGGCTCGCAAATAGGGAAGCAAAGAAAGCTATTCGACACACGAGTAACTATCGCGAAGATTGGTCTCAAAGCAATACTCATCCAACGTATCCTTCGCATTCGGTAAATCATGTGGTCAATTACCTAAGGGAAGCTTCGCAGCAAATGCAGCAGTACACTTATGATCAACCGCAAAGCTTGGCTGTGTTACCACCACCAGTAGAAATGAACCATCATAACAATGCAAGACACTCAGAAGCAAACAGCGAGGTGCGAAGGCAAACAATAAATGCCATTACTGGAGGATCAACACAGCAGCTAGACTCAAGAAGGGCCAGAAAAGAGTACATGCGAAGGGTCCAGCACGTCTCATCAGGAGCTCCTTTTGTCAAAACAAGGTGGTCTCTTGTTGACATAACTTTCGGGGAGGAAGACGCGAGAAACTTGGATCAACCGCATTCAGACCCATTGGTAATTCAGGCAAACATCAAAGGCTTCGATGTTCTCAAAATTTTGATTGATGGGGGAAGCTCCACAGACATTTTTTCTGCCTCAACTCTCAGGAAAATGAATTTGGAAAATAAAACATTACAACCAGCTGGAATCCCACTAGTCAGTTTCACCGGAAAGATAATCCAGGCAAAGGGAAAAATTGTCTTGCCAGTAACTTTTGGCGAAGGAGAAAATACAAGGACTGAAGATGTGACCTTTGATGTGGTCGACCTCATCTACCCCTATAATGCAATCTTTGGGAGATGATCCATTAACAAGTTCAAAGCCGTAATACATCAAGCTTATTTATGCATGAAGATCCCGAGACCAATCTCTGTGATTAGGGTCTTCGGAGATCAGCTACAAGCTAGAAGCCTCGAAGACAATGAGACTCTAGGAAGGAAGAATATCCATCTCATTAAACAAGAACAAGACATACTAGCTTACAAGATCTTCGGCCTCAAGAACTCGGCAAGACCATGGCAAATCTTCATGAACCGTTTCTACCAAGAGTCATCAGAGCTACTCTTCGGTAGAACGAGCGATGCTTATGTGTAAAAACATAAAAGACTTGCAGGGTGTGTGCTCTTTTTCCTCACGAGGGTAGCCATGCGAAGGGTGTGAGGTTTTTTAATGAGGCACCCTCTAAGACTGTAACACAATTTTATAGTTACTTTTACCCTCAAAAAATTCCAGAGTAATTTGCCGAGGAGCCTTAGCGAAAGGCGAAGCCATGAGCTTAACAAACGAAATCAGGCAAAAAGCCTAGAACAAGCGAAGGGCACACCAAAACAGAATTTGGTGTTACCCAATTCTGGGATAACGTGTTGCGAGAAATAACACAAGTTTCTCAGAAACAACTCGAAGGGAAAAAGGCAAGCTACGAAGCTGACCCTACCTCAAAAAACTTGTTTTGGCCTCGTGAAAGAAGGCCAAAGAATGAAAAAGCTAAGACAAACAAAAATTGTCTGGCAAAGAAAAATATCCCTAAAAAAGGAGAGTAACACTCTTCGCTCCGAGGGGAAACTCTCAAAGAAAAATCTTCGCTGAGTAAAGACCCAATGTCTCTAATATAAGCGCGAAAGCTTTGATCTACACCGAGAAAACAGGTCATCGCGCAAGAAGCAGAAGGCTTCGCAAAAGTATTAAAGAAACCTATTCTCTAGCGAAGTAAGTCGAACATGTTTCTTCAAAAAGATAGCTCGAAAAAGCATATTATGTTCAAGGGGAATCATCGTCAGGTTCCTACTTTACAATGAGACCTAACTCTATCAACATCTGACATACAATACTGAACTCGTCAAAGTTATATCCGCTCGAAGGCGAATAAGGCCTTTGGAAAACGGGATCTACTACCCCGGAAGAAACCATTCGCTCAACTTGCGAAGCCGCATCAAAGTGCGAAGGTGAATCTTCGAGATCAATAGAAGGGTTACGACGGCCTCGACCACCACGCTTCCATCTAGCGGAGCCCCGACTAGAAGAAGGGCCATCTTGAAAACGACGTCCACAAGACCCTCGTCTTCCGCGGCCACCACGTCCTTCGGAAGCATTAGGACAATAATTATAAGGCCTACCAATAGCCACCAGACTATCAGGAGGAAATGTGAAGGAATCCGCGCCCCCTTCGACAGGGGACAAAGGATCTGAATCACTCGACAAATGAATTTCCGAAGGAGAACTGAAAATCTCAATTGGGGGCTCATGACGAGCCAACCCACGACAAGAAGGCTCCGGAGTAGCAAATTCGCTCAAAGAAATCTCAGATGAAGACTCTGGAGTAACACACTTGCGCAGCGAAGCATCAGACAAAGGCTTTGGGGTGGCAAACTCGCTCAAAGAAAAATCAGAGGAATCCTAAAGACCAAAACCAAACAAAAATTAAAAACAAAAATAATAATAAGTTTACAACATATGTCTTCATGGCACACTCAGCAAATACAATTCCGAAGAGGAAAAAACCCCATACACATCAAACAATGGAAAAGTTTATACCTCATCCTGAGGTGGACGACCGATCGAAAGGACCCTGCTCCAGAAAAACTCATCTACATGGCCACCAAACTTCATAAGAGCGTCGACCAAGGAAGGAGGAGTGGTGTCAGTAGAAACAAAAGAAAAGGAGTCACTGACAGCCTTCGCCAAGGCATCACTCCCCCCAGCCTCAAGTGAGCGAAAGAGGTCCCGAACAGCAAGATGCACAACATTATTTGAAAAAGCCCTACAAGCTTGGACAACATATGGAATGTTGGTGGTGAGCCAAGCTTGGTAGTACTCAATCGAAGAGTCTTCAGGGAGCTGATCAGAAACAGACCCCACAAAGACAAGAGCATCTCTGATTTGTCCACAAATTGCAGACAAGCGAAGCTTCTCAGCTTCAAAAAACGCAGGGCTCCAGGGTGGCAGCATCAACCTTTCCGCGAAGGTCATCATTAATACCTCTGGCCGTCGCAAGAGATGCATCCAGCTCTTCAACCTGTTTATCCAGAGAAGTCATCTTCAGCTCAAAGTCTTTAGCAGACTGACTGAGCGTTTCTTTCTCTGAAGAAAGGTCAGCCAAGCGCTTATTGCTAAGAACAAGCGCCTCCTCTTTCTCCTTGACCTTCGTCTCAAGAGCGATAAGGTCTTTGCGAAGTTTATCCCGATCAGCTTTCATCCGTGATAACTCCCTATATTGGCGAAGGGAGGCATGTGTAATCGCAAGAGACTGTCACGAATAGAAGAAGTCAGATATATATATATATATATATATATATATATATATATATATATATATATATATATATATATATATATATATAAATCAAATGCTAAAAATAAAAATTAGAAGAATCACCTTCAATTGCGAAGATAGCAAAGATTTGTACAGGGTATCTCCACCCTGTAGCATGAGCTCTTTCTCCACCTGAGGAAGGCGAATACTATTTGCAGCAGTAACGAAAGGCTCAATAGCCTAAGCACTCATGACGAAGGTATTAGCAGGTACCTCGTCACAAGCAAGCGAAGACCCCTCAGCAACCTCAGCTGAATCAAAAGCAACATCAAAAGGGAGAAACTCCTCCTGCATCGTCTCAAAGATAGAATGAAGAAAAAGTTCACCACCTCTCGAAGGGCTGACAGTGTCGCGAACCAGTATCTGAGGCTCAGGAGGGAGCTGAACCCCGGAACGATTTGAAAGAGGCCTCAGGTTAGTAGCAATCTGGTGAAGTTCAGACATATCACGCGATGAGAGACAACCTGATACAGGTGCTTCGCCCACTTCCTTGTCCTGGATCTGGGCCTCGCCCGAGGCCTTGTTACCCTCATCTGGGGTCTTGTTCTGGAGCTTTGCCTTCAATCCAGATGAATTAGGGACAGCGGCAGCAGTTGCCACACTCGTCCTGGATTTTGGCCTTCTCAGAAATTATAGATTTGCCAGCTTCGGCTGAAGAAGAAGAAGAAATGCCCTTCGTAAGAGCAACAGAACTCTTCGGTGGGACACCTTTACCAATAGAGGAAGTCTTAGAAGAACTTTGACCTTCACCCTTCTAATTAGTGACCATGTCCATCAAGTTGTACACCACTGGAGCCTTGATAGAAATTGTCGGTTTAACCGAAGTAGATTGAACGGACGAAGGCATAACTGAAGCCTTCGAAGCAGGAGCCGAAGCCTTCAAAGAAGGCGCCGAAGCCTTTGAGGGGGGCACTAAAGCGGCAGCTGCACTGGACACTTGAGGGCGGGCGTCACTAGCCACCTTCTCAAAACTGTCCTTCGAAGAAGACTTGTTGATCTTCGCCTTCTTCTTAACACTCTCTTCACCGGACCTTCGGTTCCCAGACATCTTAAAGAAGGGCGAAAGGAGTCTCTCTTTGTGCAAAGGGAATGATTCAAACAAAAGCAGAGATGGCAAAATATAACAAAGGCTAATACTGCATGAAAGAACGAGGCGACCTCAACGGGTATATATAGAACTGAGTAGAGCATCGGGAATCGGGAAAAGAAGTACAGATCAGAAACGACAAACACGTGCATGAATCAGGAAAGCATACGGCATAATCAATATTGTACAATAAAATTAAATTGTTTCTGGCTTTAATTTCATCAAAACGCATCACCAATTGAGGGCTAATGTTGGAGATGATACCGAAGGCTCCCTGACCATGCGAAGGGTATAAGATATAAGGCGAAGGCTAACAAAGGTAGCGGCGAAGGCTGATAGCCAGAGGCAAGGCTAAGCTTACTACGAGGAGGCATAATGGAATTGGCTAATGGCATAGCTGTAATAATGATTCCTCCTCCCCCTATAAAAATGGAGGGAGGAGACCCTGTAATGATATCTGTTTTTGGGGCCCCGAGCCAAGAAGCACTTCATTTATTCTGTCCCTTCACGATTGTTATCTCGGACCCCTTCGCCCAGCATCGCGGACGACTGGGGGCTTCGCCACCACTCATAACGGAAGATCATACGAACTGCCTGGGCAGGAGAACCTGATAACAAGGACGCTAACACTTCAGGAGGGCTTCGCCAAGGGTCCTGAGGTCAAAAAGGAGTCCGTAGGACTTCGCGAGGGAGATCCTCAGACATCAAGACACACAGAGGGCTTCGCTAGGTTACATAACCTGTTGGAGGGCTTCGCTGAGTCCATCCTGGACCTTCGATACCCCAACAAACAACAAGTTCAAGCACCACCAGTCTAAGGGTGGCAAGATGTTGTGCTCCTTTTGCGATTCACCCAAGCATCTTCAGAAAGCTTGTCCAGACTTTAAGGAATGGCTGAAGGAACAAGGTAATTTTAAGTCTGATGTTGTTTCCTTTATTGATGAATTATTCTTAGCAGATTTTCCCCCTAATACTTGGTGGATTGACTCAGGTGCTACCGTGCACATTTCTAGTTCATTACAGGTATTCCGTTCGATCCAAACTATAAGAAGGGGGAGCATAAGAGTGGCCGATGGGACAGTCGTTGAAGTTGAAGGTGTTGGAAGCTTTCACTTAGAGTTGTCAAGCGGTTTCCAACTTCGTTTAGATGATGTCCTTTATGTTCCTAGTTTCTCTTTCTGTATCAACTTTAGATGATTCGGGACATGTGTGTGATTTTGGCAACAAATAGTGTGTGATAAAGTTTAATGAGATATTTTCGGTCTTGCAATTCGGCAAGGCAAGCTTTATATGCTCTCTTAATGATTCTGTCATGAATGTTACTAATGTTTCACTTAAGCGTAAACGTGATAATGAGACCTCTTCAAAATTGTGGCATTGTCGCCTTGGCCACATTTCGAGGGGGAGAATTGAGCGTCTCATTAAAGACGAGATATTAGACAAATTAGACTTCTCCGATTCAGTGACGTGCATTAAGGGAAAATATGCTAAGACAATTAAGAAAGGAGCTACTAGGAGTACGTGCACGTTAGAAATAATTCATACAGATATATGTGGCCCTCTCTCAGTGACGTTGATAGATGGCTATGATTCTTTTATCACATTTACCGATGATTATTCCCGCTATGGACATATCTATCCCATTAGAAAGCATTCAGATGCGCTAGAAATATTTAAGATATATAGACAGGAAGTTGAGAAACAACACAACACCTCCAGTAAGATTGTAAGGTCAGATAGGGGTGGAGAATATTATGGGAAACATGCTCAATATGGTCAAATTATGGGACCATTCGCTAAGTACTTAGAAGAAAATGGCATTAGAGCGCAATACTCTATGCCAGGAGAACCACAGCAAAATGGAGTGGTTGAGCAGCGTAATCGCACATTAATGGACATGGTAAGAAGCATGCTCAGTCATTCTAGTTTACCTATCGAGCTGTGGATGGAAGCATTGAAGACAGCTGCTCACATATTTAATCGGGTTCCATCTACGTCAGTTCCCAAGACACCTTTCGAGCTGTGGAATGGGAGAAAACCATCACTCAATTATTTAAGAGTGTGGGGCTGTCCCACTGAGACTAAGCTATTTGATCCTCAGCAAAAGAAATTAGACTCTAAGACAGTGAGCTGCCACTTCATAGGATTCCCAGATAAGTCAAAGGGATACCGTTTCTACTGTCCTGGTCGCTTCACTAAGTTCATTGAAACCAGACAGGCGGTGTTTCTTGAAAACTCAGAAATTGGTGGTAGTTTCCCGAAGAGGGACATAAGTTTCGAGGAACTACGAGTTGAGCTTCCCAATCCAGATTTTCTTTCATCTACAGAGGTATTTTAGTTCGTACCACCAATTATTCCCCAGATAAGCAGCACAGTGGCACCCACTGCAACTCAGGCACCCGAAGTTCCGGCGCAAGAGGTGCAGGCGCCAGAAGTTGAGGTCCCAGCGCCAGACGTTGGGAACCAGGCGCCAGCAGCAGAGGCACAGGCGCAAGATGTGCCATTATTAGAGCCTCAACCTGTCCCTGAACCTGTTTTGAACGAACCGGTAAGAAGATCAAGCACACAAAGGAGACCGGCTATTTTTGATATTTATGAGACATACTTAAGTGAGGATTTGTATGATATCGGAAAGATTAAATGATCCTACCACATTTAAAGAGGCAATTCAAAGTGAGAATTCCACTAAATGGATCGAAGCCATGGAATAGGAACTAAAGTCTATGAGTTCTAATTAGGTATGGGACTTAGTAGAAATTCCCGTTGGAGTCAAACCAGTGGGTTGTAAGTGGGTCTACAAGACCAAACGTGATTCTAAAGGGAAGGTCGAAAGGTTCAAAGCAAGACTTGTTGCTAAAGGGTTTACACAGAAAGAAGGGATCGATTACAATGAGGCTTTTATCTCCTGTGTCTTCCAAAGACTCACTTAGAATTATCATGGCACTTGTGGCTTATTTTTGTATGGAACTACATTAGATGGATGTTAAGACTGCGTTCCTTAATGGAAACTTAGATGAGACTATTTATATGGCTCAGCCGGAAGGTTTTGCAATTAACGGTAAGGAACATATGGGATGCTGATTAAGAAAATCCATTTATGGCCTTAAGCAAGCGGCCAAAATATGGAACTTTAAGTTTGATAAAGTAATTAAGATATTTGGATTTAAGGATAATGATGTGGATAGTTGTATCTATATCAAATTCAAGGGTGGAAAGTTAATAATCCTAGTGCTGTATGTGGATGACATACTTTTAGCCTGCAACGATAAGAACATGTTGCATGAAGCCTCGTATGTACTTGGCATTGAGATACACCAAGATAGAGCCCAAAGAGTGCTAGGGTTATCTCAGAAAGCATACATTGAGAAAATGCTTAAGAGGTATACTATGGATAAGTGCAATACATCACCTGTCCCATTTAAAAAGGGCGATAAGCTTCATAAAGGTCAGTGCCCTAAGAATGATTTAGAAAGGAAAAGAATGGAGAACGTTCCCTATACATCAGCTGTTGGAAGTTTGATGTATGCGCAAGTCTGTACGCGTCCAGACTTGGCATTTGCAACCGAAGTTTTCAGTAGATTTCAGTCTGATCCAGGATGGGCTCACTGGGTGGCTGTTAAGAAGGCATTAAGATATTGCCAAGGCACTAAGGACTACATGCTCACATACAAAAGGGCAGACAACCTTGAGGTTGAATGTTACACAGATGCCGACTTTGCTGGCGATAGTGATGAGTTAAAATCCACTTCTGGATATGTTTATGTGCTAGCGGGGGGAGCAATCTCATGAAGGAGTGGTAAGCAAGGTGTAACCGCTGCATCCACGATGCAAGTTGAGTTTGTGTCATGTTTCGATGCCTTGGGACAGGCAGTATGGCTTAAGAACTTTATTCCGGGATTAATGATTTTTGATAGTATCTTGAGACCTATCACAATGCACTGCGACAATCAAGCCGCAATTTTTTTTTTTGCGCAAATGTGAAATTAAGTAGTGCTTCTAAGCACATTGACCTCAAATATCATGTCGTGAAAGAGAGAAACCGAGACCGCATACTTAAGATTGAGCATATAAGCACTAAGTTAAATATTGCGGATCCGCTCACAAAAGGTCTACGACCACACCTCTTTGAGAAGCAGGTCCTAACTATGGGTCTGGTGGATAGCCTTGATAAGGTCCTGGTTCAGGGCCATTAGTTTTTCCCCAAGTAAGAGTAAGAGTCCTGACAAGGCTTTTCAGTGGAGGCTATGGGTAATGCTGTCTCAATGTGTCATGGTGCTGCTGTCGACGCATTGGTCTAGTGTTTGTTGTTTTGCTGAGAAGGGATTTAAGTTTAAGTTAAGAGTAAGTTTAAGTTTAAGTTTAAGTTGTTGACCATTCGGTCAAGGGGGAGAATGTTGGTTTTATGTTGACCTCGGTCAACAACCGAACCGAGGGAGAGGGGGAGGCTGCGCCTCCCTAACCCGACTAGGTTTTGGGCCAACCTATTAAGCCCACATTGTGATGATCGGAAGGCAACCCTAAGCTCAACACGGGCTCGGCCCTGGGTCTACAGCGCATTATATAAGGGGAGGCCTACACGCCTCCTAAGGTTTACCGAACCCTAATTCCAGCCCACCGATCGCTCAGGCACCTGGAAGACCTGGAAGCCCGAGCTCGCCGCCCTACAGGACAGTGCCGCTATCGCCCAGAAGACCCTCAAGGAAATGCTTCGCTACGTTCTACCTCAAGGCCTCATCGTAACCTCTACGCCAGCACCCATGGACGCCACCGCTGCTGGTACTTAACCGATCTCTATTTTCGCATTAGATTAGTTGTGCTAGGTTTGATCTAATGGTTGACTAGATGATCCTGTTTAGCCCTAAGTTTATGTTGTTGATTAATTGATCTATCATAGTGTAGTCATAGTATTATGTGCTGAAATAAACTTGAACAGAACTTTGGAAAGCTCACACGACAAAACTAATTTTTTCCTTAACTGGAATCCGAACACCAGCTTTTCAAACTAACAAAGCTAAATGTACAAAATAAAGGATGATAATAACTTTCAGCAACACTGAAACTATAGCAAAATCAATGCCATCTTGTTCTATATTGTTTGAAGACCTTATTGCCATTAAGACAACATCATGCATCCTTTTCGATGCCTCTAGCAAAACCCTACATAAATTTTAAAACTCCACATAGTCCACACTTAAGCAATCAATGTGCTTAACATCAGCATTGATAAGAGAGAAGAATTGCCTCTCTTAATCATGGTAATAAAACAACAAATAGAGAAAAGGCCAGAACCACTGTGTGAAGATGTTTCATTTCTTTGACTCGGTTTAATTAGAAATTGGAAAAGAAACAAAAAAAATAATTTATTTGAAGTAAGTAACAAACTTGAAACTTCAGCTATGCTTTAATTATCTTTATGAAATATGTACTTGAAAGTAAATGTGCATAGCGCAAGGAATGTGAAAGAATCAAGGGAAAATCACAAAGACCCCCCGAGAAGTCACTCAGAGTTTGATTTACCCCCTTATAACTCATTTTGTTGCAAAAGCCCCCTAGGCAATTAGGTCTAATTTGATATGCCCCTCTTAAGCACATGTGCTTATTTGATTACAGCCTATTTGGTCTGATATGGAGTCACTACGAGATAGCCTACCCGAATGGCCCTAATTCTTGTTGCCCAGGCTATATTCTCAAGCTGGACCTCGTCCCTTCCAGTGCTCGCTTCTTGCCGTGACACATGAGGAAGATGATTCAACGGCCGGTGCGGTCTGGTTCGGGCTTCGAACAGGTGCGACCTCACCAGGTGTCATGGTGGACATGCCTTAAGTGGTTGATGTGTATCGCAGTGACTCCACATCAGATAAAAAGGAGTCGTGTCATCAAGAAACATGTGCTTAGGGGTGCAAATCAAATCAGGCCTAATTACCTAAGGGGCTTTTGTAACAAAATGAGTTATAGGGGGGTAAATCAAACTCCGAGTGACTTTTTGGGGGGTCTTTTCAATTTTCCCAAGAATCAAACCTGGTAAGTGACAATCATCAAGTATATGAAACTTAGAACTTTGGCTTATCCTATAGGAAATATAGATAATATGTACACATACCATCAAAATTATATATGTTTCAGAGAGGATGCTTAGACAGCAGTAACAGAGAACAAACAGATTGGATCGAGGAAACTAGAACAACAGTACCAGAGAGACGAGCTTAGTGTTATTTCCTGAGGACGAGGTCTCTAGCAGCGCTGATTAATGCAGATCAGTGCAGATCGCAGATGCAGATCGATCGGCCATGCCCACAAGCGCCTTTGCCTAGTAGATCCTCCACCACCTGCAAAGAAATTTAGCATGAGATAGCAAAAAGATAGCCCTGCAATTTAGCGTGCATCCATATAGTGTACATCAAAATTGTGTGCATCCATTTGGCATCACCGATGGGCAGGACACACAAACAAAATCAATTTTGGTCAGAAATAAATATGTGCCAAAATAATGCCGTAACATCATTAACTTCTCTGAATAAAATTTCTGTTGGCTTGATTTATGAGACTTCAGCAAACATCAACGAGCAATTTGTCAAAATTTGTGCAATTTCATCATTAAAGTAAAAAATGGTGTAAACAAAAAATAAATTACAAAAAGAAAGGCAAACTTAAGTCGAAACAGGCTCTTAATTCACATTATCTCAGCAACCCAACGACAACTGAAACTGGCCCAGTCCAATTAAGTCCGTGTGCGCGCCCGCATGGGCCTGGAGGTTGTTTGGTCATCAGAGGGGCCCACCCATGGCCCATTGTCCCAACCGCCCGCCTAGATGCAATCCTGACCGTCAAAACGTGATGAACGGCTCAGGACCCCTCAATCTTGAACAAAACGGCAGGGCGGGCGCAAACCCTAACATCATTTCCTTCAGATTTTCACAGAGCTGCAAGAGAGCTGAGGGCGGCGGAGCGGCGCCGCGAGCAGCGAAGGTGACGGCCATGCTCGTGATGCGCTCGCGGTCAAGCAGAGGGAGCTGATGCTGTGCAAGACGGGGATGTCGGCGGGTCTCATCGCCGGTGGACGATGACAACTCCTCAGCGTCGACATTTTCCGGCTTGCGAGGCGGGTCTCGATCCAGATCGCGACGAGCTTATGTCGCTGATCTGTGGAGACGAGAAGAGGACCATGAAGATGATGCGCGTGTGGTGTTGCCGACTGCGAGGTCCTAGAGCAAGCGCGGTGCAACTGATGCTCACGAGCAACTCCGGGGACGCCGTGTACCTTGGGTGACTTGCCAGCGACGGAATCCCAAAATGGTAAGCAAATCTCGCACATTTTAAATCATTAGGGTTAGGTTTTCGTCAATTTTGGGGGAAATTTTTGAGCTAGGGTGACGAATTTCGAAGACTTTTGTCATATTCTTTATCAGTCACCTCCTTCTTGACGCTGATTAGAACAGAAATCCTAGGCTAATCTTAGGTATGACTTGAACAACGTCGAATCATGAATTATTACAACCATATAAACATCACTTATGCTACCTTAGCAACCTATAACAATAGGAAATTAATTATAAACAGAAGTAATTAGGCAGGCTATCACGCTAATCGAGCACAATTAGTACTCTAGTAGTAGTTAAGGGTTGTTTCTAACCAATTCTGGGTGAAGAGGCGGCAGCGGTGGCGGCCTTCACATCAATGGATGTTTGATTGGTTAGGGTTTTGGGACGTTTGGGTGAATATGTTCTGAAGCTATCACAAACCTATATAGGATTGTGATCCATTCTAGGGCCACAACTATCCGCTGAAAAACTGTATTGTGTCGCTAAAAATCAGGATATAGTTTCCAAAATGCGCGGCAAAATAGTGGGTGCTCGCATGGTGGGGGTGCATGAGCGGGATTCCCACAGGTGTCGGGAGACCACGAATGCCAAAATAATCAATCTAGTCCATCTAATGCTTGACGCACAAGTGGATCGAAGGTGTGGGTGGGTGGGTGGGTGGGGGGGGGGGGGGGGGGGGGGGGTTTCGGGATTCTGGGGGTGTGGGAGGTGCAACCAACGCAGAAATCATTCTGGCCCATCTAATCCCAGGTGTGGGGTGTAGATGCATTTCAATGTTCGTTTGCTCGCAGCAGGGTGGATCGCAAGCGTGCGTGCTGATGACATATCCTAATTTATTAAGTAGTAGAGATACATACTTCTTATTAACACATTTTTACAAAACAAGTATATGTGCTACAAGCACACTTGGTAACACAAATGTAATGCATGTGTTACTGGAAAGTAAGTTTGTAACACATTCTTACTTGTGTTACAGACGTCTGTTACAAGAGACATTTTTGGTAGTAGTAAGTGCCCAATTCACCCCTCCTTGCTTCCCTCTCGATCACACTTAGAGATGGCAACATGTGCTAGTTACTCGTGACCGGATGGGTTTTTCTCCCATTAGGTGTCGGATTTTGGTGGAATATTGTACCCAATCAACTAACAAATTAAGAGAAAGGCTGACCCAATGGGTTGGCGGGGTTGAAAGACAGGTTGGCAGAACCCAACACACCACGTGTGGTGACCAGGGCAGTCCAATTACACCAAGGTATCTCAAATCGTTTCTAGAGAGGTAGCAGCAGGTCACAGTCTCAATCACACTCTTGTCTTTACGCCGCCACTCCCGGTACCCGCCCTCTCTATCGCTAGATAGTTTGCCCTCTCGTTATGTTCGCAGTTGTCTTGCTACCTTCTATTGGCTCGTATGAATTCAAGAAGATGTACGCATGATAAAACTCTTACAATGTCGTGACACCCTCTTCCCCCATTCCCTTTCTTCCTTCTCCCACTCGACTGGTGTTGTTTGTTTCTCTCTCCTCGAGCTGTCGCTCCCCACTCCCCCCCATCAAATCCGGCCACGGTTGTTGCTCGTCCCAGCCTATTTTGAAGGGCTATCCTCCCCCAATCCATCCAGTTAGATTTGATTTTTATTTTGATCTGATCCGGTTTTGGTAGCTAGGGTTTAATTGCTTGATTGTTGCATTGTGGTGTATTTGGTACGAATCGAGATTTATCATGCCATGCATCACTCAACAAATTGATTGTAGTGTCTGATTGACATGTAGAATAACTTGCATGGCATGTGTTTAGGGAATGTTGATAGAAACTTTTGGTGCTTATGATGGTTAGTTTGTTTTAATCACTGCATTTGGATAATCTTCTTGCTAAATCTTCACATTCTACAAACACTCCAACAAAGGATCATAAGCATACCATAGTTACCATTTTATAATTATGCACTAACCATTTTCGAACATAAGACCATGCAATACAAAATACATATCATGACATTGTTCCTACATGTCCCTTCATCGGTAGGTACCATCCAATTGTGTGTGAGAAACACATGACCATCGCCTGCTTGTACACTTCTTGTGTGTGAGAAACACATGACCATCTTTCATCATGAGGATGCGGTTATGGCTGTCTGACGCGACAGCGGGGCACACATCTTGTTTCCGCAGCCTCCACCTTGGTTCAACCCACTGCAACCAAAAAAACAAAAGAAAAAACCAAACCATTCGTACCCCATCCATCCCATTGTTGCAGACAAACCCAACCCAATCTAACCCTAGAGCCAAGTAATAAACATATTTTTTGCCATCCTAACCACAAACAAAGGGAAATCCAACCACAGATTCATACTGTTCTTGGACATGCTAACCCTGACACTATCAATTTATCCCCAACGATGTTGGTTGAGTCGATGTAGACGGTGGTGTGCAGAGGGTGTGCGAGACGGGGCGCGATGACTTTAGGTACCTTCAGCTTGGAGAACATGTCGTGCTTCATGGGGACGACCCTCGTCGGAGCATCTGCGCAGCGCCACCCTCTTCAAAAAGATGTACGCATGATCAAAGCCTTACAATGTTGTGACACCCTCTTCCCCCATTCCATTCCTTCTTCCACTTGACTGCTGCTGTTTATTTCTCTCTACTTGAGCCATCACTTCCCACTCCCCCCCCCCCCCCCCCCATGAAATCCGGTAGTTAGGTTTGATTTTTTATTTCAATTTGATCCAGTTTTGGTAGCTAGGGTTTAATTGCTTGATTGTTGCACTGTGGTGTATTTGGTATGAATCGAGATTAATCACGCCATGCATCGCTCAATGAATTGATTGTAGTCTCTGATTAACGTGTAGAATGACTTGCATGGCATGTGTTTAGGGAATGTTGATAGAAACTTTTGGTGCTTATGATGGTTAGGTTGTTTTAGTCACTGCATTTGGATAATATCTTCTTGCTAAATCTCCACATTCTACAAACACTCGAACAAAGGATCATAAGCATACCAAAGTTACCATTTTATAATTATGCACTAATCATTTTCTAACATAATACCATGCAATACAAAATGCATATCAGGACATTGTTCCTACATGTCCCTTCACCGGTAGGTACCATCCAATTGTGTGTGAGAAACACATGACCATCGCCTACTTGTACACTTCTTGTGTGTGAGAAATACATGACCATCATTCATTGTGAGGATGCGGTTATGGCTATCTGACGCGACGGCGGTGCACACATCTAGTTCCAGCAGCCTCCACCTAGGTCAACCCACTGCAACACAAAAAACAAAAGAAAAAACGGAACCATTCCTACCCATCCATCCCATTGTTATAGGCAAACCCAACCCAATCTAACCCTAGAGCCAAGTAATAAACATATTTTCTGCCATACTAACCACAAACAATGGGAAATCCAACCACAGATTCGTACTGTTCTTGGACATGGTCACCCCGACACTATCAATTTATCCCCAATGATGTTGCTTGAGTCGATGTAGATGGTGGTGTGCAAAGGGCGCACGAGATGGGGCAAGATGACTTTAGGTACCTTCAGCTTGGAGAATATGTCGTGCTCCATGGGGACGACCCTCGTCGGAGCATCTGCGCAGCGACACCCTCTTCAAGAAGATGTACGCATGATCAAATCCTTACAATGTCGTGACACCCTCTTCCCCCATTCCCTTTCTTGCTTCTTCCACTCGACTGGTGCTATTTGTTTCTCTCTCCTCGAGCCGTCGCTCCCCCCCCCCAATTAAATCCGACCACAGTTGTTGCTCGTCCCAACCTATTTTGTAGGGCTATCCTCCCTTAATCCATCCAGTTAGGTTTGATTTTTATTTTGATTTGATCCAGTTTTGGTAGCTACGGTTTAATTGCTTGATTGTTGCGTGGTGGTGTATTTGGTACGAATCGAGATCAATCGCACCATTCTCGCTCAACGAATTGGTTGTAGTATATGATTAACGTGTAGAATGACTTGCATGGCATGTGTTTAGGGAATGTTGATAGAAACTTTTGGTGCTTATGATGGTTAGGTTGTTTTAGTCACTGTATTTGGATAATCTTCTTGCTAAATGTCCACATTCTACAAACACTCCAACAAAGGATCATAAGCATACCATAGTTACCATTTTATAATTATGGACTAATCATTTTCTAACATAAGACCATGCAATACAAATTGCATATCATGACATTGTTCCAACATGTCCCTTCATCGGTAGGTACCACCCAGCTGTGTGTGAGAAACACATGACCATCGTCTGCTTATATGTTTCATGTGTGTGAGAAACACAAGACCGTCGTTCATCATGAGGATGCGGTTATGGCTGTCTGACACACCGGCAGGGCGCACATCTAGTTCCAGCAGCCTCCACATACTTCATATTGTTCTTGGACATGCTCACCCCTTTTGACACTATCAATTTGTCCCCAACGATGTTGCTTGAGTCGATGCAGATGGTGGTGTGCAGAGGGCGCACGGGACGGGGTGCGATGACTTTAGGTACCTTCAGCTTGGAGAACATGTCGCGCTCCATGGGGGATGACTCGTCAGAGCATCTGCGTAGCGGCATCAACGACAAAGAGTCAAACACCGCCAACAACACTAGTCTCATGAGAGGGTCATTAGCACCTAGTCGAAGAAGACAGAGGTTGGGGATGGGCGTCCCCCTCCTCTAGGCCGCCGTACGTATACCAGCAGGCCATGCCATATCGGAGCTTGAAGGTGGTACGTCGGTACGAGGCCGTAGTCCTCTTGCATGTCGCGCTTGTGCGCCCCGCTGGCACTTGCCATGGAGCTAGGGGTCGGTGGTGGTGCCAGTGTCAATGTGGGCTTTGGAGCGATGAGGCGGAACTACACCACGATCTCGTCGGTCTTGTTGGCTGCCTCCATGCATGCACTGCACCATGAAGGCCAAAGTTTCTTGAATTGGTTAAGATCCTAGTCTTGGTAAATGCTGGTGGGGACGTTAAGGCATGGGCACGGGGATTAAAATGTGGTTATCCGCCTTGCTGGCAACGTGGATGCCGCAGGCGAGACATGTTGGTTGCCACGCATGCTGCATTATTACATAGACTGCTAGATAATCATTGATTCATTATGATCTTGCATTGCTTTGCTTTGGGTGTGAATAAGGTAAAGCTTCCATTTCAGCTCCATCTGTTAGATGGATGGTGAGCAGTGCATGTCTGTAGCAATTAATCGACTTGTATTTACCATTGGCGAGCTAGAGGGTGGACCACGATCAGAGTTCCATATTATCAATTTGGACCACGGTAGGACAGTACTCCAATCCACATCGAATCCATCAATCCAAATGACACCAGTTATCTGCACGAGAAAACAATCAAAATTAACCCAATGAAAATTTTGTTCTCGTGGAATAGCTATAGGTTGATGGTGAAGTCCTCGAACTTTTCCCACCTTGGATATGGGACATGTTTTGAACCGATGAGTATAGAAATGGGTAAAAAGTTGCACCCATTGGGTATGGCAGGTATGGATATGGACAGCCATATATAGCATGTATCCGTTGCACCCGCAAACCCGATTATATGGTCATTTGGTCATGTTTTCTTTTTGGACTTCATCAATTTGCTTGATTTGAGTACTTATCTTTGTCATGTAACTTCAATGGTCTATTTCGTCCAAAATTGTATGAGACTTTATTTATGTATGCTTGTGATAGTTGATACAATTATGTTTAATTGTTAAGGTATTGGCTGAAAATTGTTCGTAATTTGGCAGGTATGGGGTACCCATGGGTACCCGTTACCCGCGGTGGGTATGTGAGCAACTTCCCACCCGCGAGCGGGCATGGGTATGGGGGTGGGTATAAATTTCCCCTACTGGTGTGTAAAGGTTTGGGCAAGCAAAACCCGTGGGCCATGGGTAATCTACCTGTTGCCATCCCTCTATTATCACTGAACAAAATTCAATGTCCAGTTAATTGAGAGGTGTGGATCGCTAGAGGCACATCGACCATTGGCGTGATAGCAAGCATGTCCGGCCATATGGCATGTGGAGCTGGGATGAATGACACATGATGGCATGGAGAGGACAATCATGCAGGGCACACTCACGCAGTCCATGGCACCGGCTGAACCACCTGCGTGCTTCGTTGTTGGTTCAAGAGGCATCATGTCCACTTCCTCAAAGAGTCTCGAGCTCGTGTTGGTGTGTCCTCTGACTCAGACACACCAGCCAGTTCGCCCTACTTGTGCATCATCTCTCTCTCTCTCTCTCTCTCTCTCTCTCTCTCTCTCTCTCTCTCTCTCTCTCTCTCTCTCTCTCTCTCTCTCCTCTCTCTCTCTCTCTCTCTCTGTGTGTGTGTGTGTGTGTGTCTTTGTGTGTGCGCGCGTGTGTGTGTGCGTGCGTGTGTGTGTGTGTGTGTGTGTGTGTGTGTGTGTGTGTGTGTGTGTGTGTGTGTGTGTGTGTGTGTGTGTGTGTGTGTGTGTGTGTGTGTGTGTGTGTGTGTGTGTGTGACTTGCTCCAACAATGATAGAAGCTCTGATGTGTATGCAAGCTTGGTCTCCTCTTGTCTCAATCATTTTTACTTGCCGATCATAGCTTATATAAAACTGAAAGTGAACTGCATCTTAGACTACCCACAGTGGTGCCTTCTACCGATGCTGAAAAGAAGAAAGAAAGTATTTGAGCCCCGAATCATCCACTGCACAGCCCGGTGCTGAGTTGAAAAAAATGGCTGTGGATCATGTACATGCATCGATGCTCAAAGATTATAAAATTATTTCACATGCTTCAACCTGAAGGACCATGGCTCCTATGCATGGGAAGGATAGCATGTAGTTGTGACAAAATTGTCAGAAATGCGTTTGAGCACCAATGCTCACTATTGCAACCGATATTGTTTTCTCAGCATCGTAACGACGTGGCACAAAAATATGTTTTTCAGCACCGGTTTCACTGTGGTTAGTCTTAATAATCAATGTTGTTTCTTCTCAGATATTCATATTCCTACTGCTGCACTGATGACTTGTAAAGAGGAAGCTGAGTAGGACATGGTATGTTTATCTTGCTCTCAATTTAGTTCCAGATCTGAACATTTGTCAATGTGTTTCCTTTTCATTCAAACTGAAATGTTTACTACTTTTCGTCCTACTTTTTGCTTGGAGAAGACTGAGTCCATAGTCATAGATTGAGACGAGAGGAGATGCTGGTTCCTTGTTGCTGGACTTTCAAGGCCTTCCAATTGGCTGCTTATTAGCGGCATCATTTTTTTTTTGGAACCATATATTTGTAATAGTTAGTAATTGTTAGTAATTGCGACTTTTGTGCTTTGACTTGGCTGGCCTATATGTGCCTTGAACACTCAATCTGGATGCATGTGTGCTATGCACACTCGAACAATATTATTATGTTGTGTGCCCTTGTTCATTTGTGTTGTACAAATCTGTTGAACTGTTTCTTTGTTGGCTGCTGTTTTGTGAAGCATGTCATCCCAATGGGCCCCAATGGGGATCGAGGATCCGGCGGGGACAGGGATGGGGGAAGAATTTTCCCCATTAAGCTTATTTGGGTGGGGACGGGGCGGGGATGGAAGCCTTTCCTCCACGTGTGTGTGTGTGTGTGTGTGTGTGTGTGTGTGTGTGTGTGTGTGTGTGTGTGTGCCGCTTGGAGGACCAGAATTCATGTTGGATTCAAAATTTCCATATCGATAAAACAACTTAAGAAACTACGAAAGGAATGAGAAAATAAAAGAAAACAAGGCCGTCACTTGATGAAGTCAGTTGGGTTTGGAGAAACATAATCTGGTTTCACTGGATGATCATTTGGTTTGGAAATGAGATAGCTCTTTGCACTCTTATAGTGTTACAACTACCATTAATGGAAATGAGATAGCTCTTTGCATTCGAAATATAGAATAATTATAGTCCCTGCCTACTTTACAGTCAGTGATCTCATGTAATTTGGGATAAAAATGATCCCGCTGGATTGAATTACAAGTCATCCTGAATGTTGGGGGATCGAAGGTCCCTGAAGGACTCAGCGAAGCCCTCCAACGGGTTCTGTCTAATTGTCTTGCTGCTACGGAGCTCTCTATACGTATTGACACCCGAAGGTCCTCCTGCGAAGCCCTCCGAAGGTCTTGCCGTCTGCTGCTCTCTTGGCGAAGCCCTCTCGATGTGTCCGCGTTGCCGGATGAAAGTTCACCTACCCAGGCTGTCCCTTGAGTCTTTCGTTATCTATAATCCCGAAGCCCTCAGTCGCCCGCGGTGCTGGGCGAAGGGGTTAGAGATGACAGAGAAATGTGGACGGAGCAAATGAGGTTTCTCTGGCTCGTGGCCCGAAAAACAGATGTCATTACATGATCCCCTCCCTCCTTATTTAAAGGGGGAGGAAAGATTGTTATTACAGCTATGCCATTAGCCAATTCTATTACGGCTCTCGAATATAAGCTAGAACCTAGCCTCCACTCTGGACCCTTCGCCGTATCCTTTGATACCTTCGCTGGGAACATAAACCCTTCGGATGAATCTGGGAGCCTTCGGCATTATCTCCAACATTAGCCCTCAATTGTTGATGTACTTGGTAAAACCATAGTTAGAAACAATTTATTTGAGATAAATGATCATGTCATGTGCTTTCCTGATTCATCCACATGTTTGTCGTTTCTGATTGTACTGCTTCTCCCGATTCCCGATGCTCAGCTCGGTTCTATATATATCCGTTGTGACCGCCTTGTTTCGTCCGCGTTGTTTTAGCTCTCTGAACACCTTTTCCCTTTGCTACCGATTGCTCTTCTCCCTTCGAATTAATTGGGAGGCTGTTCCTTTCGTCTTTTCTTCAAAATGTCTGGTAACCGAAGGTCCAGTGAGGAAAGTGTTAGGAAGAAGGCGAAAGTCAACAAATCATCATTGCGGGATAGTTCTGAGAGAGTAGCTAATGCTGCCGCTTCTCAACCGTCTGATGCTGCTGCTTCCTCAGCCCCTCCTCTGAAGGTCTCGTCCTCTCAGACGACTTCGGTTAAGCCGCCTATTTCTATTAAAGCTCCTGTTATGCATTCCTTGATGGAGATGCTCGCCGATCCGAAGGGCGGGGGTCAGGTTTCGAAGGTTTCGAAGGCTTCCAAAAATGCTCCTTCAAAGGGTTCCACTGGTCCTGTGAAGAATGTTTCTTCTGCCTCAGCTGCTGCTGGCCAAACTGATGTTTCTGAAAAGGCCAAGATCCAGGACAAGAGCTTGGCCATTGCTGCCCCTGTGCTTGATGTGTCTGGATCGAAGGCTAAGATCCAGGACAAGACCCCAGATAAGGGTGCCGAAACCTCAGCCGAGGCCCAGATCCAGGACAAGGATGTGGGCGAAGCCACTGTGTCAGGTTGTCTCTCATCACGTGACATGTCTGAACTTCGCTAGATTGTTGCTAACCTGAGGTCTCTTTCAGATCGTTCTGGAGTTCAGCTCCCTCGCGAACCCCAAATCTTGGCTCGCGACGTTGTCAGCCCTTCGAGAGGTGGTGAACTTTCTATTCATTCTATCTTTGAGACAATGCAGGAGGAGTTTCTCCCTTTTGATGTTGCTTTTGATTCAGTTGAGGCTGCTCAGGGGTCTTCGCTTGCTTGTGACGAGGTGCCTGCTAATACCTTCGTCATGACCGCTCAAGCTGTTGAGCCTTTTGTTGTTGCTGCCAACAGGATTCGTCTTCCTCAAGTGGAGGATGAACTAGTGCTTCAGGGTGGAGACACCCTGTATAAATCTTTGCTGTCTTCGCAAGTGAAGGTTGGTTTAAAAAAAAATTTGTCATTAGATTCTAAGCTTTGTTGTCTGACTCTTTTCATCTCTTTTTTGGTGTCAGTCTCTTGCTATTACCCATGTCTCCCTTCGCCAGTACAGGGAGTTGTCCCGGATGAAGGCTGACCAGGATTCGCTTCGCAAAGACCTTAGTGTCCTTGAGACGAAGGTCAAAGATAAAGAGGAGGCACTTGCTCTTAGCGAGAAACGCTTTGCTGAACTTTCTTCTGAGAAGGAGACGCTCAGCAAGTCTGCTGCGGACTTTAAAGCGAAGATTGACTCTCTGGATAAGGAGGTTGAAAAGCTTGATGCGGCCCTTGCAAAGGCCCGAAATGATAACGAAGACCTTCGCGGCAAGGTTGATGTCGCTAATCAAGAGTTTGCCGCGCTTGTCGAAGCTGAGAGGCTTCGTTTGTCTGGCGTTTGTGGACAAGTCCGAGATGCTCTTGTTTCTGTGGGAACGACTCCTGAGCAGCTTCCAGGAGATGCTTCGATTGAGCATTATCAAGCTTGGCTCTCAACCATCATACCATATGTTGTCAAAGCTTGCCGGACTTTTTCGAATAATGCTGTGCATCTTGCTGTTCGAGACCTCCTTCATTCTCTTGAAGCTGGGGGGAGTGACGCCTTGGCAAAGGCTATCAGTGACTCCTTTTCCCTTGTCTCTACTGATATCACCCCTCCCTCCTTGGTCGAAGCTCTCTTCAAGTTTTCGGACCATATTGATGAGTCTTTCTGGAGCAGGGTACTTGCGATTGGCCGGCAGCCTCAGAGTGAGGTATAAACTTTTTTCTTTTGTTTGATGTGTATGGGATGTTTTCCCCTTCGGACTTGTATTTGTTGAGTGTGCTGCGAAGACATGTGTTGTAAACTTATTATTGTTTTTGTCTTTAATTTTGGTTTGATTTTTGGACTTTAGGACTCCTCTGATTTTTCTTTGAGCGAATTTGATACTCCGAAGCCTTCAGCTGATGCTCCGCTAAGCAAGTGTACTACTCCGGAGTCTTCATCTGACATTTCTTTGAGCGAATTTTCTACTCCGGAGCCCTGTTCTCATGGGTTGGCTCGTCATGAGCCCCCGATTGAGATTTTTAGTTCTCCTTCGCAAATTCATTTGTCAAGTGATTCAGATCCTTTGTCCCCTGTCGAAGGGGGCGTGGATTCTTTCACATTCCCTCCTGGCAGTCTGGTGGCTATTGGTAGGCCTTATAATTATGGTCCTGATGCTTCCGAAGGACGTGGTGGTCGTGGAAAATGAGGGTCTCGTGGACGTCGTTCACAAGGTGGTCCTTCTTCTAGGCGAGGCTCCGTTAGGAAGAAGCGTGGTGGTCAAAATCGTCGTAATCCTTCTGTTAGTCTCGAAGGTTCACCTCCACGCTTTGATGCGGCTTCGCAAGTTGAGTGAATGGTTTCTTCCAGGGTAGTAGATCCCATTTTCCAGAGGCCTTATTCGTCTTCGAGTGGGTATGATTTTGATGAATTTAGCATCGTTTGTCAGATGCTAATAGAGCTAGGCCTTATTGTAAAGCAGGAACCTGATGATGGCTCTCCTTAAGCTATGATTTGAAGAAGTCTTTTTGCCATGCTTCGCTTATAGAAGAGGCTTCTTTAATACTTCTGCGAAGCTTTTTGCTTCTTGCGCGATGTCCTTATGTTTCCTTGGTGAAAGTCAAAGTTTTCGCGCTTGTATTTGAGATACTAAGTACTTATCTGGCGATGATTTTTCTTTGAGGGTTTTTCCTCAGTGCGAAGAGTGATGCTTTTTCCTTTTTTAGGAAACTTTTGCTTCGCTAGACGATTTTTGACTTATCTTAGACTTTGTCTACTTTGTCTTTCCTTTTCTGGAGCAGAGAAAAATTTGAGGTAGGATCAGCTTCTTAGCTTATCTTTTCCCTTCGATTCGTATCTGGGGGTTTAATGTCATCCTTCGTGACACGCCATCCCAGGATTGGGTTACACCAATTTCTGATTTGGTGTACCATTCGCTTTGTTCTAGGCTTTTTGCCTGATTTCATTTGTTAAGCTTGTAGCTTCGTCTCTTGATGAGGCTCTTTTCAGAAAATTGCTCTGGAATTTTTTGAGGGTAAAAGATAACTTTAAAATTGTGTTACAGTCTTAGAGGGTGCCTTGTTAAAAAACCTCACACCCTTCGCAGGGCTACCCTCATGAGGAAAAAGAGTACACCCCCCGTAAGTTCTTTATGTTTTACACATAAGCATCGTTTGCTCTACCGAAGAGTCGTTCTGATGACTCTTGGTAGAAGCGCCTCATGAAGTCTTGCATTATGATTGCAGAGCCCTTTAAGCTGAAGATCTTGTACGTTGGGATTTCTTGTGCTTGTCTTATGAGGTGGATGTTCTTCCTCCCTGGCGTTTCGTCATTTTCAATGTTCCTTGCCTGCAGCTGATCTCTGAAGACTCTAATCACAGAGATTGGTCCCGGGATCTTCATGCATAGATATGCTTGGTGGATTACAGCTTCGAACTTGTTGATAGACCCTCTACCAAATATGGCGTTATAGGGATAGACGATGTCGACCACGTCGAAGATTACGTCTTCGGTTCTCGCATTTTCTCCTTTGCCAAAGGTTACTGGTAGGACGATTTTCCCCATTGCTTGGATTATTTTTCCAGTAAAACCGACCAGTAGAATTCCTTCTGGTTGCAAGGTTTCATTTTCCAGTTTCATTCTTCTGAAGGTTGATGCGAAGAGGATGTCTGCAGAACTTCCCCCATCGATTAATATCCTGAGGACGTCGAAGCCTTTGACGTTTGCCTTAATCACCAACGGGTCTGAATGTGGCTGATCCAAATCTCTTGCATCTTCCTTTCCGAAGGTTATGTCTACATGAGACCACCTTGTTTTGACGAATGGTGCTCCGGATGATACGTGTTGCACCCTTCGCATATATTCTTTTCTTGCTCTTCTTGAGTCCAGCTGCTGAGTGGAACCTCCTGTAATGGCATTTATTGTTTGCCTCTGAACTCCACTGTTAGCTTCGGAGTGTCTTCCGTTGTTCTGGTAGTTTGTTTCTGGTGGTGGCCGCAATGCGGCCAAACTCTGAGGTTGGTGATAGGCATACTGTTGCAGTTGCTGCGAGGCTTCTCTTGGATAATTGATCACATGATTCACAGAGTGCGAAGGATAAGTTGGATGTGTGTTGCTCTGGGACCAATCTTCGCGGTAGTTACTCGTGTGGCGAATAGCTTTCTTTGCTTCCTTGTTAGCCAGCCAGCTTTGTTTCTGCGATTGAATGTCGCGGCATTGCTTCGTTGTATGCCCTTTGCCTTTGCCATGTAATTCAAAGAAGACGGTGCGGGAGCTGCTCCTCTGTCCACCGTCTCTGTTTCTTTCTTCATTGTCCTTGTCATGATTGCTTTGCTCCTTCCCTTTTTCATCTTCTCTAGTTCTCTTTTCGTCCCCCTCTCTTCTCTGTTTTCCAGTTTGTGCACCCTTCGACTGCTGTGGTCTCTTGAGTTTTCTTTATTTTCGTCATGCCTTCGGCTTTGGCTTGATTCTTTGTCTTCCTTAGCTTTTTTCTCGTCCCTTAGCTGCTGTGACTGTTTCTTTTCGTCGTCCGATCTTGCATATTTCTCGAAGGTATCCAGGAGTCCGAAGATTGTGACTGGCTTTTTCCTTGCGAGTGAAGTGTGGAAAGGACCTGCTCTCAGACCTTCCATCAGGGCATCGATGACCATGGAAGCCCCCACACCTCTAGCCTTCGATTTGATCTTCATAAATCTTTACATGTATTCCCTGAGGCTTTCATCATTCTTTTGCTTGCAAGAGAACAATTTTCCTTGATGGACTTCTTCAGTTTGAAAACCCTAAAAATTGTTTATGAATTCCCTTCGCAGCTCGGACCATGAGTTAATTGACCCTGGTTGGAGAGTGGAGAACCAAGTTTTTGTTGTTCCTTCGATTGGCATTACTAGCGCCTTCGCATAAGTTGAGTTCGAACCTCCGCGGGATTCGACTGCAGCTTCGAAGGACATCAAAAACTCCCTTGGACATGACTTTCCTTGATATGCTTTTATTTTTGGCATTTTGAAGTTGATAGGCTGTTGACGGTCGTTACGGACCAATTTCGACCGTCAACTAGCTCAATAAACAAGAAGGATTGGACATTCTTTACACGCATTTTATTTAAGAATAACCTATTTCCACATGTACCTCTAGATTTTAGTGTGCAGGTGGAATAAGGGAGAAATCCAGGTGAAATCATGCCCCAAGGCGACGAATCAACACTTCTACAAAACAACGTTCGCCGCGGGAATACAACTCCAAGACAAAAGGCCAAATCTCGTCAAAGTCCAACACAACTAAGGCCAAATGCACCTGGACCAGAGAAGTAGACCCAGAGGGGGAGCCACCTGCCAAAGCCCAGCCCAGGAGGGGCCAGGCACAGGTCGGCCGACCCCCCCTGGCCAGGTCGGCCGACCTGGCAGGGTGGCCCCCTGGGTCCCACTTTTTGTGGCGGTTTGTTACCGACCTCTGGAGGTCGGTTCCCCCTACATTAAATGCCACCGACCTCGGGAACCGCCTCAAAGTTACCGACCTTCAAATCCTATATAAGGAGGGGTACCCCCCCTCCTTCCAAGACACACAATACACAAGGATCATTCCCTCCTCCTCACACTAGAGCTAGAGGCAATTCTAGGTAGTGCTAGGCTGAGTAGTGGGTTGCCCTATTGCTCCCAAAGTCTTGTGGAGAATTGGGTAGCGCTCTTGTATCCTTCTTCTCTCTTTGTAAGACTTATTATTTAATCTATGGAATACAAGTATTCATATAGTTGTTATGAGCTTGCTAGTTCTATCATGATCTTGTATGATCGTTCGTTGTTCGTTCATGCTCGTTCATCATTCGTTCTTCATTCGTTCATACTCGATCATCGATTATTCTTGAACTTGCTTAATCGTTCATCTTTCGTCGCTCGTTCTTGAGCGACAAACGCTTATGCATGACTTAGTGCTAGCTTTGATCCCTTTTATCTAGTTTATGCTAGTTAGGCTAGTTGTTCTCATGTTTAGGCATCGGGCTCATTGTCCTGCAAAGGTGCTCTAGATTTATCACCCCGTCGATCCGAAGGGTTGGGGGTGCCTCGAGGGATCTAGAGTCGTGGTTAGTAACGCCGGCATGGTGCCGGGGTAGTCTATCCACCCTTGGGTATGTGCGTGTCCCACGGTTTGTAGAGGTAGGTGGCAGGAAGTGACAGCCCTGTCCATCCAAAGGAACCCTCCACGTTCGGGCACGGCATAGGAGTACGTAAATAGGCCGGAGTCACGAGGCAGACCTTGCGTATGCCGGATCTCCCGATGTTCCCTAGGCATTAGACGCTTGCTTGTGCTTGCATGACGCTAGATGATAGGTAGAGGTTGTGCACGCTATATGAATGTTGTACCTTTGGAGTAGTAGCTCGCTAGTCTAACTTAGCATTGCTTAGGATTGTCTCTCGCCTTTTGTTAGAGAGAGTGGAATGCCTTCGTGTGTGTCGCACTATCCTTATTATTATTAAACCTTACCCCTGCATTGGAATGTGGTTATATCACTTATCGTTTGTAACACCATGAACATAAGTACTCTTGTCAACCATGTCTTCCTTTGGGAAAATATAAATACGATACCCTGGAATACTCTCGGGTGAAATGCTACAACGGGTTATCCGTCCGCTTGCGGATATTCTATTTAACATGACAAACCTTATAAGTCATATCTAGTACTTGTTACTAGTTGTGGATTATTTGGTTAAATAGTGCAAGTGAACAATTCCATAACCCCCGGCGTCTCCCCGCGGTCGCGTGTTTCCCGTGTGACCGTAAGAGACGCCAACAAGCATTTCTGGCGCCGTTGCCGGGGAAGACATTGGTTAACAAGAATACAATGATTGTTCATGATTACACTTGATGTGGTTTAACCATTGCCCATGCAGGCTAACCTTGATCTGTTTTCTCTTTGATGTGAAAACAGGATAGTGTATGCGTGGATTCGACTTGCCGAAAAACTTCGTTGATAATCCCGAGTCACTTGTGAGGAAGACTCGACACCGCGTCGTCGTCTCCTCTCAAGTACTCTCGACAAGCGAACCCGCATCTTCCGCACCATCTACGTCAAACGTCATGGCTGAAAAGACCCTTCGTGAATACTCCGCGCCCACCGTCGCCAATGTGCCCATTGGACCCAACGTCGACGTTGGTGACGCCGGACTTAACATAAGGTCCAGCCTCATCACTATGGTGCAAGCCATACCCTTTTGTGGGAAGGCTTCCAAGGACGCCAACTCTCATCTCCAACAATTCCTAGAAATATGCAACACGTCAGGCACGGGAGAAGGCAATCAAGATGCTATCAAGCTCCGTTTGTTTCCGCTCTCCCTCCTTGGGAAAGCGAAACAATGGTTCTATGCAAACCGCGCCAATATTGACACTTGGGACAAATGTTCTACGGCGTTCCTCGCTAAGTTCTTCCCGATGGGCAAAACCAATGCTCTTCGTGGAAGAATTGCAAGCTTCCAGCAAGCAACAAATGAATCCATACCCGAGGCATGGGAAAGGCTCCAAGAATACACATCAGCCTGCCCACACCATGGGATGGAAGAATGGCTCATTCTTCAACACTTTTACAACGGGTTAACACCAACAGCCCGTGGACATATGGATGCCGCTGCTGGAGGAGCCTTCTTCTCCAAAACCGTTACTCAAGCAAAAGATCTTATAGAGAAGATGGTCTCCAATCAAGGGTGGAGCGATGATCGACTCCAAACACGCTCAAAAGGCATCCACCCTGTCAAGGAAGTGGACATGTTGTCCGCCAAACTTGACCTTCTCATGAAGCGTTTGGATGAACACACTTCAAGTGGTAGTGTTCGTGCATTGGACTCACACATGACGTGTGAGGAATGCGGGGATACGGGCCATATGGGGAAGAATTGCCCCCACACCCAAGAAGATGCGTTCTACATGAACAACAACAACGGGTATCGCCCAAACGGAGGTCAAGGATATAATCAAAATCAAAATAGAGGTAACAATTTTTCTGGTTTTTACAATAATCAGCCCTCTTTGAAAGATTTGGTTCTTGGCCAAGCTAAAATTAATGAATCAATCAACAAAAAGCTTGCTGCCAACGATAAAGTTTTAGAAAATATAAATTCACAGCTAGAAGGTTTTTCTTCCGCTTTCAAAAATCAGCTGAGTTTTAACAAAATGATAGAAACTCAAATAGCTCAGCTTGCTGCTCTCGTTCCTTCTGCTAATTCCGGGCAGATTCCTGGGCAACCAGAATCTCCCATTGAAAAAGTTAACGTTATCACTACGAGAGGGGAAATGTTCTCTCGTAAGACTAACCATGCAGGGGAGAACAGGCAAATAAGAGAAGAACCTTCTACAATAAAAGCTGATCCAGGCTTTCCAGTAATCCCTTGTGCAATCAAGAGATTCCACTTCAACTACGCACTGTGCGACCTTGGGGCCAGCGTGAGCATTATGCCCAAGGCAATCTTCGAGCAATTAAAGTACAAGTTCCTCACGCCAACAGCGATGCGGCTACAATTGGCCGACTCATCCTTTCGCTTTCCAATGGGGATTGCGGAAGATGTGCCGGTATTCATAAGAGGCCACACCGTCCCGGTGAACTTTGTGGTGCTGGACATGGATATTGACAAGGAAACGCCCCTCATCTTGGGACGTCCCTTCCTTAGCACCACAAAGGCCCAAATTGATGTTGGAGTTGGAGAAATCCGCCTCTACATCAATGGGAAGGAGGAAAAGTTCGAGTTTCAACCCCGAAAAGAACAATGCTCGATGATCAAGATCAAGTATGGGCCAAACCCCTCAAACATCAAAGAAGTTGAAGTGACCCCGAGAAAGACGGATAGTCTCATTGCTCTTTGGAAGCAAATTGACAAACGTGAGAACCCGTCATGGTACCAACCCAAGAAGCCCGCAACAACAAGGCCGGGGTTATGGGTCAAGAAATCGACCCCTCAAATTGAGAAGCCACCAACACAACCCAAGATCAAACAAATGTGGCAAGTAAAGAAGGTGCAGCCATCTTCATCCTCTTCTCCAAGGACGGGGCCGGCACCTCAAGAATGAAACGCATGGAGAAGTCCTTGCTCGCCGGACTTAAAACGGCGAAGCCCTGGACCGACCGGTTAATCGGCGTTATCATTTTCTCTTCATTTCTTTTTGATTTCTTTTTAAAAATTTTATACACTTTTCCAAAAAATCACCATTTGCATTTTTCCAAACCACTTGCATTTTATTCTTCCCTCACAAAGTTTTATTTGGATTTTCTTTTTTTTCCGCCAGCATACTTATTTTCATCTCGCCATGCATACAAAAATTAATCTCCAAAAATATTTGGTTCTTCAAAACTTTTTCACTCTTTTGTGCAAGGTTTTGGAGTACCTCTGTACCACTACAATAAATTTTCCACATGTTGGGATTTTTCCGACACTTTTTCTCTTCTAGTTTCAATTTTTCCGAAAACCATTTGAATTTCGAGGCATGATTTTATTTGGAAATCTTTCTGAGCAATATTTCCGAGGATTTACTGGACATAGCAGCCAAGGTCATGAACCATATGACCGTTGGAGGCCATGGGCCAAGAGGGGGAGCAAGTGGGCCCCACAGGGGGTCGGCCGACCCCCATTTTTCAGGTCGGCCGACCTGTGGCAGCCACTGCTGCCCCCCATCTTTTTCCCAACGGTCATATTCCCCCTCCAACGTTCCAAAACGGCTACATTTCGTGCTATAAATTGGGGTGGCCGGGCAGAAGTGTTCTCCCCCTCACACACACTCATTTCATTCCTCATTCACTTCACTCTCTTGCTCACAAGGTTCTCCTTTGCTCTCACTTTGTGCTTGCCTCAAAATTCTGCATAAAAAAAACTCCTCTCCCACTGTTCTTTCAGTTGTGTTTGATTTGTTTTTGTTTGTTTTTTTCGAGTTGCGATTTTCTTGCTCACAAGAACAACCGACGGTTTCGCCGATTCAATTTTCCCTAACATAACCCGTTCGGAGTTTTTGTTCTTGTGTTCTTGCTCTCCTCGCTGCAGCCATGTCGGGAGCGAAGCGGCTGTACGGATCGTTGAAGAAGTCCCTAAGCTCAAGCTCAAGTCCAAGCTCTTCACGCCGAAGCACGCGCGCGCGCCCCGTGGTCGAACCACCGCCAAGTCCACCACATGCAGCCGAAGAAGAGAGCAACAACGAGCATCATCTCCTCGCCGACACCGACCTCGACTTGGTGGGCGAGCACGAGACGAACGCCTACGCACTTCTTCAAAACCGTATCTTTGCTCCTACGCGAGCATTTGACACGGAGCTGCTGCAACAAACAGGTATGGATGCTGAATTTTCTCGAGTATTCAAAGCTATAGGGTGGAAAGATTTTGCTAGTGTAGATGAGCCGGGTTCCCGCTTGCTTACACTTCAGTTTTTATGCACCCTACGAGTAGTAGATGAAGGTATTACTTTTCGGTTTTTCCGGGAAGAATACCGTTTGAAATGGAAGGACCTTAGCATGATACTCGGCTTTAATA
This sequence comes from Eragrostis curvula, assembly GCA_007726485.1. Lineage (NCBI taxonomy): Eukaryota > Viridiplantae > Streptophyta > Magnoliopsida > Poales > Poaceae > Eragrostis > Eragrostis curvula. Next base: position 126,725 of record RWGY01000362.1, on the reverse strand, counting down.
CTCGCTGCAATGTTGATATTGATAGTGCCCTTCCTGATTTTTCAAAGCTTGCATTTTGGGAAAGGATTACGGGTTTTTCAACTTGTGTGCAGCCTAGAACTAATCACATCCATCACCCTACTTTGCGCTTTTTGCACATGTGGATTGGCATCACTCTTTTTCCTAGGAGTGATATTAGAGTTGTGCGCGAGGATGAAATGAAAATTCTTTATGCTATGGTTGAGAAAATTAAGATTTCTCCTGTGCAATACATGATTCACCAATGGCTAGATAATTTTGGGATGATAGGACCTATCGAGTGCACTTCGTTGATTACACGTATCGCTGCAGGAGTAGGTGCTTTGCATGATGCTAATGTTGAATATATTGATACTCCTCGCATGCTCATAAACAAAGATTATCTTATTCGCGGTCATACACTTAAGCGTGGTCCAAATGATTCCCTCATATTTTATTTTGTCGGGTATACAAACGAGTTTCGGTTACCTAACCCGGATCTTCGCTTGTATACTTGCAAAAATCTAACCATTGAGCTCCAAGAAATGGAGAGTGCGCGCAGGAGTATTTCTTCTCGCAGGAGGACGCGCAGGTCGGAGCAGCCATCAAGTTCCGAGGCACCCACACCGCAGCCCATGGCTCATGGCGGCCCGGGGTATGGTCACACCGGGTATTTTCCCGGTGTATACTCAGCCCCGCCACCGCACATGGCCGGGGGCTCGGCGTGGCAAACCTCGGGGCATGACCCAAGGATGTTCACTCCGCAACAACAATGGGAGGAACACTCCTCCGACTCTGGTGCGACTCAAGGTTTCCACCTTGAGCAAGCAATGAACAACCTCTCCGAGCAAATGGGAAGGCTCGAGACCACGGCGGAAGACACTCAATACGCGCTGAATCAACACATCCTACAAACCCATCAGTGGCAAGAACGCACCGACACCCAGCTCACCAACCTCACCAACATGACGGAGCGGGGACAAGCCGATCTTTCGGCTTACTTTCGCCACATGGGGTTCAATCCACCAAACCCATGAGCAAGAACAAGCTTGGGGGGGAGACACCATGCCCCCCGCTAAGGTATCATGTATCGCAACTTGTATCCTTTTCCTTTCATTTTTTGCTTGTTCCTGCTTCTCATATGAAAAACAAAATAAAAATAACAAAACTAAAAAGAACAAAAATAATTAGTGTAGTTTCTTTTTATGTGCTGTAAAAATGTTTCTTTTCCTTCTATGTTGAGATGATGAATAGTTGCTCTGCCGTATTTCTCTCTTGTGCCTAGTTTATAACTTAGTATTCTCCAAGTTTTGAGTTTGTTGGCTGAAAAATACTTGCTTAGAACCTGAAACTTGTGGGTAGCATACGCTTGCACTGAACCTAAGTTGTTGTGAGAGATGATATGGTAAAAAGAGCTGATGCAATCTTGTTCCAAATTAAGCTTGAAAAAACTCCGGAGATTTTGTTTTCGAAAATCATAAAAATTATAAGTTCCTCAGTGATGATAAATTCCTACCAAAGCCATATGTAGTACTTAATGAAAAACCTTACATATGCTGCTTGTCATTTCATTGAGCTTTATCAAAATTGTGTGACCCTAGTGAGATGCTCTTCATACTCTCATGATCAAGATCACGTACACATTCCACCTCATATGCTAAACTTCTACACCGGAAGTTAGCAACATGTCATACCATCCACCAAAATAAAGACACTCCTCACAATTTATCACCTCTCTTGAAATATCAAAATTAGGCATGGCTATGCAAAAGAAAGAAAGAAAATAAAGCTCACAGAAGATGAGCATGAAAAGAAAAAGAAAATTTATCTGCTCTCATCTTGAGCATGGAAAAAGAAAGAAGAAAAGATAGCCATGCCCAAAATATAAAATAAAGAGAGGTGAACAAAAAGAGGAGTAGTCACTTACACCACCATCCACATATACACACTTGCACATCTTGATCTTTGATTGTATGGCTTGCTATCTCCGTGGATCCACTCTTTTGGTTTTGCAAAATATGAATGCAAGTATGCCTCTCTTCATATCCTACCTTGAGCTCCACAAAAGCCTATTAGATGTAGGATGAGGCAACACACATGCCTTGGTGAGGAATGAAAACACCACTTAAGCGATTCGAGAGTATCACTTGAGGAACTTGGTTTTATTTTTGAAAATCTTTTTGAAAACCTCCGGAGAATAAAAGCAAGACAAGGAATGAGAAAACAAATGCTCGTACACCGTTCTCTCTCTCAACCGCCCAAGGTGAAGTATAAAGCAAAAGCCCCATAAGGACTAAGGGAAAAGGGTGAGTTACCTTGGCCAACTTATTCAACTCAAGGATGAGTATCTTTGTTACACACTTGGTACCTTTGAGAAGTAGGCATTGTAGCAACTCCTGATCAACAACCTAAAGTCATACTTCTTGCTCGGGACGAGCAAGGGGTAAGCTTGGGGGAGTTGTTGACGGTCGTTACGGACCAATTTCGACCGTCAACTAGCTCAATAAACAAGAAGGATTGGACATTCTTTACACGCATTTTATTTAAGAATAACCTATTTCCACATGTACCTCTAGATTTTAGTGTGCAGGTGGAATAAGGGAGAAATCCAGGTGAAATCATGCCCCAAGGCGACGAATCAACACTTCTACAAAACAACGTTCGCCGCGGGAATACAACTCCAAGACAAAAGGCCAAATCTCGTCAAAGTCCAACACAACTAAGGCCAAATGCACCTGGACCAGAGAAGTAGACCCAGAGGGGGAGCCACCTGCCAAAGCCCAGCCCAGGAGGGGCCAGGCACAGGTCGGCCGACCCCCCCTGGCCAGGTCGGCCGACCGGGCAGGGTGGCCCCCTGGGTCCCACTTTTTGTGGCGGTTTGTTACCGACCTCTGGAGGTCGGTTCCCCCTACATTAAATGCCACCGACCTCGGGAACCGCCTCAAAGTTACCGACCTTCAAATTCTATATAAGGAGGGGTACCCCCCCTCCTTCGAAGACACACAATACACAAGGATCATTCCCTCCTCCTCACACTAGAGCTAGAGGCAATTCTAGGTAGTGCTAGGCTGAGTAGTGGGTTGCCCTATTGCTCCCAAAGTCTTGTGGAGAATTGGGTAGCGCTCTTGTATCCTTCCTCTCTCTTTGTAAGACTTGTTATTTAATCTATGGAATACAAGTATTCATATAGTTGTTATGAGCTTGCTAGTTCTATCATGATCTTGTATGATCGTTCGTTGTTCGTTCATGCTCGTTCATCATTCGTTCTTCGTTCGTTCATACTCGATCATCGATTATTCTTGAACTTGCTTAATCGTTCATCGTTCGTCGCTCGTTCTTGAGCGACAAACGCTTATGCATGACTTAGTGCTAGCTTTGATCCCTTTTATCTAGTTTATGCTAGTTAGGCTAGTTGTTCTCATGTTTAGGCATCGGGCTCATTGTCCTGCAAAGGTGCTCTAGATTTATCACCCCGTCGATCCGAAGGGTTGGGGGTGCCTCGAGGGATCTAGAGTCGTGGTTAGTAACGCCGGCATGGTGCCGGGGTAGTCTATCCACCCTTGGGTATGTGCGTGTCCCACGGTTTGTAGAGGTAGGTGGCAGGAAGTGACAGCCCTGTCCATCCAAAGGAACCCTCCACGTTCGGGCACGGCATAGGAGTACGTAAATAGGCCGGAGTCGCGAGGCAGACCTTGCGTATGCCGGATCTCCCGATGTTGCCTAGGCATTAGACGCTTGCTTGTGCTTGCATGACGCTAGATGATAGGTAGAGGTTGTGCACGCTATATGAATGTTGTACCTTTGGAGTAGTAGCTCGCTAGTCTAACTTAGCATTGCATAGGATTGTCTCTCGCCTTTTATTAGAGAGAGTGGAATGCCTTCGTGTGTGTCGCACTATCCTTATTATTATTAAACCTTACCCCTGCATTGGAATGTGGTTATATCACTTATCGTTTGTAACACCATGAACATAAGTACTCTTGTCAACCATGTCTTCCTTTGGGAAAATATAAATACGATACCCTGGAATACTCTCGGGTGAAATGCTACAACGGGTTATCCGTCCGCTTGCGGATATTCTATTTAACATGACAAACCTTATAATTCATATCTAGTACTTGTTACTAGTTGTGGATTATTTGGTTAAATAGTGCAAGTGAACAATTCCATAATCCCCGGCGTCTCCCCGCGGTCGCGTGTTTCCCGCGTGACCGTAAGAGACGCCAACATAGGCCATGGCTCGTTCTGTAGCTCTTCGCTTAGTGGAGAGTTTTCGTTGAATGTCATATGCGGACGAGTGTCTTTGCCAGAGTTGCTCACTTCGTAGACAACTTTTCCTTCGGTTTGTTTCTTAGGCCTGTTCTGGTTTTGCTGTTCTATCTTCTTCAGGTTTTCCATGTCTTCGTTGAATTGGTTTAGTCTGTCATCCATTTCATTGATCTCCCTTTGTGTCTGTCTTATTTTTTGCAGCATATCTATTTTTATCTTCGACCTCCTCTCGACGATAACCAGTTTTCTTTCTCTTTCTAGCCTTTCCTGTTCCAGAATGCGTAGCCGCTCTGCTATGGAGTCTGCACCTTCTTCATCCTCTGGAAGGGTATTTCCGGCGTTGGGGTCTTCGCCGTTGGTAGCTTGCGTGCCTCTTAGGATGTCTTCCTGTATTGTCGCTTCCTCAGCTCGAGCCGCTTCGGCCTGCTCTTCTTTTTCTTTAGCTAGCCTGGCTTCTTCTTCTCTAGCGAGTTTTTCTTTTTCCGCTTCTATCTCGGCGCGTTGTGCTTCGGTCTCTGTGGTTTTTGAAGACTTGCCTCTGGCTATTTTGTTCGTGGTCGTGGGTTCGGCTCACGGACGGCGCCAAATGTTGGGGGATCGAAGGTCCCTGAAGGACTCAGTAAAGCCCTCCAACGGGTTCTGTCTAATTGTCTTGCTGCTACGGAGCTCTCTATACGTTTTGACGCCCGAAGGTCCTCCTGCGAAGCCCTCCGAAGGTCTTTCCATCTGCTGCTCCCTTGGCGAAGCCCTCTCGATGTGTCCGCGTTGCCGGATGAAAGTTCACCTGCCCATGCTGTCCTTTGGGTCTTTCGTTATCTATAATCCCGAAGCCCTCAGTCGCCCGCGGTGCTGGGCCAGAGAAATGTGGACGGAGCAAATGAGGTGTCTCTGGCTCGTGGGCCGAAAAACAGATGTCATTACATGATCCCCTCCTTCCATATTTATAGGGGAAGGAAAAATTGTTATTACATCTATGCCATTAGCCAATTCTATTACCCTTCGCCGTATCCTTTGATACCTTCGCTGGGAACATAAACCCTTTGGATGAATCTGGAAGCCTTCGGCATTGTCTCCAACACTGAACTATATCTAGTCTTCTTCTAATCTATCTATCTAAACCAATAAAGAACCAGTTTAAGTACATATTAGTTTTACTCTACCAGATTACTCTCACTTGTCGATCCACCCTTGATCTAAATAAAGCTCTTTCTAAAAACCGTCCCATCCTGCCAGGGGTGTGGGGACAATCAATGGCAGAGCTGAGGGGGTGGCCCGCCCTAATATCGGCAATTTCTCTGAGGACCAGGTGTTCGCCAGCACGTATTATCTGCTTGATTAACTTACGCAACGCATTAGCTTCATGTGATCGTATCTGCCCAATTGCTTTGGTCGAAGTCACCACAGCCCAACAGCCAAGCAAACATCCATCAGCCAATATAGCCCAGGACACATATGTACTAGTAAGAGGCAATGTTTTTCTAGACGTTAGACGAAAACAGACATCGAGGTGACGACTAGCGTCTAAACGGACTAGACGATGTCTAGACGCATTAGACGTATTATATCTTTTTACACTATTAACTACAAAAAATACAAATATATAGCTTTACTTTTGTAGAAAAACTCAAATATATAGCATTGCAAATGACAAATATCAAATTTAGACTGAGTTATCACTTACTAGTTCTTAATTCTCACAAGTTATAAACATAATAAGGATGCTTAATGTTAAATAAATAGCCAATTCATAATAGATTAATTAAATGCATTGGTTAACCATCAATATCTTTCATTTGCCCCTTCTCGTAATCCATACGGATCATGTCTTGTTGGTCTAGACGATTGTCCAGACGCACATTAGACTGTCGAAGCATGTCTAGCGTGTGTTTAAAGGCCACGTCTACACGGTCAAAGACCATCTAGACGGTTTTAGACGCGTTTTGTGTCTAGAGTGGTGACTAGGGCCTACATTTAACGTTAACCTCAAGTCTTGCGTCTAGACGCCGTCTAGACGCAATAGACGCGTGTCTAGAAAAACACTGGTAAGAGGCAATCGAATCATCGTTTACGTACTTGCCTTCACCGAGCTCGCCCTCATCGGAGACGGAGTAGTCGAGTAGATCTTTCCTTGCTGAACCGTATATATTTTGTTAAAATAATTCTGACTTGGAGGAAGGTTGAGTCGTGCTACGAGCAAATGGCTCGCGTGCTTGGGGAGAGGTTGGCTCGTGCGGATCATGCGTAGGTGTGCGCGTGAGACCGGGCCAGGAGGTTGTTTCTCGGCCGTGTCGTCCAGGTCCTTATAAGCACCATGTAATCATTTATTCGGTTTGAGTCAAGGGAATACAGAGAATAGAAACCGGAGTTTTTCGCCGGCCTGCTTTCGGTGCCCGGCGAATTAGCGATCCCATGTACTCCTGTGATTGTGTATCAATCCTCGGTTCCAAACATATGCCTATGTAAACAACGAAAATATGACGTAAATAGCCATTTTATTCTACGTCCAAACATTCATAGTTTTGGGATTGGATAGCGGGAGACCATATTAAAAGGACAACTACTTGTTGGGCTTCTGCTTTATGTTTGTCTTTATGGTTAAGTACAAATGATGTCGTTTTTTATGGTTTACCAATGAAAACTTATATGCACATACCATACAGGGGACACACTGGCTTTGGCACTGGGTGCAACTCCAAAGGCGTGATGATGACAAGGAGTTGATGAAGCTACCTTGCCGTAGGTTGGACTACGGTGATGTAAATTTTTACCAATCATGAATGGAGTTTTAGTAATAGATTTACGTGTGTCTTTCATCCGAACTGTTGGTAGTTTATTCATGTTTGGTTGTGTGAAGCGGACAAAGGTGCTACAAACTTTGAAATAAATCGTCTCTAGCCTCATTGAAGTCAAGGCCGGAATGATTTTTTTTCCTATTATCTGGATAGTCAACGACTCCATTTACCTGGATAGTCCATTTTGTTGCAAACGAGAGATCATGTCGAATACTAGTCCGAGCAACCATTACTGTCACACAGAAACTACAGCGACATCAAAATCACATAAGCTGGGTTTCCATTCCTGAACGAGTCCTCCATGCCAAAGAAGCAGATAGTCGATCTGTTCCGCATCACATTTCCATGAGTTTCCTCCCTCTGACCCTAAAGTGTCCATTGCCGGATCAGATCAAGGCCATGGACTTCTTCCCAGCTCGATCCGAAAGCACTCACTGTTGCAAAACTCCTAAATTTAGACTCGATAGTTTGTACACAACCTGACATTTCACATATTCAGACGACAATTAAAATTGGGCGAAATTGCATTTCTCAATATTCATTACAACTTTTTTTTAGCACGACGACAACTCTTCGTACAACAGTAGTCAAGGATATAGATTATTATTTTTATGATTGGCACATTACATATTTCGTGCATTTCAAAATACATACTGACTTGTAAATTTTGTTAGTAATTCACAGTCACACGCAATTAATGGCGATACAAGGCACTAGCCAAGCTAGACGATAGTTACATTCTCCTCAAATTGTCCAGCCTTGCTTGCAACTCTGCATCGATATATCCCGCTGTCAGTGGTCCCGGCACTTTCTGCCTGGACAACCTTTCCAGCAGAAGGAGGCTGAGCGACAGCGGCTGAAGGAGCTCCAACAAGCTGCAAAGACAGTACACGATTATGCTTAAACAAACTTTATGGTGAAAATGAAAGTTATCTGAATTTGAATGACCCTTTCAATCTGTGTTGTACAGCACCAAAAGCTCCGGTTTGTAGTGTACAATGATTTTGGTTACCCAATCTGTGTTGTACAACAACTGAATAACAGAATGACGCTTTCAATCTTTGTTGTCTACTGGATATTTGCACCAGCTTATAGATGTCAAGTATCGCTTCCGATGGAACCGTGCTTTTTTCAGATCATACGCATGCTTCCTACCTACCCATAGAGTGGTTGGTTCATGCGAGAAATGGATGGCAAACGACGCAAGAATGCCATGCATGGGCCCCGTAATCTATCTACTCTTTATGTGTGTATATATGTATGTCCACCCTTTTCCAGATGTAAACGTTAAGTTTACACAACCCCACGACGTGCTTCCAGGATGTGCGCACCTTCGCTTTCACTTTAATCGCCATTGGGATTTTGGAGAAAAACAAACCCAAACTCATGTTCTATAAAACAACCATCGCGGCGACGAGACGCCATGGGAGACGAGCAGGGGGGCCTTACCTCCTTTCCTTTGCCCGCCCTCGTTGCGGATTCATGTGCAAGGCTCAAGTGCCGGCATGATTGTCCTTAACGCTCGGTTCCTCAGCAGCTACCAGGGGGACATAAAACAGGAGGTTTGCATGTCCATCCACTGATAAATGATCATTTATTTTCATTCAAAAGTTTTCATGTTTTTTCATACGTGTTCATTTCTATGCATGCAGGTGACAGGGATGCTGTACATGCAGGTGACAACGATCCCATCAACGACCACCAGAGCGACGGCGGTCCTTGGAGTTCGCCTGCTGGCCGAACATATTCCATGCGTTATCGGTCGCGTCCTTCATGATCTTGCTCGCATAAGCAGCGCCGATGATGGACACCTCAAATCGGCGCCCACCAGCAGTGTGCACAGCCTTAGCTTGTTGTCGATGGAGAACGCGATGTGGCCACCGGCCGCCGCCGCCGGCTTGGCCGCAAGGACCACAACCTGCAGGACGCCGATCGCTCCGGTGAACGCCATTGTCTCTAGCTTCTTTTTCTCCAGTGGTGGTGGTGAACAAAGCACAAAGTGTGTGTTGCGTTGCATGGTAGCCAGAGCAGGTACGCTCTTTATATATAGGACTAGGAGGAGGCTCAGAGCGATACGTGCTTGTATAAGTACCCAATGTTTTTCTAAACACACGTCTAATGCGTCTAGACGGCGTCTAGACGCAAGACTTGAGGTTAACGTTGAGTCTAGGCGCTAGTCACCACTCTAGACACAAAACGCGTTTAAGACCATCTAGATGGTCTGTAGACGTGGCCTCTAAACACACGCTAGACATGTTTAGACAGCCTAATGTGTGCCCGGACGATCGTCTAGACCAACAAGAAGTGATTCGTATGGATTACAAGAAGAGGCAAATGAAAGATATTGATGGTATGAATTGGCTATTTATTTTAGAGTAAAGTGCATCCCAGGTCCCTAAACTATTCTGTAGTTCTTATCTAGGTCCACGAACTTTGAAAATGAAGATTTGGGTCCCTAAACTATTTCATGGTTCTCATTTAGGTCCATGACCTTTTAAAATGAAGATTTAGGTCCTGCAACTAATTTGGGGTTCTCACCTGGGTCCATAAACTTTCAAATCGAAGAGACACCAGCCCACCGCCGCTGCCAACATGCTTCTATTGGTTGCCGTTAGCCATTGCTGATGTACCGCAAGATTCATCCAATCACCTCGCTGAGTACGTGACAAACGTTAAGTGCCTGACAAACGAGATGTTCTTTCTTTTTACTGCTCAGCCACTAGAGCGGCGTATAATGACCAATATTGGGATAATATCCAAAGATAAGGTCGAAACCCCTGTCAAACCTGCGAAATCATCAAGCTGGCACGTCTTGTCATCATTATTCAAGCTCAAGTCTTATTTTAGATAGCTACTTAGTCCCTATACCAGACTAGGAACTGAATTTTCACATTTTGATAGTTTATGGACCTAGATGAGAACCTTAAAATAGTTTAGGGACTCAAATCTTCATTTTAATAGTTCATGGACCTAGATGAGAATCCTAGAATAGTTTAGGGACCCTAGATACACTTTACTCTTTATTTAACATTGAGCATGCTTATTATGTTTATAAATTGTGAGAATTGAGAACTAGTAAGTGATAACTCAGACTAAATTTGATATTTGTCATTTTCAATGCTATATTTTTTAGTTTATTTACAAAAGTGAAGCTATATATTTGGATTATTTGCTGTTATAGTGTAAAAAAGTATAATATGTCTAATGCGTCTAGACGTCATCTAGTCCGTCTAGACGCTAGTCGCTAACCCAACGTCTGTTTTCGTCTAGCGTCTAGAAAAACATTGTAAGTACCTAACCACACAGTGCGTCGTTTCGCCCGCGTTATAGGGCGTTGCTAATGGAGCACACCAAATTTGCTCGATCTCTGGATTGCCGAGACGAATGAAAGACCAGCTCACGTTGCGTGGATATACCGATCGCCTAATGAAACACTGACATGAGTGGCATGAGTATGCTTAGGGTGCGGGATAGAACCAGCGCGGCCTCCGTATGACGGCCCGGTTTCCCGACGACGTGGACAAGCAGGAGCACAAGGGGTTCATTGCAGCGTCCGGACTGATGTAAGCGACCAACGGCGAGGAACTGTTCAAGCAGATCACCGGCAAGCGTGTCGAGAAGGTCTAGGCTGAGTATATTGGGAATCACGAACAACGACATGCCATATGAATTATGATATATGTTATACAGAATATCAAGACACCGTTTGTCGAATTATGATAGATGTTATACAGAATATAAGACACTGTTTGTCGTGATTGTGAATGACTGTAACTGAATATAGTGATGACCGATGACTATATAGAACATTTATGTTTTATATTAAGAAATACATGTGTGGTCTGCGTCTTTTGAATAGGAGAAACTCCTACTCAGTTTTCCTTATTATTTATTTTAACAATATCCTGCAAAAAGCCAAAGCCAACGACTCCATTTATCTGGATAGTCCATTTTGTTGCAAACGAGAGATCATGTCGCGTACTCCGAGCAACCACTGCTGTCACAGAAACTACAGGGCAATCAAAACCACATGAGCCGGGTTTCCATTCCTGAAAGAGTCCTCCATACCAAAAGAAGCAGATCGTTTGTTCCGCATCACATTTCCATGAGTTTCTTCCCTCCGACCCTGAAGTATCCATTGCCGGATCGGATCAAGACCATGGACTTCTTCCCAGCTTGATCCAAAAGCACTCACTGTTGCATAACTCGTAAATTTAGACTCGATAGTTGGTACACAACCTGACATTTCACATCTTCAGAATACAAATAAAATCAGGCGAAATTGCATTGCTCAATTCATTACAACTTTTTTTAGCACGACGACAAATGTTCACACATCATTACTCAAGGATATAGATTATTATTATTACGATTGACACATTACATATTTCGTGCATTACACGCTGACTTGTAAATTTTGTTAGGTATTCACAATCACAGGCAGTACAAGGCGCTAACCACACCAGACAACAGTTACATTCTCCTCAAATTGTCCAGCCTTGCTTGCAAATCTGCATCAATCCCGCTGTCAGCGGCCCCAGCACTTTCTGCCTGGGCGACCCTTCCAGCAGAAGCAGGCTGAGCGACAGCGGCAGAAGGAGCTCCAACAAGTTGCAAAGACAGTAGATAGTTATATACAATTAAAATTCTTCTTTTTTGTTTTCTTAAGAGTCATCCCTATGTCTACCGTATCGTTCAATCAAAAACATAAAGCAAAATCAGAAGTATCGATCATGCCCAATCTCAATCATCATCCAGCAGCAAGACATCGTGTCATGTACTCTCAAAGTTAGACTTAGCATTACAACTGTTCTAAATCATACATAAGGTCGTCAACCAGAGAGCGAGGTACATCGATCGAGCAACCTTTGCATGATCCATCCATGTACAGGGTGCGGGATTGAACCAGCGCGGCCTCCGTATGACGGCCCGGTTTCTCGACGACGTGGACAAGCAGGAGCACAAGGGGTTCATTGCAGCGCTCAACTCCGGACTGATGTAAGCGACCAACGGCGAGGAACTGTTCAAGCAGATCACCGGCAAGCGTGTCGAGAAGGTCTAGGCTGAGTATATTGGGAATCACGAACAACGACATGCCATATGAATTATGATATATGTTATACAGAATATCAAGACACCGTTTGTCGAATTATGATAGATGTTATACAGAATATAAGACACTGTTTGTCGTGATTGTGAATGACTGTAACTGAATATAGTGATGACCGATGACTATATAGAACATTTATGTTTTATATTAAGAAATACATGTGTGGTCTGCGTCTTTTGAATAGGAGAAACTCCTACTCAGTTTTCCTTATTATTTATTTTAACAATATCCTGCAAAAAGCCAAAGCCAACGACTCCATTTATCTGGATAGTCCATTTTGTTGCAAACGAGAGATCATGTCGCGTACTCCGAGCAACCACTGCTGTCACAGAAACTACAGGGCAATCAAAACCACATGAGCCGGGTTTCCATTCCTGAAAGAGTCCTCCATACCAAAAGAAGCAGATCGTTTGTTCCGCATCACATTTCCATGAGTTTCTTCCCTCCGACCCTGAAGTATCCATTGCCGGATCGGATCAAGACCATGGACTTCTTCCCAGCTTGATCCAAAAGCACTCACTGTTGCATAACTCGTAAATTTAGACTCGATAGTTGGTACACAACCTGACATTTCACATCTTCAGAATACAAATAAAATCAGGCGAAATTGCATTGCTCAATTCATTACAACTTTTTTTAGCACGACGACAAATGTTCACACATCATTACTCAAGGATATAGATTATTATTATTACGATTGACACATTACATATTTCGTGCATTACACGCTGACTTGTAAATTTTGTTAGGTATTCACAATCACAGGCAGTACAAGGCGCTAACCACACCAGACAACAGTTACATTCTCCTCAAATTGTCCAGCCTTGCTTGCAAATCTGCATCAATCCCGCTGTCAGCGGCCCCAGCACTTTCTGCCTGGGCGACCCTTCCAGCAGAAGCAGGCTGAGCGACAGCGGCAGAAGGAGCTCCAACAAGTTGCAAAGACAGTAGATAGTTATATACAATTAAAATTCTTCTTTTTTGTTTTCTTAAGAGTCATCCCTATGTCTACCGTATCGTTCAATCAAAAACATAAAGCAAAATCAGAAGTATCGATCATGCCCAATCTCAATCATCATCCAGCAGCAAGACATCGTGTCATGTACTCTCAAAGTTAGACTTAGCATTACAACTGTTCTAAATCATACATAAGGTCGTCAACCAGAGAGCGAGGTACATCGATCGAGCAACCTTTGCATGATCCATCCATGTACAGGGTGCGGGATTGAACCAGCGCGGCCTCCGTATGACGGCCCGGTTTCTCGACGACGTGGACAAGCAGGAGCACAAGGGGTTCATTGCAGCGCTCAACTCCGGACTGATGTAAGCGACCAACGGCGAGGAACTGTTCAAGCAGATCACCGGCAAGCGTGTCGAGAAGGTCTAGGCTGAGTATATTGGGAATCACGAACAACGACATGCCATATGAATTATGATATATGTTATACAGAATATCAAGACACCGTTTGTCGAATTATGATCGATGTTATACAGAATATAAGACACTGTTTGTCGTGATTGTGAATGACTGTAACTGAATATAGTGATGACCGATGACTATATAGAACATTTATGTTTTATATTAAGAAATACATGTGTGGTCTGCGTCTTTTGAATAGGAGAAACTCCTACTCAGTTTTCCTTATTATTTATTTTAACAATATCCTGCAAAAAGCCAAAGCCAACGACTCCATTTATCTGGATAGTCCATTTTGTTGCAAACGAGAGATCATGTCGCGTACTCCGAGCAACCACTGCTGTCACAGAAACTACAGGGCAATCAAAACCACATGAGCCGGGTTTCCATTCCTGAAAGAGTCCTCCATACCAAAAGAAGCAGATCGTTTGTTCCGCATCACATTTCCATGAGTTTCTTCCCTCCGACCCTGAAGTATCCATTGCCGGATCGGATCAAGACCATGGACTTCTTCCCAGCTTGATCCAAAAGCACTCACTGTTGCATAACTCGTAAATTTAGACTCGATAGTTGGTACACAACCTGACATTTCACATCTTCAGAATACAAATAAAATCAGGCGAAATTGCATTGCTCAATTCATTACAACTTTTTTTAGCACGACGACAAATGTTCACACATCATTACTCAAGGATATAGATTATTATTATTACGATTGACACATTACATATTTCGTGCATTACACGCTGACTTGTAAATTTTGTTAGGTATTCACAATCACAGGCAGTACAAGGCGCTAACCACACCAGACAACAGTTACATTCTCCTCAAATTGTCCAGCCTTGCTTGCAAATCTGCATCAATCCCGCTGTCAGCGGCCCCAGCACTTTCTGCCTGGGCGACCCTTCCAGCAGAAGCAGGCTGAGCGACAGCGGCAGAAGGAGCTCCAACAAGTTGCAAAGACAGTAGATAGTTATATACAATTAAAATTCTTCTTTTTTGTTTTCTTAAGAGTCATCCCTATGTCTACCGTATCGTTCAATCAAAAACATAAAGCAAAATCAGAAGTATCGATCATGCCCAATCTCAATCATCATCCAGCAGCAAGACATCGTGTCATGTACTCTCAAAGTTAGACTTAGCATTACAACTGTTCTAAATCATACATAAGGTCGTCAACCAGAGAGCGAGGTACATCGATCGAGCAACCTTTGCATGATCCATCCATGTACAGGGTGCGGGATTGAACCAGCGCGGCCTCCGTATGACGGCCCGGTTTCTCGACGACGTGGACAAGCAGGAGCACAAGGGGTTCATTGCAGCGCTCAACTCCGGACTGATGTAAGCGACCAACGGCGAGGAACTGTTCAAGCAGATCACCGGCAAGCGTGTCGAGAAGGTCTAGGCTGAGTATATTGGGAATCACGAACAACGACATGCCATATGAATTATGATATATGTTATACAGAATATCAAGACACCGTTTGTCGAATTATGATCGATGTTATACAGAATATAAGACACTGTTTGTCGTGATTGTGAATGACTGTAACTGAATATAGTGATGACCGATGACTATATAGAACATTTATGTTTTATATTAAGAAATACATGTGTGGTCTGCGTCTTTTGAATAGGAGAAACTCCTACTCAGTTTTCCTTATTATTTATTTTAACAATATCCTGCAAAAAGCCAAAGCCAACGACTCCATTTATCTGGATAGTCCATTTTGTTGCAAACGAGAGATCATGTCGCGTACTCCGAGCAACCACTGCTGTCACAGAAACTACAGGGCAATCAAAACCACATGAGCCGGGTTTCCATTCCTGAAAGAGTCCTCCATACCAAAAGAAGCAGATCATTTGTTCCGCATCACATTTCCATGAGTTTCTTCCCTCCGACCCTGAAGTATCCATTGCCGGATCGGATCAAGACCATGGACTTCTTCCCAGCTTGATCCAAAAGCACTCACTGTTGCATAACTCGTAAATTTAGACTCGATAGTTGGTACACAACCTGACATTTCACATCTTCAGAATACAAATAAAATCAGGCGAAATTGCATTGCTCAATTCATTACAACTTTTTTTAGCACGACGACAAATGTTCACACATCATTACTCAAGGATATAGATTATTATTATTACGATTGACACATTACATATTTCGTGCATTACACGCTGACTTGTAAATTTTGTTAGGTATTCACAATCACAGGCAGTACAAGGCGCTAACCACACCAGACAACAGTTACATTCTCCTCAAATTGTCCAGCCTTGCTTGCAAATCTGCATCAATCCCGCTGTCAGCGGCCCCAGCACTTTCTGCCTGGGCGACCTTTCCAGCAGAAGCAGGCTGAGCGACAGCGGCAGAAGGAGCTCCAACAAGCTGCAAAGACAGTAGATAGTTATACACAATTAAAATTCTTCTTTTTTGTTTTCTTAAGAGTCATCCCTATGTCTACCGTATCGTTCAATCAAAAACATAAAGCAAAATCAGAAGTATCGATCATGCCAAATCTCAATCATCATCCAGCAGCAAGACATCATGTCATGTACTCTCAAAGTTAGACTTAGCATTACAACTGTTCTAAATCATACATAATGTTTGATGTAATGAATATTTTGAATAAAAGACATGATAGTGTTACTTATAAATGAACATGTAATGCTAATGAATAAATGTTTCGATTCCCTAATGTATGAAACTAGCATATTTGGCAGATGTAGCATGTGCTTTGAGACAGCATCAATAACAGAAATGGGATCCAAAAGAAAAGTACAATGGCGCAGAATACTGCATGACGCATAGCTAAATGAAATCAGTTTCTATTGTCTACCCTCGCATTTTCAGAGTTACAAGTACAAGAAAGGGAGAAGAAGAATATTATAGTGAGTATAAAGAAAATAATAATGAAACACCTCAGACTACTTGCTAATAGATACAAGAGTTGTCTGAAGATTTCTTTTCCACATCAATTTCATTCTACTTTATTTATTGAGTTAACTTCACAAACCCTCCAATATTTTGGTCTTACAGTCACAAATCCACCATGTCTAGAACCTATTTCACAATCCCACCATAAGCTTGGGGTGTAATTTCACAAAGCCACCAGTTTTTACCTTATACCATATCTCATCATTCTGGTCCCATATGTCAGCCATACAAATCAGAACTCGTATACCGTACTAATAGACATCGCATAACAAGTCTGTACGGTATTAGATGTTCGTATGTGCAGCTGATATGTGGGACCGGAAGAGCACGATAAAGTATCAGTTGAAAAATGGTGGCTTTGTGAAACTACACCCCAAACTTATGGTAGGTATGCGAAACAAGTTTTAGACTTAGTGGGTTTGTGATTATAAGATCAAAGTTTTGGTGGGTTTGTGAAATTAGCTCTTATTTATGTTAAAAGAAAAGAACCAGAATAGGAGTGTCATCTCTGATCGGACGTCAAAAAGTTGAGCAGAAATGCTCTGTACTACAGACACAACAAACCATAATCTCAATGTGGTAATAAATATGCAACTTCATGTCTTGACTAAGTGTGATGCGTAAAGAACTCAAATCTGCGTTCTAATCTCCATTATGCACTCACGAGAAGGCAAAGACCCACAACACAATAACTTACCTCTTGGTTGATATCAATGCCAATTTCATCAAGTACTTGATTCACAAGCTCCTCAGTTTCTTCTTCCTCCTCATCTCCTTCCAACGCATCGTCTATAGCATCCCCCATCACTTCGCTCACCATCTCCATTCTTTCATTTTGTCGCTCAAACTCTTGCATAATCCTCTGCAGTCCTGGCAGATTTAGCTGCCTGTTCATTTGAGCCATTGCTTTTGTAACGCCCTTCATGGCATCACCCATAGCTTGAGTAGATTTTAGCGTCTGCAACAATTGCACTTTGTGAATGATAAGGAGCAAATTTTAGCATTCATAATTTCAGGTCTACAGTCATTTGACCAAGACTTTCATGTAGAATCACATCACGAGCCATAATCTTCATATAAGATCAAAATTCAACTTTATAGGGCTCAAAGAAGTGAAAATGTAACTGCTCCCGATCAATTTAGTTATCCAACGGTTTTAGTGCAGAAGGGCCATACTACTATTTGAGATCATATTGCTATTTCACTTTATTAGATTTACTAAATATGTAACCACTCCAGATCAAATAATCATATAAAATTATGCAACATGATTGGACAATCATAGGATCATGTACCAACAAACTAGCTATTTTATTCAACAGTACAGCTGAATAACAACATAATAGGGAAATACTTTGTTAGAACTAGAGCATTTGGACAGTGCAATTTTGGAGTTTTGCGCTTTTAGGTTTTGATTGCCTGTAGGCTACATTAATAAATAACTGGACCAATATAAGCATCATGATCATGTCAACCCCCCCACCCCCTAAAAAAATTGCGACATAGACATGGTGAATAAGCTATCAATTGAAAGGACAAAGAACAGGAATGGTTACCTGAACTCTTAGGGCGACTCCTTGGAGCTGAGATTTAAGTTGGTAGAACTTTGTGATCTGATGCCGTGTGCGAATAAGATCTTTGGCCATTACTTTGACAGCTCCCTATAACAGGTAGAAGCCAAAGAAAAGAATTAAATATCAAACCACTACAAGCAAATTAAATGGAACTATAGTAGTTTGTTAAAAATTATTCAGAATTAGTAAGATGCAAGATATGCACAGCAAGGATTTAATGAAAAGCAAATTTGACTCTGCTAGCACGAGTTAATGTGACTCCGCTAGCACAGTATGTAATTTGATCCTGCAATGAAAAAAGGAACATCTATCTCAATATTCCTATAAACTTGGCAGTAAAAGTTGTATTCATCATTAAACAAGGAAAAAGTTTGAAAGATCAGGGATGTGTCGGTGGTTTAACCAGAATGGCCTCCATGTTAAATTGGACCATCCGATAGACTTCTACATAGGAGAAATCAAAGATGAAACAGAGATTTGCGATGATTTAGAGGGGAAAAAAAAGAGGTGATATATAGGTAGAGAGGAGTTAAACAAAGATTCGACCAACAAAATTTATATTGTGATTGCCCACTGCCGAGATCAAATTGGGAGCCTCGAGGGTCAGATATTTATAGCAAAAAAAAAAAGAAGAAGAGATCAGACATTTGGAATGCTGATCAAACTTAAAGTTACGGTGTTGCAAGGGGTGGAACCAATTAGTCTCATATAGACTGGTGGAGCATCATGGTAAAGAGGGAAGTTCACATATCAGAGGTTAACTGACCAAATTAATAGCACGATAGTACAGAGAAAATACATTGTAAAAGATCGTATAATCAATCCACATTGATGTCTGTTCTCCTAAAGGCATTTCCTAAACTTCAATAATGGCACTGCTGCAAAGAACAGTCAGAATATAAATTCAAGTTTGTACCATCTGGCCATCCTTGGCTGTTTTCTTGATCCCTGTGATGAGCTTTTTCTCCTGGGCCTGCAATCCTTGCCTCTCGCGCTCGATCTCCCTTATGGATCGATCCAACATCCTCTTGTTCTCTCTCAAGAGCTCTAAAAAGGAAACCATTGCATAGCAAAACCATAAGCCTCCTAAGTCATATAACTGGCATTTGAAGTTTGTCATTTGAGCTAATACCACAGTAAGAAAAGTAACATTATCGTTATTCAAAAGATATAATGTGTGCAGCCTATGATCACGGGCCTCATTCGCCCAGCATATGACAGCTGATTCTCTTCACGAATTGGAAAGAGGTGAATGGCTTGAACAGAAACAGTCCTAAACTAAAGTGCAGTAGGCTACTGGCTAGTAGGAGTAGCTACTAGTCCAACTCCAGAACACTGCCGCAGAGGTCCTGAGGGTAAGTCCACGGTGTTGTTTCCTTTGACACGCCGAGTTATTTCCCTTAAATTGTGCCAAATTAAAAAAAAAAAAGACGGGGCCTGACCAGTCTGGCCCAACATACTTGTGTTTATCCATCTCAGAAATTCCTCGACAGACAGGTGAATGAAATAAACTATCGCGGGTAGGAACAAGATGGGGATCAATTGGACGCAGATCTTTCAGGATTGGATCGGGGGATCTTACCGGCGGGCGTCTTCCGCTTCCCGAACAAGAAACTCATCTTGGATCCTCTGTGAGGCTTTCGATTGGAGCGATTCGAAAGTAAGCCCGCAAGAACTCGATCGGATTGCGTCGCCTTTTCGTCTCTCTAAGGAAGCCGGTGGATTGATTTTTTTTTTTTTTTTTGAGACACAGCCGGTGGATTGATGATAGTTGGATGCGCTCACCTTTCCTCTGTTGCCGACGCAAGTAGAGTTCTTGTGACGCCAAAGTGATAAAAAATCAGAAAACATTTACGAGAGGCGGCTGAGGTGGGTAGGGATTGGGCTTCCTTTTTGCAAACGTTACGGGCTGAACTGCTCAGAGAACTACGGCCCAAAACATATATCGCTGTGTTTCCGAGAGAGTTTGCGGATCGGAAGAAGTCTATTTTGCCTCCCTCAACTTTTATCGGAGTTCGATTTTTATCTCCCAATTACAAAACCGGGTAGGACGACTCCCTCAACTTTCAATACCGTTTGTTTTTCCTCCCTTGAGCGGTTTGAACAACGGTATTGGCTTTTTTTATTTTTTTTCTTTTATTTCTCTTCTGTTTTGCTTTGAAACCCATAATTCTCTAGCTCAAAAAATCAAGCCAATTTTTGTGCTGACAGAAAATTACATGGTGAACAAATTTTATGTTTGTGCAAAGTTCATATTCTTTTCAGATGATTATCTAAAAATCTCCAAATGCAATTCAGATTCATAATACATTTGAATTTTTAGCGGGGACAAAGGTCCTCCTAAAATCTTGATAATTTCCCTAAAATTCTATTTTGGTCTCTACAATTGAAAAATATTTTTTTCGTACACACATATGTGTGGGTTCTGGAAGTTATTAATCAAGGTCATTTTTACCTAAACTAAAAATGAGCTTGATTATAACTTCCAAAATATGCACATAAGTGTGTACCAAAAATTACATTTGATCTGCAAAGGATAAATATAATTTTAGGGAATTTATCAATATTTTAAGAGATATTTTGTTCCCCCTAAAAATTCAAATCAATTTGAAAACTGGACATCATTGGGAGATTTTTAGATAAAAATCTCAAAATAATATGAACTTTGTACATCACAAAAGTTGTTCATCACATAATGTTCTGTTAGGACAAAAATTGGTTTGATTTTTTGAGCTAGAGAAATATGAGTTTCAGAGCAATAATAGAAGAGGAACAAAAGGAAAAAAATAATAGAGCCAATACCGCTGTCCAAACCGCCCAAGGGAGGAAAAACAAACGGTATTGAAAGTTAAGGGGTCGTCCTACCCGGTTTTGTAATTGAGGGATGAAAATCAAACTCTGATGAAAGTTGAGGGAGGCAAAATAGACTTCTTCCTTTACGGATTTCCTACAATTAGTGCGCGCGCTGCGCGAAGTGGACATGTAACGCGCTTTAAGATTTTAGCAAGGCCTACCACATCCAACGGGTGAAAAACGACGACGCGAGCCGCCAGTCCTGAAGCTACCTGCACCTGTGCAGTTCTGAGACACGTGTCAAACATTTAATGGCCGGACGAATATTTGCGGTAGATGCAAACTTCAAATTGATTTGTCTCTAACTCTGATTTCAAATCCGTTTGAATCATCACCATCTTAATAATTAATGCAACAAAACTAGATCCCACATGAAGTATTCTTTTTTGCAAAAAAATATTTTTTTTCAAAATTTAACATTTTAAATGTATCATTTTATCATTTTTCTAATTTAACTTTTGACCTTGTTCGATTTGATTTGTTCTAGATGATTCCGCTTGATTTGATGATTTGTTCCGGTTGATGTGGTCGATTGTTTCAGCTGATGTGATAGATTGTTCCAGTTGATGTGATGATTTGTTCTAACTGATTTTATAGATAATTCCAGCTGATGTAACCGGTTGTTCCATTTAATATGACGGATTGTTCCAGCTGATGTATTGTTTCAACATTTGCAGTCTATAGTTCAACATTTGAAAAAAAAATGTTGATGTTGTATATTTAAAATGTCTAGTGCTTTAAATTTGTTGAGTTTATTTTTAAGAATTGTTGAAACTTTGGTCTTCCTACTACATCGTGCTCATGTGTTAAACCTGACGCTCCCATGCACCTCATAATTTTTGGACAAAAAAAATCTGCATGTGTCAAAGAATCAGCATGCAGAAAGCAAAATCATGTCAGAGAAAAGTCGCCGCGGGGACAAAAATTCCAGCTTCCGCGCGCCGCGCATGGAGAAAAATTCCGTGCGTCTGCATCCTGCCTCCTGGTAGAAAAAAGTAAGTCGGGCCGCGCGTGAGTCTGGCGTTAGCAGGCCGATGGGCCGCGCTACATACAATCTCCGGACAGCGCGAGGCTCTCCCGAGAGTTTGAGCCGGCTGGTATTACGCTATGGGCTGATCCGTTCCAGACGCGCGACCGGAGAACAACGGCCCAAAATATAATATGTATCACGCTTCACGGTTGGTTAACTTGTTGGTAGGGCTGGACTACCCAGCCAGCTCGGCTCGGCTCGGCTCGGCTCGGTCCAGCTCGTTAGGATAACGAGCTGGCTCGGCTCGGCTCGTTATCTTAACGAGCTAGAATGCTGGCTCGGCTCGGCTCGTTACGAGCTCGAGCTGGCTCGCGAGTCAGCTCGTTAAGCTCGTCACTCGCCTCCAGCATCTCTGCTATGACCTGGGGAACAAGACGATAACCATGCCGTTGGGTACATCTTCACGCCTTTGAGCACAATGACGTGTCGGGCGAGGAGGCGGTGGCCGACGACGCAGAGGTCGTCGCGACCGAGAGGGGACGGGGGTTGGAGATGTGGAGGAACCGACACCACCGCACGAGGGAAGTAGAGGGAGGGGTGGCACCGCCTGGCTTGAGATGTCAGCCGCCGCGCTTCACGTCGCCTATCCATAGTTTGGATCTTGACTCAGTCCTCTTCTATCATCGCCATAGTCATAGGAAGAGCGGTGAGGACAATGAGCTCATGTTCATCATGAGCTTTGGCGTTGATGGCTGCAGCGTCGATGACGAAGGGGAAAGGAGAGGCGAGTGCTATGACGGGAGAAAGGACGCCGACAACCTCGTGGAGCTCCTCCGGGCAAGCTCGCAAGTGGACGACGAGGGAACAAGGTGACAGGTCAGCGAGACAAGCGGTGCGGTTCACGAACGGAGCAAGGCAGGCATGCGATGGGGATTTGGGAGGAGACAAGGTGTGATGGCGGCGTGATTCGGAAAAGGAATAAGGTGTGTGGAGGGAGGAGGAGACCGAGGGGTGCTGGGCCTGTTGGAGCATGCTGGTTCGTTTGGCTCGCGAGCGGCTCGCGAGCCAGCTCGAGCTGGCTCGTTAAGCATAACGAGCTACAAACCTAGCTCGGCTCGTTAGAAAAAGTGAACGAGCCGAGCTGAGCCGAGCCGAGCTAGTCACGAGCCGAGCCGAGCTAACGAGCCACGAGCTTTTCGTCCAGCCCTACTTGTTGGGCAAAATCTCCTTGGTCTCATCATCTCATTATTACTCCTAATATTCCGGCGTCCAAAATCATAATTACCTGCTTGTTTCGATGTATGGTTCATAATATATACAACCATCTTCATTTACCACCATCGCGCACGTACCAGATATGGACGTCATGACCATCACCAGGAGCGTTCTTCTTTTGCTTCTGGTCGCTTCCGTGCTCCATGGCCATCCGGATGTGGCAAAGGCTACGGCTGTGACCGGCGGCCGCCTAACCGACGGCGGCGACAGCCATGAAGCAAAGGTTAGAGTTGCGAACACACCCGCTCCATGTATCGGCGCCGCCGTCGTTGCAAATTTGCTAACGCCTCTCCATCCTCCGGCCGGTGCGTGCAGGTGTACATCGTGTTCACGGCGAGGCAGACGCCGCCGGCATCGGCTGTGGCACTAGATAGGACGGAGCCGGCGGACGTCAGCGCGGAGATAAAGACTTTCCATCACGCGTTGCTTAGCGAGGCCCTAGCTGGAAGCAGGTATATACCGTTTACACCAGGTACTTCCTTTTCCGTAGTGCACGTAGAGATGACAGAATTGATCTGGATTGCGTGTCGAGTGCAGTTCCAGCGCACGGGATAGGGTGGTCTACCACTACACGAGAAGCCTGCACGGGTTCGCAGCCCGGCTCACGGAGGAGGAGAAGAACAATCTTGCCGCCTTGCCGGTAAGAAATTAATTCCAGGCAAGGACATGATCCGCGCTTATATCTAGCTAGTAGATGTATATAAACTTGTCGCGCGAATTGGATCTATTATTAGGCAAGGAGGGTGTTCTTTCGATCCATGAGAGGGTGGTGTACAGGCCGCAGACTACAAGGTCATGGGACTTCCTTGGATTGCCGCTGCACGAGCACCCGAGCCTTCCGTTCGAACAGGATGTCATCATCGGCGTGATCGACACCGGGATCACACCGGGGTCTGAATCCTTCTCGGACGATGGCCTCGCACCGCCGCCGGCCAAGTGGAAGGGCCGCTGCTCTAAGCGCATCAACTGCAACAAGTAGGAACAGCCTCAATCTTTATTATCCCCCTTTGTTATCATCAAGTCTAATAAGGGACAATTCTTATTAAACAAAAAAAAACATGATGAAAAATAAACATATAGACTACTAAGAAAGATTAACTTAAATTTGCAGCAAAATAATTGGAGCCTGGGCCTACGATGGAGGATACCCGGATGGACCGGCATCGCCGATCGACGACGTCGGCCACGGCACGCACGTGGCGTCGACGGCGGCAGGCCGGGCAGTGGGGAGCGCGAGCCTCTACGGGGTGGCCAACGGCACCGCCCGTGGCGCGGTGCCGGGGACGAGGCTGGCGATATACAAGGTGTGCTGGTACAACTCTGGCTGCGCCTCGGATGACATCCTCGCGGCGTTCGACGACGCCATCGCCGACGGCGTGGACGTGATCACGGCGCCCATCTCGCTCGAGACGGTGTCCGAGTACGCCGACGACGTGCTGGCCATCGGCGCGTTCCACGCCGTCAGGAGAGGCGTCCTGACCTCTGTCCCGGCTGGCAACTGCGGTCCCAAGCTGGGAACCGTCAGCAACGTCGCGCCCTGGATGATCACCGCTGCAGGGACCACCACTGACAGGAGGATTGTCAGCAGGTTGGTGCTCGGCAACGGGAAGCGCATTTTGGTCAGCACATCGCCCTTTCTTCAACTTAACCTCATTTTTTATTCTTTTGCAAATAATATAAAGGTGACAGTCAGCTTCCACTAATATACAACTTTTGTGCATTGCAGGCACATTCCATAAATACTTTCCCTGATATCGGGAAACAATCTCTACTGGTGGCCCCAGGGTATGTACGCGTACACATAGCCACCCAAAAAATCACGAGTATAATTATACTTTTATATAGGTCTAGTGCATCCATCTCGGTAGCTCCAGCTACTCATTGGTCTCACATGCATACTTTTGTGAACCCATCTTCTTGCTAGTTTACGATCTCTACTTTGCAATTTGTTCAGAAGCTGCAATGAAACGCTGGAAGGTGCAATGTACAAGGGGGACATCCTTCTATGCCCGCCGCAGCAGGAGATCGTACCATATGTGGTCATAAGAAGTGGGGCCGCCGGCATCATCCTTGTTGATACATCTGAAGACAAAGATAAATCCTTTACTTTCCCCCTTCCCGTTGTTCTCGTCTGGCCCGCTCAATTCCAAGATATCCTTCGCTACTACAACGAGAGCAGGTCCAACGCACCAAAATTCTTCTGAACATTCCATGTTGCATATCTCCATGATCCTTCTCGGGATTAAAAAAAGCTGTATATATCACTACATTTGCAGGTACCCAGTGGCTACGATATTAAACAGTGAGACAGTTTACAATGCGGAGGCACCAAGCGTCGCTGGCTTCTCGTCCAGGGGCCCAAACTTGATCGCGCCTGGAGTCCTCAAGGTAACAGATGGATGCTTCTGGTTGCAGCTCTAAATAAAAAATGTGGTAACTAATAACTGATCGATTCACATCTTCCCCAAAAATTTCAACATGTTTACAGCCCGATATTAGCGCTCCAGGAGTCGAAATCTTGGCCGCTTGGTCCCCTTTAAGTGCACCATCCACGAGCTACGAAGATGTCCGGGTAGTCCCTTACAATATCATCTCAGGGACATCAATGGCATGCCCCCATGTCACAGGTGCCGCCGCGTATGTCAAGTCCGTCCACCCTCAGTGGTCGCCGGCAGCCATCATCTCTTCATTGGTTACCACAGGTAACAAACGCATTGGTTATTTAATTTTGCTTTTTCACCAATTCTAGAGAGACATATTCCAATGGTAACGAATTAGGAGCTAACGAGACACTTAGTTAAGTGATGGAACAATAATCTAACATCCGTACCAATGTATCTCCATCAAAGTTTCAATATGTAATGTATAACTAAATCTTGGTCCTGATCAATAAATGCAGCAACTCCACTTCAGTCCAACGTTCATGAGGCAGAGTTTGCCTACGGGGCGGGTCAGGCTAACCCGACACGGGCGGTTGATCCAGGCCTTGTGTACAATGCTTCTGAAGCCGACTATGTCAACCTCCTCTGCGCGCAAGGGTACAACACAACTCAGCTTGCCACCATGACCGGAACAAGCACGACATGCTCGTGGCCGACAGGCTACATGGCTGACCTGAACTACCCATCAATCGCCGTCCCAGTAATCAACTACGGCGTGGACTTTGCCGTTGAGATCCCCAGGAAGGTGACTAATGTTGGGCCAGTCAACTCGGTGTACCGTGCAAAGATCAGCTCCGCGCAAGGCATCACGGTCAGCGTTGAGCCCGACAAGCTGGCTTTCACTGCAGAGAGGCAGGAGCTGAGCTTCACGGTGAGCGTGATGGGTTCACTGCAAACCCCGGCAGCTGATGGCGGCAGCCTCGGGGCCTCAGCATCCATAATCTGGTCTGATGGAAAGCACCAAGTCAGGAGTCCGATTTATGTATTTCCAAAACAATTTAGATCTTATGTTGAACCGGCCGAGTGTAGGTGTAGACCCGGGAAGTGTGATGGCCAACTTGACTACTGAGTGGTGGTGAGCTATCGAATCGTTGTAAGAACTGAATAGATCATGCAGATATTTGTTTGAATATATAAAATGGTTCGAGATTTATCTTTCAGTGAGATTTAAAAGCACCGATGATGTATCCGGTTTATTCATCAAAATGCAGTGGCCCATAACCGAATGTTACCAACAAAAATATACTTAACACAAATACTAGGAAAAATTTCCTAGGTGCCATTGCAAATTTGAATAATCCCAAATATGCCACTGTCAGTGACATAGGTGGGTCCCATCTGTCACTGAGATGCCAATGGCATATACGGGATTACAACTTTTTTTTTTGCAATGGCACCTACAAAAATACTAACTTGTATTCCCTCCGTTTCGAAATATAAGCAGTTTTTGACTTTCAGACATCACGTTTGACCATTTATCTTATTCAAAAGAATTATGAAAATATTATTAATTTTGTTACAATTTGTTTTATCATTAGATATACTTTAAGCATTACTTAATTATTTTTATTTTTAAAAAATTGAATAAGACGAGCAGTCAAACACGATGTCTGAAAGTCAAAAACTGCTTATATTTTGAAATAGAGGGAGTATGATGCAAAAAAGTTGAGAAGATAGTTTTTTTTAGTAAAGTGCATAGCTGGCTCTTAAAATTGTCTCGCTATGTCAATTGGGTCCGTACTTTTGAAATACAGACTAATGGTCCCTAAGCTTGTCCCGTGTGATATTTTTATCCCTGTGCTTTTGAAATGCAGACTAAGGCTTGTCCAGGAATTCCGTTTTGTTTTCAAGAGTACCATGTCATCTAAAGTGGTTTGAAACCACAAATGGAACAAACTCTACAATGCATAGTTTCATTTTAGAGTTTATTTAATTCTATGTGGTTTGATTGGTTGTGCATGGGATGAAATAAAATAACTCTTCTCCGATGCTAGTATCATAGTGTTTCATATATAAGGATCTGTGTATACCCATAAATCTTTTGACATGCATGCCATCAAAATTGCTCATGTAGCACCTCATTTAATTAACAGACCCAATTTCGAATTTCCTAGAAATTATTTTCAACCGACACGCCGATGCATGCATTTTCCTGAATTTTGTTAGCATGCCTGCATATTTTCTCAAAGTTATTTGGATTTGTTTTAGCCTTGAGAATTTCTTTGTTTTTCTCGGAGATAACATAATTCTAGGAATTCATGGTTTGACATATATTTAGTGGACATCACCACGCATTGCATACATAGGAATATCCATGCCGTGGCATACATGTAACTAAGAGAACACTTGGCCTGACTATAGGCTAATCAGATTTATAATCATAACAATTAATAAAATAAAGCATGCTGGATATTTTGGGATCAGCAGCTCTCGACCCCATCCTACTCATTGGCACTCCCCATGTAAAGCCGTGAAGCGGCTTCTCTCTTGCAAAGAAAATTTCCAGCTGCTTCCTTGCTTATCAATTCCAATAGTGGCCTGTAAATTGAAGAATACACACAAGAAACCTTTCCTCTTCCATCCCCGAACCCCAGCTCACCTTGTTCTCACCTGCCGCACAAACACAGAGACTAGACTACTCTGCCATAGCTGAGGAAAAGCTCCTCCATCCAGGAGCCATCGTTTTGTCGCATCACTCCTTTAACTAGCAAAGGGTAAGACCTGTAGTTTGCTATCCGAGCTCCACATCAAAACAGAGCAGGTTCAGTAGACTGAAATCACTGTGTATGCTACCCTATTGTTCCAACACCAATGGATTTTGTCATGGTTCAGTCAACCACCAATGAAGCGATTAGCAGCAGGCTACTATTAAAAAGGCTATGTACTAGTTCTATTACTTGTTACATGTTTCAAAGAAAAACATAGCAAGATTATAATGATCTGATCACGCCGAGAGCTGCATATAACCAGCTGAACCTGCACATATTTTCAGTCATGGTTAGGTCCACAACTCCACATTTGAGCATGATGCATAAGCATGCTTGTTTAGTGACTGTGTAAAAGAGTTATGCAATAGTGTCACTAATGTATTCTTTTGAAACTCCAGTTTCCTAGAAACAAACTTGCTAGATAAAATTGAACCAGTGTCGTACTCTTAACTAAAAGATATTCCACTTCCTAAGTATATGCCAGCTGCATAGTAGTGTCCTGCATATAGCAATCCCTGAGCTTCTTGTTAGGAAATCTCAACTCAACTATAGTTTTCAGAAATGCTACAGTACATGAGTATGTTTTTTTACACGAGACCATTCCTAATGCTACAGTGCGACACATACATACGCATCATATTCTGGAGATCACCTGTCTTTTCACTTTTTCTGCTGCTAGCTTCATAAAAACGATTTTCAAATATCTATTTAATCTTCCTGATTGATTTCTCTTGGAGTTTCATTCTGTTCTTTTAGAATTATTTTTATGAGCAGTTTTACTGTCCAAAATAATGGCCACTAGTTTTTGAAAACTAATGGCCATTAGTTTGATCCGACGATGTAGATCTGATATCAGAAATTCACTACTAATGGCCATTATTTCATCAAATTGAGGGTAAATTGGAAAAATAAAAGTGACAGACTTATAATAAATGGTTTTGTGTTCATAAAAATATCAAATTAGTAGTATGATTAATCTTTGACATGTATTAAGCTAGTAAATAATTTGTTTATTATTTATTTGTAGGGTAGGGTTAAGGTTTTTCTTTGCGATCATAAAACATAAATTATTAATTAATAGTGCAATTACAAAACAATCCTTAAACTAATCGCCATTAGTTTTGAGAAACTAATGGTCATTATTTTGGACCTTAGAACTCCTCATTATTTATTACCGTTTTTCCTGCTCAAACGACGCTAGATCGTAATGCTTATGAAGTCAGACCGATCGGGGACTAGTGTAGGGGGGATCAAAATCTTGAAGTCGTGATCACGACAAGCAAGAAGGTAAGTCACACAGACCATTTGATCATATCCCACCTATCTTCTTTCTTTAGTCTCGTGCATTATTGAACTATTATTAGTTTAGGTTGTTATGGTTCACATTGGGAAAAATGTGGTAGAAGATCCGAACCAGTAAAGAAGCCATCCTTTCCACAATGGTCATATTTATCTGAATGAAACCTAAGATTGAACCTTCACCATAAGGTAGGTGATTTGAACTATAGAGGTTAAGGTTAATATTGAAGAATTATTTGAGAGAACCATTATATCATGGTTGATGGTGAAAGTAATGATTGGGCTGAGGACATGAGTTCCAAGGTGATTGTGTGTGCATGTACCTCAGTGGTTATGAGACAGATCACAGGGCTATGTCTGAAGTGTTTTAAGGAATAGTCAACTAAGCCACGATAAGAACATAATTTTTGCCCATCCACGGGACCGATCACTAAGACTTGGTTCGGTTATTGCTTTCACTTTTCGGGCATGCCTGGATAGGCCATCGGATGTTGCCCAACCTATTCCATGGATAGGCCTTTGGTCAGCCTACCATGGTACGGACCATGTAAACAAGTGCAGATATGTTAAGATGGTCCCTAGCTAGCTGTAGTGGGCACGTTGCGGAAGTGAGAGGGTAGATTGGATTTTGTTATCTTGGCTTTGGCCGAGTCTTGATATCATGTGGGTAAAGTTGAGCAAGCTCTGCAGAGTCTATTTGAATCATTAGAATATGACGTGCTTCCGGTAAATGAAGTTATGTTTATGGGTTATACCTTGTTCATGGCAAGGTCATATTTTCTCCTCGTGGTTATTATGGGTAAGTTTATGGTGGATATGTCTATACTGATATTACTTGGCTCATGTTTATAAGTGAAATAATGACCTGAATTATTTATGTTTGCTTGCATAGCTTGTTACATTCAGAGTTATCTTCCACTTATTACCAATCCACTTGCTAAGTACGAAAGTGCTCACTTTTGTTTAAATATGATCAGAAGATGGGCAGCTTAAGGAGAATGACGTGGGGAACGATTACTACCTTAACGTACGGAGATGACTTTGTGTTCTAGGTCTTGTCTGCGCTCGAGCATGTCTTGTGGTTTATCTAGTTAAAGGGTCTTTTGTACAGTTGTGAAATATCTTGTTGGCTTTGTTGTAAACTTAGTCGTAGGAATTAAACCAGTGGCGGATCCACCGGGGCAGCAGGGGGGTCTCAAGCCCCCCCTACTCGCCGCCGCACCATGGAGCCCCCCCTTGAGCCCCTCCTACATTTTTGGAGCCATGAGAGAGAGATCGAGACTTGGAAGAGCCGGAGGTTGAAGAAGAACAAACAAATCTCCTGGCTGCGCGAGTTGGGCTGAGAACTCTCCAACTGGCCCATCCCCAGACGTCAACTTAGCCCATCAGCGAATTAGCCCACAGCCTTTCAAAAGAATTAGCCCACAGATAGTGATGCGACCTGTGACGAATTGATTCACGACTGCTGAGTGCAGCGGCGCGGGCCAAATGCGAGATGAGGGGCGGCACAGCGGCAGCCACGATCCATGAGCAGGAGCAGCTGAGCTGTACAGCGTTGCAAAGCCGGCAACGGCAGCAAGCAGCCAACCAAAGTAATGCCGTCACGCCCTGTTCCCGTGCATGTTCTAACTTTTAATTTTTCTTTTTCTTCGACTTTTCCTTTTAGCATGTACATCAAAAG
Organism: Eragrostis curvula; assembly: GCA_007726485.1. Taxonomy (NCBI): domain Eukaryota; kingdom Viridiplantae; phylum Streptophyta; class Magnoliopsida; order Poales; family Poaceae; genus Eragrostis; species Eragrostis curvula. The sequence continues at coordinate 95,401 of RWGY01000362.1, read as the reverse complement.
TAATGGGAAATAATGCCGTCGCACCATACGCAAGTCGCCATACGCCTCAGCAGCTCTTATAGTGCATTAGAGATTCCGACTTAACAAAGGAGCATAACCTTAGCTTTATTGCCATTTCTGAGACTGTAAGAAAAAACTTTACTGATCCCTTTCTCAAAAATTTGTGTGGGGGTCGGAATTTTATTTGGCATTGTAAGGAACCTAGAGGTCGCTCCGGTGGAATCCTCTTGGGTGTAGGCCTTGATGTCTATGATATTGGGGCAATTGATGAAGGCGACTTCTATGTTAAATTCCATTTGTGTAATAAAATTGATAACTTCAAATGGGCATTAGTGGTTGTCTATGGACCTGCACAGCAGGACTTAAAGGAACAATTCTTAACTGAGTTAGTACATATGTGTAGCCATGAGAACCTTCCAATGTTAATTGGTGGTGATTTTAATATCATGAGAAGCCCAAAAGAGAAGAATAATGATAATTTTGACCATCGATGGCCTTTTCTTTTTAATGCTGTAATCGATGGCTTAAATTTACGAGAAATAGAGATGTCAGGGAGACAATTTACGTTGGCAAATTCTCTACAAAATCCCACTTTTGAGAAATTAGATAGAGTATTAGTCAGTACGGAATGGGAACAGAAATATCCCTTATCAACTGTCATTGCTTTGTCTAGAGATATATCTGACCATACACCTTTGCTCTTAAATTCTGGCGATGCATCTATGTATAACCAACAGCCTTTATTCAAATTCGAATTAGGCTGGTTATTACGTGATGGCTTCACTGAAATGGTAAATGACATTTGGTTAAATGAGCATGGCGGTAATACTCCTATGGAAAAATGGCAGGCAAAAATACGTGCCTTACGCCAATATCTTAGGGGTTGGGCCAAACATATTAGTGGGATGAATAGAAAGGAGAAAAAGGACATCTTAGACAAATTAAATGTCTTAGATAAAAAAGCAGAAACTAACGTGTTATCACAACAAGAATTAGATATAAAGCAAGGTCTCCAGAGTCGGCTGGCACATATGTTGAGGGAAGAGGAATTAAAATGGTACCAACGAGCTAAGGTTAAGGAGTTACTTGAGGGTGACTCAAACACCAAGTATTTTCAGCTTGTTGCAAATGGAAAACATAGAAAAACAGAATTTTTCAGTTAAAAGATGGAGACCATGTTATTAATGGGGATAATGAATTGAAGAAATTTATTACTTCCTATTATAAAGGTCTCTTTGGTCCACCAGAATCTAATAACTTTAGTCTGGATGAGACTAGAGTGGATGACATACCACAAGTAACAAATCTGGAAAATGAGACATTAACTGGTGAGTTTACCGAGGAAGAAATAAGAGCAGCCATTTTCCAAATGGAGCACAACAAAGCCCCGGGGCCTGATGGTTTCCCAGCTGAATTCTATCAGGCTTTCTGGGATTTAGTTAAGTTTGACTTGATGGCTTTGTTTGGTGAATTCCATAAAGGTAACCTACCATTAAATTGTCTCAATTTTGGAACTATCATTCTTCTACCAAAATGTAGAGATGCTGAGAAAATACAACAGTATCGTCCAATTTGCTTGTTGAATGTAAGTTTCAAGATATTCACAAAAGTGGCTACTAATAGAATATCGACAGTGGCCCAAAAAGTCATAAGCCCTACACAAACTGCTTTTATTCCGGGTAGAAACATCATGGAAGGGGTGATTGTCTTACATGAGACAATTCATGAACTTCATCGGAAGAAACAGAGTGGCGTAGTATTTAAGATCGACTTTGAGAAAGCATATGACAAGGTCAAATGGTCGTTTGTCCAGCAAACCTTAAGAATGAAAGGATTTTCCACGAAATGGATTCAGTGGATTAATACTTTCATTCAGGGAGGTCATGTCGGTATTAAGATAAATGACCAAGTTGGTAAAAATTTTCAAACTTACAAAGGTTTGAGACAAGGGGATCCCCTTTCTCCTATTCTGTTTAATATTGTAGTAGATATGTTAGCCATTCTTATTAACAGGGTCAAAGAGGATGGTCAGGTTGAAGGCCTAGTTCCTCACCTTGTTGATGGTGGCCTTTCTATTTTACAATATGCAGATGACACTATTATCTTTATGGACCATGACATAGAGAAAGCAACTAACATGAAACTATTGTTGTGTGCTTTTGAACAATTATCGGGTCTTAAAATAAACTTCCATAAAAGTGAGGTATTTTGTTTTGGTCAAGCAAAAGATCATGAGACAGAATACCCTCAACTTTTCGGATGCCAAATGGGTAGTTACCCATTCAAATATCTAGGGATCCCAATGCACTTTAGAAAGTTAAGCAATTCAGATTGGAAAGTCATAGAGGATAAATTTGAGAAAAAGCTGAGTAGTTGGAAAGGAAAACTTATGTCAGTTGGTGGCCGTTTAGTTTTAATTAATTCGGTACTAACAAGCCTTGCCATGTTTATGCTATCTTTTTTTGAGGTCCCTAGGGGAGTCCTTGAAAAATTGGATTACTATAGATCAAGATTTTTTTGGCAAGGAGAGGGACATAAAAAGAAATATAGACTTGCTAGATGGAGCATCCTATGCAAACCTAAAGAATTGGGGGGGTTAGGAATTCAGAACATTGATGTTCAAAATCAATGCTTGCTAAGTAAATGGCTCTTCAAACTCATCAATGAGGATGGATTATGGCAAGAGATGCTAAGAAAGAAATATCTTCGAAACCAAACTATAACACAAGTAGAGCGAAAACCAGGTGATTCGCATTTCTGGGCAGGCTTAATGAAAGTCAAAAGTACCTTCTTAAATCTTGGAGGCTTTGTTTTAAACAATGGCCAACGAATCAAATTTTGGGAAGATAAGTGGATTGGTAATGCAACCTTAAGGGAGCAATATCCGTCTTTGTTCAACATTGTTAGGAATAAGCATTCAACGGTTGCTAATGTGTTTAGTACTGTACCTTTAAACATATCTTTTAGAAGAACACTACATGGACAGAATTTAAACCATTGGCATAACCTTGTCCTCCGTATTTCTCATGTTCAACTTTCAGACACTAAAGACTTGTTTCGGTGGAGTCTCACACCAACTGGAGTCTTTAACGTGCAATCCATGTATAAAGCAATGTTGAATAACGGAAATCTGATCTATAACAAGAAACTTTGGAAAATGAAAGCACCTCTAAAAATAAAGATTTTTATGTGGTACTTGCATAAACAAGTAGTCCTAACAAAGGACAATCTTGCTAGGCGTAACTGGCATGGTAATAAGAAATGTTGTTTTTGTTCTAAGGAAGAAACTATTCAACACTTATTTATTGATTGCCATTATGCTAAATTCTTATGGCGACTTGTTTACTTCTGTTTTGATTTAAAACCACCCCATAATATAGTATATATGTTTGGCGGATGGATGAATGGTATAGGTGCAAAGTTAAAAAAAACAACTACTTGTTGGGGTTGCAGCTTTATGCTGGGCTATCTGGTTAAGTAGGAATGATATTGTTTTTGACAAAGCACCTATGATGACATATATGCAGGTACTCTTCAGAGGGACTCACTGGCTGCGGTTCTGGTCACAACTGCAAAGGAGTAGTGACGACAAAAACATGATGGTAGATGCATGTCGGCGCCTGGAGGTGGTGGCGATGGAGTTTTATGCACACTATGGATGGAGATTTACTAATAGACTTTGTTATTAATTCTTATCATCCAATTTGTAATGTGTGCGTTACTTTTCACTTATATTTGGCAGACGGAAGTGCTGCAACTCTGTAATAAAAGACGGCTGTAACCTCGTTGTGAGGCCAAGGCTGGGACCATACCCATTATCTAAAAAAAAAAATTAGAGATTCATGTGGTGTACCCCCTCCATATGTAGACACATGCTAACGGCACGGAAACTATCAAACAATCATTATGGCATGCAATAAGCTTTCGATCCAATCGTTAATAAGCAAACCAAAGCCTGTTTTACAGCATATACTGTAGCAATTGACACCCTCTATATTTTGTTCACGCTCTGCCGCCGCATGGTTCAGCCCCCCCTACAATTTTCGTCTGGATCCGCCACTGAATTAAACTTATGTAAAATTTACTACTCTATGTGCGGCTGACTTCCTGGGTGATCGCATATAAAGGGATATCTCAGAGCATCCCCACATTTAATGAAAATGCCCACTGGGAGTAGCCTAATGGTTCATAAACTTGTCCCGTTGTGTCTCGGTCCAGTTTCGCCAGCCGCACCACCCTCAAATTTACTGTCAATTTCCGCCACTATAGTGAGAAGAGGTCCAATTATCCGAATCCATAGCTACTTTAGCCTTTGTGCACACCTTTTGACCGCTCCTTGGCAATGTTTCTGTAGAGCGTGTAGTTGCAGGATTTGTAGTTCCCGTGCCTCCAACCACCTCACCATAAAACACTTTCTTCTGGCTATCCACGCCTACACCATGCTAAGCTCTATCATCATGCCACTGTCACCTCGCTCCCATGGTTTTTTCTCCATGCACGCCAATGCTGGAGTTGGCTGGGCCGCTATGCCTGCTGCAAAGCCCACTCTGGCGAGGCAACTGGCCGTGAGCTCCTAAGACGGATTCTCCATGCTAATCTGATGTTGAGAGTGAGCTCACATTGCCTTTGTTTGACGCCGGGGTCACCTCTTGTGTCTGTTGCCATTGTGGAACGAGGAAGGGCTTCCCTAATGGCGTTTTTGGGGGTGCACTGCTTACTAGTGGCCTTCTGGGGATGGCGTCCCTTAGGAGGGGCGTTCTAGCAATTATATGGATCCTTGCTGTAGGTAATCCTTGTCGAGGAGGACTGTGATGACTGTCAACAATGATGCGCGTCCGATCGAATGTTTGGCTGAGTGACGACTGACGTGTATATATGTCTGCAGCCATAAATATCAACGAGCTCACATACCATGGCGCATAGCATAATGACTGATAACCGAAGCTTCAAGGGCTCGAACTCACGTGACGGACGCTGCAAACAAAATCACGCTTTGGGAGTGGTTGGCACCCTAGCTCCGTGCTGCATTTGTTTCTCAAATCTGAATTGCCTGACATTATGATGTATCCAAATTGAAATGGTACTGGCTCATTGTGATGAATTTAATTCCCAGATAAATGTACAGAGTGCGCAAAGCTGTCAGCTTAAAACCGAAATGATTGCATCCGACAACAAAAACTTGTTTACTGGGTTTGATTATACTATGTGCAAAAGAAACATTCATAAAACAGATTATGTGCAATGATGACCGTGCGTGCAATTAAGCAGTAGGAGAAAGATGGCACCGTGCGTAGTACAACCCCAACCATCTGGCCAGGTGGAGCACTGCATCGGGGCTTCCCGGAGGGGAGCGGTTAACGCGCGTACGGAAGCGCGCGTCCCACCCCGCGCACGCCATGTGTCCGACTGCCGGTCTTCGTTGCCGGCCTCCGTCATCGCTTGTCGGACAGCGTCATCGCTTTCCTGCTGCTTGCTCCGTTAAGTGGCATGGCAGCACCTCCTACCGCTGGAACGTGTCCTACTACTGTACCGCCTCCCGGGCGGACGAAGCCGACGTCGCCGCCATCCTCCCCGGACTCAATAAGGCGATCTCGGTCTCACGCTCTCCGCGCCTTGTACCCACTGACCGGCCTGGCGTCGACGATCCATTCCAGGTGCCCGCCGTCTCCTCGCTTGTGCCGCCGCAGCCCACGGCGGGCGACCCGACCGCAGACAGCAGCGGGTACGACGCGCGGTTGTTCTGCATCGTGGACATGCGCAAGCTGTCGACATGGACACCGTCTGTCAGCAACGTGCACGGGTCGTATCGTACACCTGCCACCGCGGTTCAGGATGTCTTGTTGCCGTCCGTACTTGGCCACGCTCCGTGGATCCCTAGCTAGCTTGGCGCCGCCGCCCTTGGTCTTCCACACTCTGCTTCGCCAGTCGGCCGGTAGTCTCTGCACTGCACTGCACACGTGGGCCGCCAGCTCGTCGAGTACATGGTATACGTACCCGGCAGAGCCGGAGTACAACTCCCCGGCCATTGCCTCCTCAAGTCCTGAGGCCTTCGAGGGTCGAGGCTGAACCATCTCGACGGAGCTCACTTCACCGCGGGATGGTGGAGTGGCCGAGCCCGAGCAGCGCTGGCACCTTGATCATGGACAGGCCGGTCCTCGACGAGCACGACCAGACGCGAACGCGCGCTGCTGCTGGCCACGGATCGACTGGAAGCCGCTGCCGCAGCGTACGTGTCGAATGGGATATATCGATGCCCGGCGGCGCGCGGAGGTCCTGCGCCTCGATGACCGACGCGCGCACAGCTTGGGCCTTGGGCGACTGACTGGTACACCTTGGGGCGCGTGTATCCAGTGCGTGGATGATGTATGGCGAACACCCTGGTTCCACTCGGGCTCGGGGTTGCCTGTTCCGGAAACGTCGCGACCGTAGCCATTAATTGCACCTTAATTCAGCCCCTCGCAGACGACGCGGAAGAGTGTGGAAGAAACTCTTCTGAGGACAGAAGAGTGAGACAGGTACCATGCATGGAACCTATACCGTGATACCTGTTGATCCAAAGCATCAACTACCAATGATCAATCTGAAAGAAATAAAAAGATGTGGTGGACATAACTAAACTGATCCTAAGCAAGAAGAGCAGATGCCATTTGTGGATCAAAGGGGAGGGAACAACGCCAACTTGGTGTGTCCGTTTCCGTTGGATCAACTAGCACGTCGTGCGTTTGGTGTGGTGTGATTTGCTCCAAAGTCTGAGGGTTTGGTGTGGTTGTGGGTTATTGCAGAACATGTCGTGTGTCAGGCGGCGTTGGTGCTGTGGTCGGCGTTCTATCCATCCAACAGTCCCCTGTACACCGACACGCGGAGGACACTAGTTTCTAAACCCTTAAAAAACCAGTTAAGAGAAAAATCAGTTTTACCCTGCCGTCTTATCTACCCTGTCATCTGAACCGTCCTGTCATATTGTGGGCCCAAAATCCAACGCACCGAATCGTTTCGGGAATCCCCCAGCGTCACGCCCCCCTCCTCTCCCCTCCACGCTACGTTGAAAATCCACGTTTGTTGCGTTACAGTGACGCACCAACACATTATTTTTTTCACCCGCGAGGACACCCCGTACCCGATGATTTTGGAAAGATTTTCGTAGCCATCGTGGCCTTCCATCAGGTGTTTGATTCTATTGGAAACGTAGTCAGCCGTTTCCGTAACAGTTCACCTGAAAATTGATTGCCGTGATCGCCGTGATCGCCGCTGATCGCCGTCGTCGCCCTCGCTGCTGATCGCTGTCGTCGCCCTCGCCGTGATTACGTCGTCGCCCACGCCGTGATCGCCGTCGTCGCCGTCGACGCTGCTCGCCGTCGTCGCCCTCGCCGTGATTACGTCGTCGCCCTCGCCGTGATTGCCGGCGTCGCCCTCGCCGTGATCGCCGGCGTCGCCCTCACCGTGAGTAGATAGAATACTATAGGATGAGGCACTGACCGCCTCCCCCGAGATTTGCGATTAAGGAAGATGCCGCCGTCGATCGCAGTCTCCGGCAACCCTGCAGGATAGGAGATAGCAGACGATCGACGGCGATGGCGGAAGGAGCGACGGAATTCTTGTCGACGTCCGCAGCCTGAAGGGCAACTACTGAGACCCTTTTTTCTAGGCGCCGCTGACGACTAGCCCGTGTTGTTTCCTCCAGCCAAGGTGAGTTCATTCGGAAGTTATTATGTATCGTGTTCTCTACCCTGTTATCATCCTTGTCAACCAGCCTTGTGTTCCTTTTACATGTTGTACGGATAGACGACACCGCAGTCGAGATGTTTAGATCGAGGAAGGCGAGTCCACCGGCCTGAGCAAGGTCCATACTGGCTAATCAGAGGTATGTCGCCATCCATGGTGGTCCAGCAATTTCGAATTCCCATCTGCGTGAGGTTGGGCTCAGGTGCTGTCAGCTGACCTGCTTTGTCTCTCCGATGGAACAGGCCTCCTTCCCCGAGGTGACCTCAGACCTTGATGCATCGACATTGGATAGGAAAAGGTATTCTCTGATAGAATTTCCGATTTCAGGCAGCAATTCCTCTTTTGTTTACTTCATTCTCCTTCACATAGATGCGCCATTCAGATCCACGTGGTGTTGCTGGCAGCAAGCGACGGATCAGCCTTGCTTGGATTGATATAGTCATCATGACTCTTCATCCCGAATCCCCACATGCAGGTAAGCAGGTCCTAATTTTCTTCCCTTTCCTTACCGGCATATTCCAAATTCCTCTGTCATTATTTTGCTACATTTCCTCAAAGGTCAAGAAGTTTTACAATTTTTTCTTTTTTTTACTAGAATGTCATTGATTAAAATGTCAAATGATTGGTGAGAGCATATTTTCGTAATATGAACAATGTAGTTCCAGGCACTTTCCACCATGATGTCGTGCATCTGCGTTGATTTTGGTAGTTCAACCCAGGTGCGCAGCTACTCTGGTGAGCTTCTCTGATCCCTGCACTACTGATTTTGGTAGTTCTACTCTGTTGATTTTGGTAGTTCATTTGCTACTATATGTTGTACAGTACGAATTTGGCGGTTACTCCTGCGTTTGGATGAGGCAGCTGCTGCTTAGTGAGGACTGGGTGTTATATCCATCTTGTTCTACACTCAGCAAAGCTAATTGCTACCTGTCCTTATGCTTTTGTTGTACAGTAATAAAAATCCAATGCTGATGGATGTTGTCGTTCTGAAAATTTGCACCAGTTCATTGAATTAGTGTCTAAGGTGTGTATAATTGATTTACTGAATGAGGCTTTGAAATACTTGTTTATCTCATTCTGAGACCATGAATTACATGTTGACTTACTACCCTGCACTTTCCTCTGCAAGTCCATTAAAAACGAATTGTAGCCATCGAGACAGTAATTGCAGTAAACAAATTTCTTCAAGCAGTAATATCAACTGCTACAACAGAAAGCTCATAGTGGCGTCACTTCTGTGATCTACTCTATATTTGAATGCAATAGGCATGGTAACTTTTATTACCTGTGTTCTCACATGCCATGAAATCTGGAAGGGAAAAGCTCATTTTTGACTAAATTATTTGTGACTGGAGCCTTTTTCTTATCTGACGAAACATGATTTTTGTACCTTGGACAGTGAGTTAATTTCTACTCAGCAAATGTGGGTGCCGTGGAGAGTCACTTTAATTTCTGTTGTCTTGATGGTTCTTTGAATGTACAGACAAAGAAGAGGTCCAGCGAAGCAGCAAAGCGATCTGAGAGCACCATTGATTAAGGTGCCCCTGCTTGATGATTTTTTTGGATAAATTTTCCTTTCATAAATTTGCTTTTTCTGATATGTTTGCAAAAACAAATAAAAACATGGATGTTAATGGTAGATCTTACTGTATCCAAAGCAGTCACGGGTTTAGATAGCATGATCTATTTCATTAGTTTTGTTTCGTGGAATATTCTGCAACAATTGTTTTTTTTTCAAGTTAAAAGATGCATGTTGCCATGCGAATCAGTGTCTGTGTGAGCATGCATGTGTGTATTCATATTTTTCTACTATTTTCTCTTTGATTATAAGGTTGTGTACATGAGCTTCTTCACGGAATGCTAAGTAGCAAGGGCCATGCAAATACTGAGCAACCGGGTAGTATGTGTCATTTATGAATTTCCTTGTAACCAGAAAGATTTAATCTGTTAAATATTACAGATACTAAGCAAGCATGTAAGGTTTAAATTATTACTGTGGGATGTCTCAGATATTTCAAATGCCCTAGGTAGCCATTTATATAATATGTATATTACCATTTGCCACATGTAAAATGGTACCATATCTCTCATAGCTTGTTATTACATATCCTGAACTGGAGGCTAAGATATGCAGACCACTCGATTTGTATTAGTCGGCAATTTATGCAAACTGTATGGCTCTCATCTTAAACCGACCGAATGTTTCTCCATGTAATCAGGTACATTGCATAGTTTTCAACTGAAATTTTTTGGCTATCAGTTTGATACGCTCTTGAAGAAATCGCAAAGGTCCAAGTGTGGCCAGATCATATTAAAGTATAATGCGCCCGTTCACAGTATGTTCTTAATAAAAACTCAGCTAGGTACTTTTTTTGTATTGGTATTTGGAGTTCACACGATGCAGAATCAGAAAATTTAAGATTTCATGCTAATTGTGTAGGTAATTTTTAGTGAAAATGTATATGTTGTGCAGATTCGATGCCACTAATACCTTTCTACTGCTTATCATTGATATTCAATCTGACATTGCCTAACTTCCATTTCAGGTGTGTTCCACAAGTGTTAATGAGGCTCTAATAAAAGAAGAATTTGACAAGCTGCAATTAAACTTGAAAACAGCAGGCCACTGAAGGCTCAAATTTGAGTAGTTTAATTTTCCGTGAGAAAGTAATTTTTTCAATGATTGAAGCTTCTTTCATCTGAGATGATCTGAATTTTGATGTCTTATTCGATGTGTTATACTCGCGAAAAGTGAGATACAAACGGGCAAGGAATCCAGGTTGGAACTTAATTTTTCTAATGTATTGCAGTTGTAAATTTTTCAATGGATAAAATGCGGCATTAAGTGTGGTTGATGAGTGGTAGTCTGCCTTCTAATATTTCTTTTGTGAATATGATGCGCCATTAAGTTTCTTGCATTTGCCATGACATATCTTGGCAATTTGCATAACTTATTTATTGTCGCTATCGTTACCGACAATGAATAAGAACTATGCGTCACGTCATGTCTTTTATGTCTCAAGTCAATTAGTGTTTTTAATTTCAAACAATGTCATTATTTTATCAGATTCTTGAACTTGTCGTGTTAATGTCGTTATGGTACTTAAATGCAATGATGTGTCAGAAATGTGTTTTTTTATGATATGTACACGGTATATCATATTACTTTTTTTTATGATAAAGTCTTGTCAAGTGATGTTATTTGATCGGACACGTGCGTGGCGCACGTGCATTTTTACTAGTTACATGGAGAAAGACAGATCAAGAGATGAGGCAGGGAAGGGGTGAGGCGGATGTGTTTGTGAATTTGGAAGACGAGCTTGCGGTTACGTACGTGCAAAAACAAATTGGTCAAACTCTCATGCAAAATTAACCGCAATAACATTTAAGCTACGATATTTAGACTCTAAATATTTATCGTAGTAGAAAAGATCAGCCACTATAACATTCATTATATAGACTCCAGTGTGGTAAAGTGACATGAAACAATCAAGGTACGTACACACAAAACTAGATGGAATCTCAAAAGGTTTGTGCTTTAAATAGAATATCAGTAGAGACTAAACACCAGGTCTAGAAAAGCAACAGGGACATGGAAGCACATGGCGAAGCAGAGTAGGATTTGGCGTTTCTTCATGCAAACAACAAAAGTTGTACAGTATTCTGAACAAAAAAAAACATATAACTTTGCAGTTGTAGGATAATTTCTATACTTGGAATCAAAATGACTTCTGAAAGTACTATCACATCATGGTGATCCAACAGTTACAACATAAATTAAACTAATAATAAAAATCTAAACCGGCTAACGTCAATCAAACTAGTAGTATCACCACTAGCTATGAAGTCTACATGTCTACTGTGTATGCAAAGGTTTGCATATATACCTCTTCTTTGTCGAAGGTTGGGGTTCCGTGGTAAATGTCCGTTCCGTAACCCCCACCTAGATGTATTGTTCCGTCCTTGTGAACGTGCCACGGTGCGGGTAGCCCTCGACGGAGAGGGTGACATAGGGGACGTCCTTGCGGTCGCTGGCCGCAAGCTGTGCCCCCAGCGTCGTCCAGGCCATGTGCGTAGCGTCGACGAGGACGCGACCGGCAAAACTCAGATCGATCTCGGCGTCAAAGTTCCGCCGGGACTCCTCGTCTGGATGGAGTTAACTACTCTGAACTGCACTGCTCCGCCGCCGGCTCGCCGCTGCAAGGAAGCAGACCACGAGCAGCAGCACGGACGTCGTCGTCGTCGTCGCCATCGGGACCTGCATGGATCGTCGCCGCGGCTGATCTGCTAGCTTGCTGGTGTAGGCGTGAGTGCGTCGTGTGCGTAGTGGCGGGTGCAGGGAAACATGCAGGGCTGGATAGAGTGCATTTATAGGAAGCGAGGCATTTGCCATTCAGAGTGATCTATCAGCTGGCCGGGGAGTGGAAAGCGCGGCCTGCGTTTCCCGTATTCTCTGCTGTCTGGTTTCTGGTCCAAAGACTTTCAGAGCACACAGTCTGCATTTCCCGCGTTCTCTGCTCTCAGTTCGTTCAGCTCACCTACACTTCTGGCCGTGCAGGAGTGTGGCGCCATGGCGGCTTCCAGACGAAGAGACGTGTACTAGTCCAGAGAAGAGCGCAGAAGGTTTCTAGATGCTCAAGATTGAGACTAATGTTAGTTTCTTAATTACTAGATCAACAACCCCGTGCATCTGCACGGGCTAGCAACCTACACATATGCATCGCTATACTGTGGGCACTCGTTACAATATTTTCCTTCGCTCAATTTATGTCATGTTTTCAGCTTTTTTTTTTCTACATTTTTTATGATGTACTTAGCATTCATGAACATCATTTATAAGGCTCGATTTGACTCGGCACGGTATTGTAAGTTGTACTTTATAAACAAAACCAAAACCATACGAACGTACATTGCAATGTGAATCTTGGCCCTGTTGTTCGTCAAAACTTATATTTTAGGACGAACTGATGTCTATTATTCTTTGCATATGTGAGTGACCACCAGGTAACTTTGACAACTCACTGGCTGGCCCAAGTCCAAGAGCACCTCAACATATTTTTTCTCGCCTGTCCTTATTCTTGAGCCTCCATTTATTTCAGAATAAAAACACGGCAAGGAATAGTAGTTCCATCGAACTTTAAACACGCATACTGCACAAACAATGTGCAAAATAATCAGTTATACACTGGTTCAAATATTTCAAATCATGATGCATATAAACGCTGATGTGATACTGCCCTAAAAAAAACGCTGATGTGATACTTCGAATGTTGAAAACAAAATTACTTGCAAACAACCTTTTCATTTGCATGTGACAACTAACAAATACATATTTTTTTTCTTTGTATGTAATAGGAGGCCAATGCAAATTAAATTACTACTAGCAAAAGTGCCCGTGCGTTGCCACGGGCTGTCAGGAAAAAACAATGTTCCAATAAATTTGAATTTACTACTATTTAAATTGTGTTATTCTTAGTATGGTTATAAATACATATATTGGACTTATTTTTGGACACTAATTAATAATCCAATTCAAATACAAAAACTTGACATTCCAAATCCGTGTAGAA
>RWGY01000362.1:0-81109 GCA_007726485.1 Eragrostis curvula | reverse complement strand
CTGGCTGGTGCGTCTGAGTCAGAGGACACACCAACACGAGCTCGAGACTCTTTGAGGAAGTGGACATGATGCCTCTTGAACCAACAACGAAGCACGCAGGTGGTTCAGCCGATGCCATGGACTGCGTGAGTGTGCCCTGCATGATTGTCCTCTCCATGCCATCATGTGTCATTCATCCCAGCTCCACATGCCATATGGCCGGACATGCTTGCTATCACGCCAATGGTCGATGTGCCTCTAGCGATCCACACCTCTCAATTAACTGGACATTGAAATTTTGTTCAGTGATAATAGAGGGATGGCAACAGGTAGATTACCCATGGCCCACGGGTTTTGCTTGCCCAAACCTTTACCCACCAGTAGGAGAAATTTATACCCACCCCCATACCCATGCCCGCTCTCGGGTGGGAAGTTGCTCACATACCCACCCCGGGTAACGGGTACCCATGGGTACCCCATACCTGCCAAATTACAAACAATTTTCAGCCAATACCTTAACAATTAAACATAATTGTATCAGCTATCACAAGCATACATAAATAAAGTCTCATACAATTTTGGACCAAATAGACCATTGAAGTTACATGACAAGATAAGTACTCAAATCAAGCAAATTGATGAAGTCCAAGAAGAAAACATGACCAAATGACCATATAATCGGGTTTGCGGGTGCAACAGATACAGGCTATATATGGCTGTCCATATCCATACCCGCCATACCCGATGGGTGCAACTTTTTACCCATTTCTATACTCATCGGTTCAAAACATGTCCCATATCCACTCCCAAATAGGTATGTACCAATCGGGTATCGGATAAGGGGCACCCATTGCCAGCCAAGGTGGGAAAAGTTCGAGGACTTCACCATCAACCTACAGCTATTCCACGAGAACAAAATTTTCATTGGGTTAATTTTGATTGTTTTCTCGTGCACATAACTGGTGTCATTTGGATTGATGGATTCGATGTGGATTGGAGTATTGTCCTACCGTGGTCTAGATTGATAATATGGATGTTGGAGTCAATACCGAAGGCTCCCTGAATCATGCGAAGGGTACTTGTTACCTAGCGAAGGTATCTGAAGACAAAGCGAAGGATGTTGAGTAAGAGTCAGTCTAAAGCCTAAACTCTAGGAGACGTAACAGAATTGCCCAATGGCATCGCTGTAATTTTGACCTTTCCTCTCCCTATAAATATGGAGGGAATAGCTCCTGTAATGACATCTGTTTTCGGGCCTCGAGCCAAAGACACATCATTTACTCTGTCCACATTTCTCTGTCGTCCCTCAACCCCTTCGCCCAGCACCACGGACGATTGGGGGCTTCGGAACAACGTATAACGTAAGACCCGAGGAACAGCCTGGGCAGTTGAACCAAGTCCAGCATCGCGGACATTTCAGGAGGGCTTCGCCGAGGAGCTCGAGGACTTCGGGGTGTTGAGAAGGCTTCGCCAGGAGCAATCCAAGCGCTGAAGACGCCAGAAGGGCTTCGCAAGGACGCAATCATCATACACTCTTCGTTGGAGGGCTTCGCCGAGTCTATCAAGACCTTCGATCCCCCAACAATGGAACTCTGATCGTGGTCCACCCTCTAGCTCGCCAATGGTAAATACAAGTCGATTAATTGCTACAGACATGCACTGCTCACCATCCATCGAACAGATGGAGCTGAAATGGAAGCTTTACCTTATTCACACCCAAAGCAAAGAAATGCAAGATCATAATGAATCAATGATTATCTAGCAGTCCATGTAATAATGCAGCATGCGTGGCAACCAACATGTCTCACCTGCGGCATCCACATTGCCAGCAAGGCGGCTAACCACATTTTAATCCCCTTGCCCATGCCTTAACGTCCCCACAAGCATTGACCAAGACTAGGATCTTAACCAATTCAAGAAACTTTGGCCTTCATGGTGCAGTGCATGCATGGAGGCAGCCAACAAGACCGACGAGATCGTGGTGTAGTTCCGCCTCATCGCTCCAAAGCCCACATTGATACTGGCACCACCACCGACCCCTAGCTCCATGGCAAGTGCCAGTGGGGCGCACAAGCGCGACATGCAAGATGACTACGGCCTCGTACCGACGTACCACCTTCAAGCTCCGATATGGCATGGCCTGCTGGTATACGTACAGCGGCCTAGAGGAGGGGGACGCCCATCCCCAACCTCTGTCTTCTTCGACTAGGTGCTAATGACCCTCTCGTGAGACTAGTGTTGTTGGTGGTGTTTGACTTTTTGTCGTTGGTGCCGCGGCACAAATGCTCCGACGAGTCATCCCCATGGAGCGCGACATGTTCTCCAAGTTGAAGGTACCTAAAGTCATCGCACCCCCTCCCGTGCGCCCTCTGCACACCACCATCTGCATCGACTCAAGCAACATCGTTGGGGACAAATTGATAGTGTCAAAAGGGGTGAGCATGTCGAAGAACAATATGAAGTATGTGGAGGCTGCTCGAACTAGATGTGCGCCCTGTCGGTGTGTTAGACAGCCATAACCGCATCCTCATGATGAACGACAGTCTTGTGTTTCTCACACACATGAAACGTACAAGCAGACGATGGTCATGAGTTTCTCACACACAGCTGGGTGGCACCTACCGATGAAGGGACATGTAGAAACAATGTCATGATATGCATTTTGTATTGCATGGTCTTATGTTAGAAAATGATTAGTGCATAATTATAAAATTGTAACTATGGTATCCTTATGATCCTTTTTTGGAGTGTTTGTATAATGTGGAGATTTAGCAAGAAGATTATCCAATGCAGTGACTAGAGCAACCTAACCATCATAAGCACTAAAAGTTTCTATCAACATTCCCTAAACACATGCCATGCAAGTCATTCTACACGTTAATCAGACACTACAATCAATTCGTTGAGCGATGCATGGCGTGATTAATCTCGATTCGTACCAAATACACCACAATGCAACAATCAAGCAATTAAAACCTAGCTACCAAAACTGGATCAAATCAAAATAAAAATCAAACCTAACTGGATAGATAGGGAGGATAGCCCTACAAAATAGGTCGGGACGAGCAACAACTGTGGCCGGATTTAATGGGGAAGAGTGGGGAGCGACGGCTCGAGGAGAGAGAAACAAGAGTGGAAGAAGGAAGAAAGGGAATGGGGGAAGAGGGTGTCACGACATTGTAAGGATTTGATCATGCGTACATCTTCTTGAAGAGGGTGTCGCTGCGCAGATGCTCCGACGAGGGTCGTCCCCATGGAGCGCGACATGTTCTCCAAGCTGAAGGTACCTAAAGTCATCGCGCCCCGTCTCGTGCGCCCTCTGCACACCACCATCTACATCGACTCAAGCAACATCGTTGGGGACAAATTGATAGTGTCGGGGTGAGCATGTCCAAGAACAGTATGTAGTAGATGGAGGGTGCTGGAACTATATGTGCGCCCCGCCGTCGCTTCAGACAGCCATAACCGCATCCTCATGATGAACGATGGTCATGTGTTTCTCACACACATGAAGCATACAAGTAGGCGATGCTCATGTGTTTCTCACACACAATTGGATGGTACCTACCGATTAAGGGACATGTTGGAACAATGTCATGATATGCATTTTGTATTGCAAGGTCTTATGTTAGAAAATGATTAGTGCATAATTATAAAATGGTAACTATGGTATGATTATGATCCTTTGTTGGAGTGTTTGTAGAATGTGGAGATTTAGCAAGAAGATTATCCAAATACAGTGACTAAAACAACCTAACCATCATAAGCACCAAAAGTTTCTATCAACATTCCCTAAACACATGCCATGCAAGTCATTCTACACGTTAATCATATACTACAACCAATTCGTTGAGCATCCATGGTGTGATTAATCTCGATTCATACCAAATACACCACAACGCAACAATCAAGCAATTAAACCGTAGCTACCAAAACTGGATCAAATCGAAATAAAAATCAAACCTAACTGGATGGATTAAGGGAGGATAGCCCTACAAAATAGGTTGGGACGAGCAATAACTGTGGCCGGATTTGATGGGGGGGAGAGTGGGGAGCGACAGCTTGAGGAGAGAGAAACAAATAGCACGAGTCGATTGGAAGAAGGAAGAAAGGGAATGGGGAAAGAGGGTATCACAACATTGTAAGGATTTGATCATGCATACATCTTCTTGAAGAGGGTGTCGTTGTGCAGATGCTCCGACGAGGGTTGTCCCCATTGTTGACGGTGTAAAAACCACAAAATTACCGTCAACATATCGGTAAATAAAAGGCTAATCACCAAGGTTCTGTGCATAGTAGTTAGGAATTAACATACTTCCACGAGTTTTGATGAATTTTGGATGCAGGAGTGAATTATGCAATAAAGTGGGCCTACACCGAGGAAAAGGTAGGCCGGCCGGCCCCACCATAGGCCGGCCAGCCCCACTTGTCGCCCACTGACCTCGGCCTTCCTCCAGCAGGCTGTAAATGGGCTGAAACGTTACAATTCAAAGCCTGTGCAGCAGAATTCCATCGACATACTGTCTGGTGGGCTGTTTGGGCCTCAACTTGGCCCTTACTCCAGTTCTGCCGCCCCCACGAAGTAACCGACCTTCGGACCAACTTCAGGAGGCAATCTGGAGCGTCCACGCAAGAGACGGTGGCGAACCGACACAAGGGACGGCCGGTCGGCCCCTCTGGTAGGCCGGCCGGCCTGGCTTGGCGGCCCCGTCACTCCACCTCACGCTATAAGATCCCCCCCCCCCCCCCCCCCCCGTCCTAAAGACCAAATAAATACCCCTGGGGTCTGCAGGAACAACTCGCACCTCACTGATCCAAGAGATCCATTACTCATTTGTGTAGAAGTAGAGTTAGTATTGGGAGTTAGAGTAGAGTAGAGTGAGAGCTCTTCTCGAGGTTCCGGAAGTCTTCTCGGAGTTTCAGTATTATTCGTGTACTTTAACTCTTGTAGAATTATTCTTTTATTATTTATATAATTATTTCTATAATTATTTAGTTTATTCTTTATTTATTTCTTTTAGTAACTCTTTTCTATTTAAGTTTATTTACTTAGTTAAGCTAGTGTTCATAATAGTCTTGTTGTGGGTTTCGTGATTGTGTCTAAGTAGTATGAGTGAGTGCTTTGCCGAAATGGAGTTCGCGCTTAGTGAAAGCTATGCTACATTCTTAGATAGGGCTATTCTCTCGATCAAGGGTAGTTCCTCTAGGATAGTTGTAAGCGCGGTGCTTAGAGCTATACCTATGCACAATTGACGTCTGTCTTTAGAGAGGACGGTGGCCCCACGTGTGACAGGCGTGTTCAGGCCTCTGCAATCCGCCACGTTCAAAGGCAAACCAATCGGGTTCTCAATAGCGGTTAGATCCCAGGGGGGAACCTGCAGTATTGGGGTTCAGTACCAACCCTGGCACGATGGCCGTGCTCCGAAACAACATGACTTGAGTGTGCATAACCTTAGCTATAGTACATAACCTTGTAGAATTAATTGCTAGAAGTAAATAGATGTAAGATTAACACATAGAAATCTTTGTCTCTATCTTGTTGTTCTCCCAGTGTAACTTCTACTATACTCTTTTATTTTCTTGGATTATATGGTGAGTGTCACCCATATATCATGTACCTCTTTTACCCCCATCTTAAGTAAGGTATTGTTATTTCACACAATATGTATCTACTTTGTTACATTTCAACTTCCTATTGCTCTACTTCCCTGCGGAGTTATAAATACGATAACCCTGGAATACTCCAAGGTGAAATGCTACAATGGTGATCCGTGCGCTTGCGAAATTAATGAAAATTATATTACGCATATGAACCGCCAACACCCATGGAGCGCGACATGTTCTCCAAGCCGAAGGTACCTAAAGTCATCGCGCCCCGTTTTGTGCACCCTCTGCACACCACCATCTACATCGACTCAAACAACATCGTTGGGGACTAATTGATAGTGTCGGGGTGAGCATGTCCAAGAACAGTATGTAGTAGGTGGAGGCTGCTGGAACTAGATGTGCACCCCGCTGTCGCTTCAGACAGCCATAACCGCATCCTCATGATGAATGATGGTCATGTGTTTCTCACACACATGAAGCGTACAAGCAGGCGATGGTCATGTGTTTCTCACACACAATTGGATGGTACCTACCGATGAAGGTACATGTAGGAACAATGTCATGATATGCATTTTGTACTGCATGGTCTTATGTTAGAAAATGATTAGTGCATAATTATAAAATGGTAACTATGGTATGCTTATGATACTTTGTTGGAGTGTTTGTAGTATGTGGAGATTTAGCAAGAAGATTATCCAAATGCAGTGACTAAAACAACCTAACCATCATAAGCACCAAAAGTTTGTATCAACATTCCCTAAACACATGTCATGCAAGTCATTCTACACGTTAATCAGACACTACAATCAATTCATTGAGCGATGCATGGCGTGACTAATCTCGATTCATAGCAAATACACCACAATGCAACAATCAAGCAATTAAACCCTAGCTACCAAAACTGGATCAAATCGAAATAAAAAATCAAACCTAACTACCGGATTTGATGGGGGGGGGGGGGGGGAGTGGGAAGCGATGGCTCAAGTAGAGAGAAACAAACAGCAGCAGTCAAGTGGAAGAAGGAAGGGAATGGGGGAAGAGGGTGTCACAACATTGTAAGGCTTTGATCATGCGTACATCTTTTTGAAGAGGCTGGCGCTGCGCAGATGCTCCGACGAGGGTCGTCCCCATGGAGCACGACGTGTTCTCCAAGCTGAAGGTACCTAAAGTCATCGCGCCCCGTCTCGCGCACCCTCTGCACACCACCGTCTACATCGACTCAAGCAACATCGTTGGGGATAAATTGATAGTGTCGGGGTTAGCATGTCCAAGAACAGTATGAATCTGTGGTTGGATTTCCCATTGTTTGTGGTTAGTATGGCAAAAAATATGTTTATTACTTGGCTCTAGGGTTAGATTGGGTTGGGTTTGCCTGCAACAATGGGATGGATGGGGTAGGAATGGTTCGGTTTTTTCTTTTGTTTTTTGGGTTGCAGCGGGTTGAACCCCGGTGGAGGCTGCTGAAACAAGATGTGCGCCCCATCAGACAGCCATAACCGCATCCTCATGATGAAAGATGGTCATTGTTGACGGTCCTTATAGCATATCTTTTACCGTCAACCATCTGCACTCTATAACCATAATCCAACACCAAGAGTAGAAGTAGGGCTTATTGCTAACAAATTCCACTAGTCTTGGTATATCTATGAGTGCAGGTGCAATCCACAGGAAAACGGGGAAAAGGACGCACAATTCATGGATTTCACATCAACGGAATTTTCCCCGGAATAAAGACTTCACTCCAAAAGCCCAAAACCCAAGAATAAAGCCCCAAGACTACACATTGCAACTGGATCAGGAGTGAAGAGGACCAAAGGAAGGCACCAGAGGAGGACCAGGCCCAGTGGGGCCCAGGCCAGGTTGGCCGACCCCTCTGGCCAGGTCGGCCGACCTGCCAGGGAGGCCCCCCTGGCCCATCTTCCTATGGCGGTTCACAACCGACCTCTGGAGGTCGGTTCCACCTGCAATTAATGCCACCGACCTTGGGAACCACCTCAAAGTTGCCGACCTTCCAAGTCTATAAATAAAGGGGTACCCCCCTCCCCTCCAAGACACACAAGACACAAGAGACACAAAGCAACACTCCTATCCCAAAGGCCAGGGGCCTCTTGTATACTAGTAGAATAGGGGAGAGGGCAAGATCCAAGAAGGGTGTAGTGCTAGTTCATAGCTCTAGTTCATAGCTAGTTCTTGTTCTTAGTTCTTCGTTCATACTTAGATCTTGGCATGTGATCAACTTATTTTGTGGTTACACGTGGTGATTGTGTTTTAGTATTTCCTTATCTTTTAGCTGTTGCCCTTGCTATATCTGCTTACGGGATCATCGCTCCGCAAGGGGTGCTCTAGCTTTCTGAATCAGTTCCAGGCCGAAGTTAGAGTAGTAATCGACAGCATAGACGTGGTGTCTAGGTTGGAGGTTACCTGTGTTTGTCGCGTGCTCCACGGTTTGTAGAGGTAGGCGGCAGGTGGTGACAGCCCTGTCCGTCCTTTCATAATCCTCCACGTTCGGGTACGTCGTAGAGCTACAGGCTGGCGTGGCTTGGCAGACCAAGCCTAAACCAGTGCCTGAAGTAAGCAGGTAGAACTTGAGTGCTGCTAGGAGTAGGAAGCGCTAGAATCCAGTTACCCTCTTGAGCCTAAACTGCTATAGTTCTTGTTGTCCTTGGGTAAAACTAACCTTGTTGTAGATTACCTCCGTTCCTTGAGAAAACAAATACGATACCTTGGAATACTCCTTGGTGAAGTGCTCCAACGATACTCCGTGCGCTTGCGGAATTATCTGTGACCGTAAGAAGTGTCAACAAGCATTTCTGGCGCCGTTGCCGGGGAACGGTTGCTAACTCTGCTACGAACCAGGTTTACGCTCGTACCTATCTTTTACATTTCTGTTTTATTTTATTTGAAAAGTACAAAAATATTCTATGGAGTCACAACCCACTATCAAATCTTTTTCTACTCCATGGGGAGAACTCTTAGAGCCACCTCAATCATCTCAACCCATACTTTCATCTGGTTATGAGTTCAGCCCCAGTTTTATTTCCATGATAAAAGGTTTATCCTTTTCTGGATTTAAAGATGAAAATCCTTTTCAACACTTGCGAGAGTTTGAGCATTTGTGTTCGTGCCGAAAAATCAATGGCATGGAACATGAAACACTGAAGTGGAAATTGTTCTCCTTCTCCCTCAACGGGAAGGCAAAACAATGGTATGCTTACACCGCCAAGAGAGTGGACGGCGATTGGAAAAAACTGCGAGACAAATTTTGTCTTGCATTCTTCCCCATATCTCGTATCACTACTCTGCGGGCGGAAATAATTAGCTTTCGGCAAGAAGAGGATGAAACCCTTAGTGCGGCTTGGGTCCGGTTCTGTTCTTTAACTGATTCCGGCCCCGAACTCTTGCTCCCCGAACCCATCTTATTGCAACATTTTTATTCGGGATTGAGCCAAGAAAACGCACTTTACCTTGGCACGGCCGCTGGTGGATCTTTTTCTCATAAGACCATAGCGGAAGCAAAAGATTTGCTAGAACGGATCGTAGAAAATACTCCGTTCTTCGCTCAAATCCCAGTAGAGCCGGAGTCAAAGGATGAGGAAATTGCTGTTGTGGACACACAATATGAGGTTCCTACCTTGGTAGAACCACCCCCCGATTTCTCATCCGATGATCGAGCAATGACAGAGGATGATGAACCTCTCGAGTTCCCTTTTGAGTTCAAGGAAGATTTATTTGAAGATTTTGGAAACACCTTGAACTACACCTATCAAAAGAAGCCACCTATTCCCTTGACACCTCCCGAACCTTTGGAGCCCGAATTTATCATAGAAACCGTTAGGGAGCTTACCGCGATTATGAGTGAAGAATGGTTGAGAGAGAGAGAGCTTTCTTCAGACCTTATCCGTCCTAGCCCTCCTTCTTCAACCCTTTATTTCTCCATCAAGGGAACAAGGATGGACATCCCCCACAATCCTTTGGTTGGTGCCAACATCATGTCTGATTCTTTTGCCTTGGCCCTTTTTGGCCACAAACCTTGGGCACCTACCGAAAAAATTCTCAAACACCCTTCGGGGCATCTTTTAGAAGGATTAGGGATCCTTAGAGACATAAGTCTCTATCATGAAGGCCTTGAGGTTTTCCTGGATTTCTACATCTACGAAATCCTGGATTTCGATCTGATGATTGGGTTTCCCATTGAAAAACTCCATATCCAACCCCTATCATCTGGAGACCTCAACCTTAACCTCGGGAAAGAATCTTTTTCATTTTCCATCGCTTCTTCGCGAAATTCCTTTTCCGAAGAAGTTCCCGGGGAAGACATTGTGGAGGAGGTCATGGCGATTTTTCCTTGTTACACTCCCGAATCACTTCTAGAAGAAGACTCTCAATATTTCACCCTAGAAGAGGTTGATTCGGAAGAGACTTTTGAATTACCTGAGACTTCGCCACCATCAAAACCTCCTATTGAGCTCAAAACGCTACCTCCTGGTTTGCGTTATGCTTTGGCAACCCCGAAACACCCGTCATCATCAGTGACCAGCTTTCGAAAGATGAAACTGCTAAACTCCTAACCGTGCTTGAAAAATATCGTTCCGCCTTTGGCTACTCACTAGAAGACCTTAAGGGAATCAGCCCTGCTCTTTGCACCCATCGCATCCCTGTAGATCCCGATTGTACACCCTCTAGGGAGCCTCAAAGGAGGCTGAACAACGCGATGAGAGAGGTTGTAAAGAAAGAAGTCTTGAAGCTTTTGCACGCTGGGATTATCTATCCCGTTCCACATAATGAGTGGGTAAGCCCGGTACAAGTTGTACCCAAGAAAGGAGGCATGACGGTTGTGCATAATGACAAGAATGAGCTTATACCTCAAAGAACCGTCACCGGGTGGAGGATGTGTATAGATTACCGAAAACTTAACAAGGCAACAAAGAAAGATCATTTTCCGCTGCCCTTCATCGATGAGATGCTGGAACGGTTGGCAAATCATTCCTTCTTTTGTTTCCTTGATGGGTATTCGGGATATCATCAAATACCCATCCATCCCGATGATCAGAGCAAGACCACTTTCACATGCCCTTATGGAACTTACGCCTACCGACGCATGTCTTTTGGGCTGTGTAATGCACCCGCCTCTTTTCAACGATGCATGATGTCTATCTTCTCCGACATGATCGAAGAAATCATGGAAGTATTTATGGATGACTTCTCCGTTTATGGGAAAACCTTCGATCATTGCCTGGCAAATTTAGACAAGGTCTTACAGCGATGCCAAGAGAAGGACTTGGTACTCAATTGGGAAAAGTGCCATTTCATGGTCCGACAAGGCATAGTCCTTGGGCACTTTGTGTCCGAAAGAGGAATAGAGGTGGACAAAGCAAAAATTGAAGTCATAGAGAGACTTCCACCTCCCGTGAATATCAAGGGTATCCGCAGCTTTCTAGGACATGCAGGGTTCTATCGCCGTTTTATCGAAGATTTTTCTCATATTTCTAGACCCCTCACTAGCTTGCTTGCTAAGGATGCACCCTTTGAGTTCTCTGATGACTGCATGAAAGCATTTACCACCCTCAAAAATGCACTCATCTCAGCCCCAATCATTCAACCCCCTGATTGGGCGCTTCCTTTTGAAATTATGTATCATGCTAGTGATTATGCTGTGGGGGCAGTTCTGGGTCAAACTAGAGATAAGAAGCATCATGTTATTTCTTATGCTAGCAAAACCTTGACAGGAGCTCAATTGAATTACACTACCACTGAGAAAGAGCTTCTGACTGTTGTTTTTGCTTTCGACAAGTTTAGATCCTACTTAGCTGGAGCAAAGGTTATTGTTTACACTGATCATTCTGCTTTGAAATATCTGCTTGCTAAGAAAGATACTAAACCTCGTCTGATTAGATGGATCCTTTTACTCCAAGAGTTTGATCTTGAGATTCGAGATAAGAAAGGAGTAGAAAATTCGGTAGCAGATCATTTGTCTAGAATGCAACTCACTGACATGCAGGAATTACCCATAAGTGATTTCCTGCGGGACGATATGCTGCTCCGAGTTACGGATTCACATCCGTGGTATGCTAATATCGTGAACTTCATGGTGACGGGATATGTACCACCTGGAGAAAATAAAAGAAGATTGAGCTATGAAAGTCGCCGTCACCTGTGGTACGAGCCACAACATTGTAAGGCTTTGATCATGCGTACATCTTTTTGAAGAGGCTGGCGCTGCGCAGATGCTCCGACGAGGGTCGTCTCCATGGAGCACGACATGTTCTCCAAGATGAAGGTACCTAAAGTCATTGCGCCCCGTCTCGCGCACCCTCTGCACACCACCGTCTAAATCGACTCAAGCAACATTGTTGGGGATAAATTGATAGTGTCGGGGTTAGCATGTCCAAGAACAGTATGAATCTGTGGTTGGATTTCCCATTGTTTGTGGTGAGTATGGCAAAAAATATGTCTATTACTTGCCTCTAGGGTTAGATTGGGTTGGGTTTGCCTGCAACAATGGGATGGATGGGGCAGGAATGGTTCGGTTTTTTCTTTTGCTTGTTGGGTTGCAGCGGTTGAACCCCGGTGGAGGCTGCTGAAACAAGATGTGCGCCCCGTCAGACAGCCATAACTGCATCCTCATGATGAAAGATGGTCATGTGTTTCTCACACACAATAAGCGTACAAGCAGGCGATGGTCATGTGTTTCTCACACACAATTGGATGGTACCTACCGATGAAGGGACATGTAGGAACAATGTCATGATATGCATTTTGTATTGCATGGTCTTATGTTAGAAAATGAATAGTGCATAATTATAAAATGGTAACTATGGTATGCTTATGATCCTTTGTTGGAGTGTTTGTAGAATGTGGAGATTTAGCAAGAAGATATTATCCAAATGCAGTGACTAAAACAACCTAACCATCATAAGCACCAAAATTTTCTATCAACTTTCCCTAAACACATGCCATGCAAGTCATTCTACATGTCAACCAGACACTATAATCAATTTGTTGAGTGATGCACTGCATGACAAATCTCGATTCGTACCAAATACACCACAATCCAACAATCAAGCAATTAAACCCTAGCTACCAAAACCGGATCAAATCAAAAAAAAAATCAAATCTAACTGGATGGATTTGGGGAGGATAGCCCTTCAAATAGGCTGGGACGAGCAACAACCATGGCCGGATTTGATGGGGTGGAGTGGGGAGCGACAGCTCAAGGAGAGAGAAACAAACAACACCAGTCGAGTGGGAGAAGGAAGAAAGGGAATGGGGGAAGAGGGTGTCACGACATTGTAAGAATTTTATCATGCGTACAGCTTCTTGAATTCATACGAGCCAATAGAAGGTAGCAAGACAACTGCAGACATAACGAGAGGGCAAACTATCTAGCGATAGAGAGGGCGGGTACCGGGAGTGGCGGCGCAAAGACAAGAGTGTGATTGAGACTGTGACCTGCAGCTACCTCTCTAGAAACTTTTTGAGATACCTTGGTGTAATTGGACTGCCCTGGTCACCACACGTGGTGTGTTGGGTTCTGCCAACCTGTCTTTCAACCCCGCCAACCCGTTGGGTCAGCCTTTTGCTTCATTTGTTAGTTGATTGGGTACAATATTCCACCAAAATCCGCCACCTAATGGGAGAAAAACCCATCCGGTCACGAGTAACTAGCACATGTTGCCATCTCTAAGTGTGATCGAGAGGGAAGCAAGGAGGGGTGAATTGGGCACTTACTACTACCAAAAATGTCTCTGTAACACAAGTAAGAATGTGTTACAAACTTACTTCCCAGTAACACATGCATTACATTTGTGTTACCAAGTGTGCTTGTAGCACATATACTTGTTTTGTAAAAATGTGTTAATAAGAAGTATGTATCTCTACTACTTAATAAATTAGGACATGTCATCAGCACGCACGCTTGCGATCCACCCCCCTGTGAGCGAACGAACATTGAAATGCATCTACACCCCACACCTGCGATTAGATCGGCCAGAATGATTTCAGGATAGTTGTGGCCCTAGAATGGATCACAATCCTATATAGGTTTGTGATAGCTTCAGAACATATTCACCCAAACGTCCCAAAATCCTAACCAATCAAACATCCATTGATGTGAAGGCCGCCACCGCTGCCGCTTCTTCACCCAGAATTGGTTAGCAACAACCCTTAACTACTACTAGAGCACTAATTGTGCTCAATTAGTGTGATAGCCTGCCTAATTACTTCTGTTTATAATTAATTGCCTACTGTTATAGGTTGCTAAGGTAGCATAAGTGATGTTTATATGGTTGTAATAATTCATGATTCGACGTTGTTCAAGTCATACCTAAGATTAGCCTAGGATTTCTGTTCTAATCAGCATGAAGAAGGAGGTGACTGATAAAGAATATGACGAAAGTCTTCGAAATTCGTCACCCTAGCTCAAAAATTTCCCCCAAAATTGACGAAAACCTAATCCTGATGATTTAAAATGTGCGAGATTTGCTTACCATTTTGGGATTCCGTCGCCGGCAAGTCAACCAAGGTACACGGCGTCCCCGGAGTTGCTCGTGAGCATCAGTTGCACCGCGCTTGCGCTATGACCTCGCAGTCGGCAACACCACACGCGCATCATCTTCATGGTCCTCTTCTCGTCTCCACAGAACAGCGACATAAGCTCGTCGCTATCTGGATCGAGACCCGCCTCGCAAGCCGGCAAATGTCGACGCTGATGAGTTGTCATCGTCCGCCGGCGATGAGACCCACCGCGACATCCCTGTCTTGCACAGCATCAGCTCCCTCTGCTTGACCGCGAGCGCATCACGAGCATGGCCGTCACCTTCGCCGCTCGCGCCGCCGCTCCGCCGCCCTCAGCTCTCTTGCAGCTCTGTGAAAATCTGAAGGAAATGATGTTAGGGTTTGCGCCCGCCCCGCCGTTTTGTTCAAGATTGAGGGGTCCTGAGCCGTTCATCACATTTCGACGGTCACGATTGCATCTAGGCGGGCGGTTGGGGCAATGGGCCATGGGTGGGCCCCTCTGATGACCAAACAACCTCCAGGCCCATGCGGGCGCGCACACGG
Organism: Eragrostis curvula; assembly: GCA_007726485.1. Taxonomy (NCBI): domain Eukaryota; kingdom Viridiplantae; phylum Streptophyta; class Magnoliopsida; order Poales; family Poaceae; genus Eragrostis; species Eragrostis curvula. The sequence goes on along the minus strand of RWGY01000362.1, from coordinate 66,466 downwards.
ACTTAGTTGGACTGGGCCAGTTTCAGTTGCCGTTCGGTTGCTGAGATAATGTGAATTAAGAGCCTGTTTCGACTTAAGTTTGCCTTTCTTTTTGTAATTTATTTTCTGTTTACACCATTTTTTACTTTAATGATGAAATTGCACAAATTTTGACAAATTGCTCGTTGATGTTTGCTGAAGTCTCATAAATCAAGCCAACAGAAATTTTATTCAGAGAAGTTAATGATGTTACGGCATTCTTTTGGCACATATTTATTTCTGACCAAAATTGATTTTGTTTGTGTGTCCTGCCCATCGGTGATGCCAAATGGATGCACACAATTTGGATGTACACTATATGGATGCACGCTAAATTTCAGGGCTATCTTTTTGCTATCTCATGCTAAATTTCTTTGCAGGTGGTGGAGGATCTACTAGGCAAAGGCGCTCGTGGGCGTGGCCGATCGATCTGCATCTGCGATCTGCACTGATCTGCATTAATCTGCGCTGCTAGAGACCTCGTCCTCAGGAAATAACACTAAGCTCGTCTCTCTAGTACTGTTGTTCTAGTTTCCTCGATCCAATCTGTTTGTTCTCACTGCGGTCTAAGCTTCCTCTCTGAAACATATATAATTTTGATGGTATGTGTACATATTATCTATATTTCCTATAGGATAAGCCAAAGTTCTAAGTTTCATATACTTGATGATTGTCACTTACCAGGTTTGATTCTTGGGAAAATTGCAAAGACCCCCCCAAAAAGTCACTCGGAGTTTGATTTACCCCCCTATAAATCATTTTGTTGCAAAAGCCCCTTAGATAATTAGGCCTGATTTGATTTGCCCCCCTAAGCACATGTTCCTTGATGACCCGGCTCCTTTTCCTCTGACGTGGAGTCACTGCGATACACATCAACCACTTAAGGCATGTCCACCGTGACACTTGGTGAGGTCGCACATGTTCGAAGCCCGAACCAGACCGCACCGGCCGTTGAATCATCTTCCTCATGTGTCACGGCAAGAAGCGAGCACTGGAAGGGACGAGGTCCAGCTTGAGGATATAGCTTGGGCAACAAGAATTAGGACCATTCGGGTAGGCTATTGGTCGCTTGCAGTCAGTCGCAAGCTAGGAGATGGGGGAGTGAGAGAGAGCAGGGTCCGGCCAGCCTATTGATATACTCCAGCTGCAGGGTAGAGGAGGAGACGGTTGGTGGGTGGCAGTTAATGCCATTACTGGTTAGAGGCAAGCAGGACGGTGGAGGAGGGGGAGAGATCGATGGATCGCTTCATCCATCCATTAGACCAAATAGGCTGTAATCAAATAAGCACATGTGCTTAAGGGGGGCATATCAAATTAGGCCTAATTGCCTAGGGGGCTTTTGCAACAAAATGAGTTATAGGGGGGTAAATCAAACTCTGAGTGACTTCTTGGGGGGTCTTTGCAATTTTCCCTTGATTCTTTCACATTCCTTGCGTTATGCACATTTACTTTGAAGTACATATTTCATAAAGATAATTAAAGCATAGCTGAAGTTTCAAGTTTGTTACTTATTTCAAATAAATTATTTGTTTTGTTTCTTTTCCATTTTCTAATTAAACCGAGTCAAAGAAATGAAACATCTTCACACAGTGGTTCTGGCCTTTTCTCTATTTGTTATTTTATTACCATGATTAAGAGAGGCAATTCTTCTCGCTTATCAATGCTGATGTTAAGCACATTGATTGCTTAAGTGTGGACTCTGTGGAGTTTTAACATTTATGTAGGGTTTTGCTAGAGGCATCGAAAAGGATGCATGATGTTGTCTTAATGGCAATAAGGTCTTCAAACAATATAGAACAAGATGGCATTGATTTTGCTATAGTTTCAGTGTTGATGAAAGTTATTATCATCTTTTATTTTGTACATTTAGCTTTGTTAGTTTGAAAAGCTGGTGTTCGGATTCCAGTTAAGGAAAAAATTAGATTTGTCGTGTGAGCTTTCCAAAGTTCTGTTCAAGTTTATTTCAGCACATAGTACTATGACTACACTATGATAGATCAATTAATCAACAACATAAACTTAGGGCTAAACAGGATCATCTAGTCAACCATTAGATCAAACCTAGCACAACTAATCTAATGCGGAAATAGAGATCGGTTAAGTACCAGCAGCGGTGGCGTCCATGGATGCTGGCGTAGAGGTGACGATGAGGCCTTGAGGTAGAACGTAGTGAAGCTTTTCCTTGAGGGTCTTCTGGCGATTCCCCTCAGGGCGATAGCGGCACTGCCCTGTAGGGCGGCGAGCTCGGGCTTCCAGGTCTTCCAGGCGCTTGAGCGATCGGTGGGGTGGAATTAGGGTTCGGTAAACCTTGGGAGGCGTGTAGGCCTCCCCTTATATAATGCGCTGTAGACCCGGGGCCGAGCCCGTGTTGGGCTTAGGGTTGCCTTCCGATCATCACAATGTGGGCTTAATAGGTTGGCCCAAAACCTAGTCGGATTAGGGAGGTGCAGCCTCCCCCTCTCCCTCTGTTCGGTTGTTGACCGAGGTCAACATAAAACCAACATTCTCCCCCTTGACCGAATGGTCAACAACTTAAACTTAAACTTAAACTTACTCTTAACTTAAACGTAAATCCCTTCTGAGCAAAACAACAAACACTAGACCAATGCATCGACAGCAGCACCACGACACACTGAGACAGCATTACCCATAGCCTCCACTGAAAAGCCTTGTCAGGACTCTTACTCTTATTTGGGGAAAAACTAATGGCCCTGAACCAGGACCTTATCAAGGCTATCCACCAGACCCATAGTTAGGACATGTCTCTCAAAGAGGTGTGGTGGTAGACCTTTTGTGAGCGGATCCGCAATATTTAACTTAGTGCTTATATGCTCAATCTTAAGTATGCGGTCCCGGTTTCTCTCTTTCACGACATGATATTTGAGGTCAATGTGCTTAGAAGCACTACTTAATTTCTCGTTTGCGCAAAAAGAAAACTGTGGCTTGATTGTCGCAGTGCATTGTGATAGGTCTCGAGATACTATCAAAAATCATTAATCCCGGAATAAAGTTCTTAAGCCATACTGGCTGTCCCAAGGCATCGAAACATGATACAAACTCAACTTGCATCGTGGATGCAGCGGTTACACCTTGCTTACCACTCCTCCATGAGATTGCTCCCCCCGCCCCCCCCCCCCCCCCCCCAGCACACAAACATATCCAGAAGTGGATTTTAACTCATCACTATTGCCAGCGAAGTCGGCATCTGTGTAACATTCAACCTCAAGGTTGTCTGTCCTTTTGTATGTGAGCACGTATTCCTTAGTGCCTTGGCAATATCTTAATGCCTTCTTAACAGTCACCCAGTGAGCCCATCCTGGATCAGACTGAAATCTACTGAAAACTCCGGTTGCAAATGCCAAGTCTGGACGCGTACAGACTTGCGCATACATCAAACTTCCAACAGCTAATGTATAGGGAACGTTCTCCATTCTTTTCCTTTCTAAATCATTATTAGGGCACTGACCTTTATGAAGCTTATCGCCCTTTTGAAATGGGACAGGTGATGTATTGCACTTATCCATATTATACCTCTTAAGCATTTTCTCAATGTATGCTTTCTGAGATAATCCTAGCACTCTTTGGGCTCTATCTCAGTGTATCTCAATGCCAAGTACATACGAGGCTTCACCTAGATCCTTCATGTCAAAATGAGATGACAATAAGTTCTTAGTTTCATGCAACATGTTCTTATCGTTGCAGGCTGGATACTTTCCACCCTTGGATTTGACATAGATACAACTATCCACATCATTATCCTTAAATCTAAATCTCTTAATTACTTTATCAAACTTAAAGTTCCACATTCTGGCCGCTCGTTTAAGGCCATAAATGGATTTTCTTAATCAGCATCCCATATGTTCCTTACCGTTAATGGCAAAACCTTCCAGTTGAGCCATATAAATAGTCTCATCTAAGTTTCCATTAAGGAACGCAGTCTTAACATCTATCTGATGTAGTTCCATATAAAAATGAGCCACAAGTGCCATGATAATTCTAAGTGAGTCTTTGAAAGACACAGGAGAGAAAGCCTCATTGTAATCAATCCCTTATTTCTGTGTAAACCCTTTAGCAACAAGTCTTGCTTTAAACCTTTCAACCTTTCCTTTAGAATCACATTTGGTCTTGTAGACCCACTTACAACCCACTGGTTTGACTCCATCGGGAATTTCTACTAAGTCTCATACCTAATTAGAACTCATAGACTTTAGTTCCTATTCCATGGCTTCGATCCATTTAGTGGAATTCTCACTTTGAATTGCCTCTTTAAATGTGGCAGGATCATTTAATCTTTCTTATATCATACAAATCCTCATTTCAGTATGTCTCATAAATATCAAAAATAGCCGGTCTCCTTTGTGTGCTTGATCTTCTTACCGGTTCGTTCAAAACAGGTTCAGGGACAGGTTGAGGCTCTAATAATGGCACATCTTGCGCCTGTGCCTCTGCTGCTGGCGCCTGGTTCCCAACGTCTGGCGCCGGGACCTCAACTTCTGGTGCCTGCACCTCTGGCGCCTGAACTTCTGGTGCCTAAGTTGCAGTGGGTGCCACTGTGCTGCTTATCTGGGGAATAACTGGCGGTACGAACTAAAATACCTCTGTAGATGAAAGAAAATCCAGATTGGGAAGCTCAACCCCTCTGTTCCTCGAAACTTATGTCCCTCTTCGGGAAACTACCACCAATTTCTGAGTTTTCAAGAAACACCACTTGTCTGGTTTCAATGAACTTAGTGAAGCGACCAGGACAGTAGAAACGGTATCCCTTTGACTTATCTGGGTATCCTATGAAGTGGCAGCTCACTGTCTTAGAGTCTAATTTCTTTTGCTGAGGATCAAATAGCTTAGTCTCAGTGGGACAGCCCCACACTCTTAAATAATTGAGTGATGGTTTCCTCCCGGTTTCTTCCCATTCCACAGCTCGAAAGGTGTCTTGGGAACTGACTTATATGGAACCCGATTAAGTATGTGAGCAGCTGTCTTCAATGCTTCCATCCACAGCTCGACAGGTAAACTAGAATGACTGAGCATGCTTCTTACCATGTCTATTAATGTGCGATTACGCCGCTCAACCACACCATTTTGCTGTGGTTCTCCTGGCATAGAGTATTGCGCTCTAATGCCATTTTCTTCTAAGTACTTAGCGAATGGTCCTTTAATTTGACCATATTGAGTATTTCCCGTAATATTCTCCACCCCTATCTGACCTTACAATCTTACTGGAGGTGTTGTGTTATTTCTCAACTTCCTGTCTATATATCTTAAATATTTCTAGCGCATCTGAATGTTTTCTAATAGGGTAGATATGTCCATAGCGGGAATAATCATCGGTAAATGTGATAAAAGAATCATAGCCATCTATCGACGTCACTGAGAGAGGGCCACAGATATCTGTATGAATTATTTCTAACACGCACGTACTCCTAGTAGCTCCTTTCTTAATTGTCTTAGCATATTTTCCCTTATTGCAGTCGATGCACTGCTCTGAATCGGAGAAGTCTAATTTGTCTAATATCTCGTCTTTAATGAGACGCTCAATTCTCCCCCTCGAAATGTGGCCAAGGCAACAATGCCACAATTTCGAAGAGGTCTCATTATCACGCTTACGCTTAAGTGAAACATTAGTAACATTCATCACAGAATCATTAAGAGAGCATATAAAGCTTGCCTTGCCAAATTGCAAGACCGAAAATATCTCATTAAACTTTATCACACACTGTTTGTTGCCAAACTCACACACATGTCCCGAATCATCTAAAGCTGATACAGAAATTAAGTTTCTCTTTAAACTAAGAACATAAAGGATATCATCTAAACGAAGCTGGAAACCGCTTGACAACTCTAAGTGAAACCTTGGGAGGCGTGTAGGCCTCCTCTTATATAATACGTTGTAGACCCGGGGCCAAGCCCGTGTTGGGCTTAGGGTTGCCTTCCGATCATGGATATGTGGGCTTCATAGGTTGGCCCAAAACCTAGTTGGATTAGGGATGGCGCGGCCTTCCCCTCTCCCTCGGTTCGGTTGTTGACCGAGGTCAACATAAAACCAACACACTACAATCATGCAAGGGTCTTATTTCTTATTGTTTGTATTTGTATTTTTAATGGTAGAAAGATGGTGACTTTTCTGTCACATGAGCATAGCTGAAAGAAGGTTCGTTCACAATGACGAGGAAGAGAAGTAACGTTCTTGTGAGCGTTGAAGAGTGTTTGGTGACTTCGGTTCCTGAGGATTTGACCACGGAACGAGCTAAAGGGTTTCAAGTCCAGGGTCAGGCACATTGACTTCGCGAGCAGCGGCATTGTAGCCGCCAATGGGCGGCGAGCAACGGCACTATAGCCGCCGACGGGCAAGACGAAGCCCTGACACAACGGCACTTGCTTGCGGCCGCCGCGGTCTGAGTGCACGCGCGACCCTGAGGTTGATTGACTGGCAAGGGAGCACGACGAGACGCCAGATGGAGAGCTGAAGCGAGCCATGGATGTTAGCGTGTGTCAGATGGTAGGGGTGGGAACTGCAATGTCACCGACACCGGATTGGTCAGGGCCATGTTCAACGTGTGAGAAACAAAAGGGTTGTTGTCCCTCGGTAATCAAAACCACTATTATGGGCGAGCACCACTCATGTAGCAAAATGATTCATAACATTTCGGATTCTGCTGGCCATCATGAGCGTACATGGCGTCAGTATCTTGCACCTGTGCGATCGATACTATATACCGGTATGCAATTTTTAGTCCCCGTAGCAACGCAGGGTATTCAACTAGTTTATTAATAAAACAAGATGACCTTCCCACCAAGATGTGTAGAAACAAAAGAGAAATACTCTATATTTTTTATATAAAAAAGCAAAATATCCTGCCCTTAACCCACTTTTCATTTAACCCAAGATTGCTCAAGTACTAAACCTCAAGCAGAAATTCATGACGAGGACAATGGTGGGGAAATTCATGAATACAATTGCGACTTCTTGTAAGAGGCAGGAGATGCTTCGAGTAGCTCAAGTTGAAGGCCTTGAGCAAGCACTAGAATTGGGCGAGATTGAAACTGGTCTGGTTTGAATCAAGAGATGGGATTGGCAAGGCCGGGTGATACTCGTTGGGGATCTCACTATAGAACTGTGCAGCATATTCTTCTTTTTCTTTTTTTTTGTATCATCCAATCTGTCGGGTCCTGAAGGCAATAGGAGATGACCGGTCTCAAAGTGGAGATGCTTATAAAGCTCAAGAAGCAATGAAATCATTTGAATCCTTTGAGTTTATTTTCATGGCATAATTGTTGAACACCGTACTCTCTCTTTTTTTTAGTTCTGTTTGTAGATTGCTGAGCGTGCCTGCCGCATGTCATCTACAAAGAGGGGGGGGGGGGGGGGGGGGGGGGGGCTTGGTTAACTGAACAAAGGTTTGCAAAGGAGGGATCAAGATATTGTCAACGCTGTTGAGCTCATTTATTCCACAAAGAGTGAATTAGAGACATTAAGAACAGATGATGGCTTGGAGGAATTTCTTAAGAATGTCACTTTTTTTTGTATGAAACACAAAATTGAAGTTGTTAATATGGATGATGGATATATGCTAGTTGTGAGATCAAAAAAGTTCTTCCCAAATGTCAAGAATCATCATCGTTTCAAAGTTGAGATGTTTCTGAGTATCATTAATAGGCAACTTCAGGAGCTCAATGATAGGTTTGATGAGGTGAATACAGAGCTGCTGATTTGCATGTCAGCATTCAGTCCGTCAAACTCATTTGCTTGTTTCGATAAAGGCCTCTTTTTTTTTTTTTTTGAGACACAATAAAGGCCTCTTGGTTAGACTGGCAGAATTTTATCCTTTTTTTTTGTGATTATGGACTTCTCTGGGACAGATTGATGTTTCTACCATCTCAGCTTGAATACTTTATTGGCTTTGTACGTAGAGATGAGTGGTTCAAAAAGTGGAGAAGATTGCTCAGCTATATATAAATTATGCTGGTTGAAACAAATAAGCATCTCGCTTATCGACTTGTCTATAAGCTACTTAAACTGGCACTACTCCTTCCAGTAGCAACTGCAAGCATCGAGAGAGTATTTTGAGTAATGAATTATGTGAAGAACAAACTACGGAATAACATGGGAGATCAATATTTAAATGATTGCTTGGTCACATTTCTAGAGCTTGACTTTTTTCTTCAAACTGGTGATGAAGACATTGTATCACGTTTCCAAATTAAGTCTCGTTGAGTTAAATTGTAACTATTTTTATTATTTAGCAATTTTATTGGTTATTATACGTTAATGCAGAACTATTTCTGTTTTGGGTATTGCTGTTATGGATCTATAATTTTACATGGAGCAATGTTTTGGCATTTTTCTATGACTTTGATCACGCAAGTTTGAAATCCAAACCATGGTTTTAAGACATTGTGTCACATGACATCTGTGCCCCAAATGAAACAAGATTGATCGAAACCATGATTCTTAAACATTAACAGATAAACTTGACTCCGAAGCTCATTAGTAATATCTGGTTCAGCTTATCCACCATTACATTTGTTCAATAATATGAAGGATAATTCCTCAAAAAAAAAATATGAAGGATATGCCTATGTCCAGGCGCATATAAATGTCCAATCAAGAAGCTCGAATTGTGCAGAGACAATGCGAAGGACTGCACTCATCATTCTTGTTGAGTCTGATGCTAGCATTTGGAAAAAGCTCATCCTAAGGCTTCATTTAAGTTCAACTAGCTGGTGATCATGTTCATAATTATATATGGCTTCTATTACTTTCAGCTTGGGATAATGGAAAATCTTTTTGTCCTGCCAGCGCCAAAATAAACTTTGGGCACAAATACAAGATCCATGTAAATATCTAAGACATTCACAAGGAACATTTACAATATATACAGGATAAGAGTGCGTACCATGCAAAACTTCAAAATAAGCTTTTGCAAACAAGGTGAGTTCTGAACAAATCTCCCTAAAGCCTCTAGTTTGTCATTCACTTCATATGGATCAAGAAAACATCTAGTTTTTTGCGAGGGAAGAAAACATCTATAAAGATCCAAAGTTTGCATGTTATAAAATATTGGGAATTTTTCAGACTTCTCAATCAGCATAACTTGAAATAAAAAATAAATTAAACCATGATGAGTTAATAAATCAGCCGTCCACACCAACTATCGAGAGAACATTTGATCCTTTCCAGCCATGTGTACGAAGTTTCAGTACTTTGGAAAACAAGGTTCTCTCCTACATAATGCCAAAAAAAAAATAAGGTTCCCTCCTACTGTATTGTTCCAACGCCAAAACAAGGGATAGATCCAAATAAATTATAGGCTTGAATGGAAACGACCAAAATTTGCACATAAGTGAGCCCAACCAAAAACATATATGGGTTAGGTGCCAAGATAAAATTTTGGGTGTTTTTCTAGAATTTTATCGAACTCCTAAGTAATTTAAATATAGCAAAATGCCCTCAATCATTTCCTGTCTTCCAGGATTTTTTATTCAAATCTGGTTTCGAATTTGAAGAACTTCCAATAATAAAAGTTGTCCCATCTCAATGATCCGTCCCATCAAAAATTCTCAGAATTTTCTGAGCTTTGGAAGCTTGTGTTTGTATCAAAAAAACAAACGCATTCGTCTGCCGAAGAAGTTACCTTGTCCATCTTTTTTTTTTTTTTTTTTGGAATGTAACCATCATTTTTCTTGCTCGAAGAAGTTGCCAACGAGATAGTTAATGGGCCTGCCACATTCGTCTGCCGATCAGCAATGTCCAGAGCCAGAGCCCAAGTTAAAGAAACGGCCCACCTACCGCCTAACTCTAGCACACACTGGGCTAGTGCCCGCCGCCGCCGCATCACTCGACCGGCGTCGGTGTCTGCGCCGCCGCGGTGGTGAGATCGCACCCCACAAGCTGTAAGGTCCCGACGTCGGCGCTCGCATTGCCGTGGTGATCCATCAACTGCTGCCCCGTGAGAGCAATCACTCGCTGAGGAAGAGGAGCGGGGGCGGCGTCGCGGCGGCTGAGGAGCCGACGAAGCGAGCCTCACTCAGTCGTGCGAGTGGGGTGGTCGGGGCCTCGGGGGAGGCGACGAGCGGGCCGAGCGGCACTCCGGCACGAGCAGACCTGCAGCAAAGGTGAACCCTGTCGCCCCCGATTTCTCCCCAAATTCCAGTTCTGAATAGTGAATCCCCATTTCTATTTTCCCCGTTATTCAATTGCAACGAACGATACCTATATTTTCCATTTGATTTCTGGCTCAGATTGCAGCCTTGAATGAGTTGCCCTGTCCTGGCAGTTAATCTGAGTACATGACATAGTACATTGCTTCTGCTTACACTAGTGGCTTGTTAGTGCTGTGTTCTGCGAATCTGTATGGAGCTTACTAGTTTGAAGATAGGTGCTGGTATTAGTCAAAACCTAACTAAATCTGCGAATTTTCCATACTGCTATTTTCAGTTTCTCAACTTACTTTGTAGGTTGATGTTTCTTCTTTCGCTCTACAATGAACAGATTTTAATATATCTTCAAATGCCCATCTAATAATATTTTGGATCCATCAGTGAAGAGGAGATGACGCAGCCTGAGCCAACGGCGAAACGCAAATGCATGGATGACCCGGATGTTGGTGGGGTCATGGACCGGTTGAGTGCCCTGCCGGACGGGCTCCTCCACCTCATCATGTCCTTCCTTCCTGCCCCACAGGTTGTGCGCACATGTCTGCTGTCGTCGAGGTGGAGATATCTCTGGCGCACCATGCCACGTCTCAACATTGATGAAAAGGACTTTGGGATCTCTGAAACAACCAGCAGTAATGCCTTGGACGAGAAGTGGGGAAAGTTTGAAGACTTCGCCACCAACCTGCTGCTGTTCCATGACAGCACTTCATCCTTAGATGAATTCCGATTAAGTTGTCACCTGTTTCACTGGCGCCATCTGGATCGATGGATTCGCCGTGGCATCGAGTACTGCCCTGCCTTGCTCCAGATTCAGATTCAGATGAACTGGTATAATGATAATCCGAGCTTCAAGATGTCCCCTGTGATGAGCTCAAATTTTCGTCATCTCAAAACCCTTTACCTGTGCGGTTTGGAGCTGGATAGACGTTTCATGGATCTTCTATGTTCGTCCTGCCCTGTCATGGAAGATTTGAAGCTCGAGAAATGCATGTTTTCTGACAATCATTTTCAGCGCATTGAATCATCCACACTGAAGAAGTTGGTAATGCATTGTTGTGTGAATAACACAAGTCATCCTTTGTTCATCATGGCTCCTAGCCTTACTTATCTTGATCTCTGGGATGAATGCCAAGATGGTATTTGGCTACAAAATATGGATTCCCTTGTCAAAGCATCGATTCAAGTAGCAGGAGAAAATGAAACCTTGTCTCTGGAGCGACTTGGGCTTCTTGGGAGCCTATTCAATGTTACAAGTTTATAAGTTGGCGGGTTTTGAATCAGAGGTATATTTTGCAGCCAAGCTTCCCTCCTAAAAGATGCCTTCTTGAACACTAATATGTCACATATCTCACATAAGTTTTGCTGCATGTCCTTATGTGTTGCTTTCGTTTATGAATCTAAACAGTTCTTGTCTTATTTATCAATAAAAGTAAAAGTATTGTCCAAGACTCCAACTAGGAAAAAAAAAATTACACATGGCAAGATATTGACAAACTGTTCTCTCATTTCCTGCAAATGATGATGCACTTATTCGATGGTTTGATTTCTGTCTATATTTCAGGTGATGCTCAGTCTGAAGTCCGATGAATTCCCGATATTTCATAATTTGAGAACAATATACTTTAATAGTTGTTTTCTTGATCATTATGATCTGAATGATAAATTGGAGGCTTTAGGGAACTTTCTTCAGAACACTCCATGTTTGGAGAAGCTCACTTTGAAGTATTGCATGGTACGTACTCACATCTTGTTTATCTAGTCATGTTTTCTTATGAGTCTCTTAGATATCTTACATGGATCTTGTATTTCTGGCAAAAGTATTATTCATTTCCTGATTCGGAATGGGAGATAGAAAGGAAAAACATTACTCTACAACGCCTGGGCAGAAGGTTAACCCCGGAGGGCGTGGCCTCGCTGGGTGTAGAGGGGACATTCCAGTGTCCCAAGTTGAAGTTGATAGAAGTCATCTACGATTATGACCATGATCACCAGCTGATTGAAATTCTGTGGAGCCTTGGAAGGAGCTTTCCAGAAGCCAGCATCAAACTTACAAAAGATGAATGATTTCCTTGGCAGTCATTTTCTCTTTAAATGTTCCTTTTGCTTTGTAATGTCCCGTGAGGCCTGAGTCTTCAAAAGTTTGTATCATGTGCCCGTGCGCATGGGTGGGAGTGGGACATGCGTCCACAGTTCCCCATTAACTAATGTGATGATGGTTAAACTGAATCAAATATTATTCATTATTTCTAGAGTAAGCTTACATTTTCAGGTCATGGTTGGAGCCAGTTTAGTTGGTTTCAGGCACAGATGTCATGTGAATAATGTGCTGTGTTACTTATATCTGGAAGTGGAAGGTGATGGAAGATTTGTTCAGTTATAAGTCACAAACATGGTTTAAGTTTACCGCGTTTGAGTACACTCATACGAACGATACTTCTACGAGTTGCATTAGTATTATGGCAAACCTACTTTGCATTTCTTTTGAACGCTGGAGCTGTAAAACGTTTGAATACAGGATGCATTTTTAGAGCACATGACAGCTGTATGAATACGGAAAGACATATTTTAGAGAAAAACTTTATGTTCGTAAGAATCTCTTGCTGAACTTCCGCAAATACTATGTTCCTTGGAATTATTACAAAGACTAGCAAGTTTCCCGTGCGTAGCAACGGAAACAAAATAATTAAGAGGCACTACTTTGCAGATAATATTAATTACGAAAATTTTAATCTGATGTAAGGATAAACATTCTGCTTTTCTTAGCTATACATAGAAATCTACGGATAGTGCATGCTCCCACCTGTTTGTAAAGGTCCGTTTGGCTGAGTGAATCGTTTCCGATTCTGAGGAGAATCACCTGGAACCGCACCAAACGATGTTTTTCCGGAACGATTCGTAGCCGAAGCGGTCTGGAGTGATTCGCGTTTTTGGCCTACGGGCATGAAACGCCTGAAGAGGTGTTCCGCAGTCGAATCGCTTCGCTCACTCTGCACCTTCCCTTCGAGTTCCTGGAAATTACGCAATATTGCCACCCAGCTGCTCGTCGCAGAGTCCGGACGCCGCGAACCAGCAGTTCATGTTGCCGCCCAGGGTCAACGCAACCGCCCGGGAGCATGGGCTCTACCAAATTTAGCACTCGATCTCACATCCTTGTTCGCCCCTCAACTCATTTTGCTATTTTCCCTGGCCTCCCGCTGCTCCGGTCCATGAAGGCGAGCTCCAAACAGAGAGCAGCAATGACATGTGTTTGTTTTCCCTTTGTCCTGTTCGTGAGGGAGAAGAAGAAGGGGTGTGGCGCTTACAGTGGGGTATCCATTGTTCTTCTGTAAATTTGCTAGGCACACATGATGGCACTTAATCCTCTTGTTAAGCTATTAGGTGTACACGATGGCACATTTTTTTTCTTAAAAGACATATTGCGTTGGAGCGGCCTTAGCGTATAACTGAACATGTACTGGTATTAATATTGTATATTGCAAAAGTTGGTTATATGTTATAATGTGATAGAAAACAACATAGTTCACCTAAGGGTAAATGTGTCATTTCAATCCTCTTCTTCTTTATACTGAAACTGAAACTATATAACTAGCCAAACGGTTTCTAAAGTGATTCTGTTTTAGGTTCAGAAACGTTTCTGGGTTGAAACTGAAACGTTTCTGATTCTTAGAGAATCTGGAACTGTACCAAACGCACCATTTGTACATCTTATTACATTTTATACCTACGACAACACAACAGGGCTTCTTTAACGTATTTTAAAAACTATTCAGAGCATGTAACTACAAAATAAAGTAAAGCCGTTGTAGTATCTGACCGACCACAAACTGAAAAGCAGGCCTAGATGTTTCAAGTCCAAGCAGTGACTTTTAAAAACTCGTTACAATGGTTAGTATAGTACCTCTGAACCTTTTTTTTGTGGTTAGTACCTGAAGCTAAGAACTTGAAGCTGTGTGCATGTCTTCGGGCTTGCACCTCCAGAGAAGGAAAAACGTCCGGCTCTGTTTAGTGTCTTGGTGCCTTCTTTAGAAGTTCAGAGCCGCATAGAGGCACCTCCAGAGAAGGAAAAACGTCCGGCTCTTTTTAGTGTCTTCATGCCTTCTTTAGAAGTTCAGAGCCGCATAGAGAAGAGAATTAGTTGCTTCTACTACTTCATGGGAAGGCAAATTCCGAAGCCAAAGATCAACTCTTGCCGCTGTGCACCTGCACCTTTTCAGACTTCTACAGAACCAAGACACTTCCTTTAATCGAAATCAGGACCCGTTCTTGCTAACAACCACAGCGATCAACTGGCATAAATAACATAGCTGCAGAAGCCATACAAGTGAGAGCGCTAGAATTCAGGTCCTGTTAGTCAGCTATTTTCGTCACGGTCGTAGAAGCTCACTGACTCGACGAACATCAGCCAAATATTCTCGGTAACCAAAAAGAAGAAAAAACTATGTTGATCCAATACAAAGATTCCTGTAAAGAACGAACCTACTCAGCTTTGTCTGGGTCATACAATTCCATAAAGAACAGAAAAAGAGGGGTGTGCTTGGCTAACTTGCTTCGGCTCTCTAAGCCGGACTAGCTTGTTGTAGCAGCAGATGAGGCGCAGCCGCGCAGCTTTGAAAATGTCGTCGACGTCAACCTCCACCATGCACGCGCCTTCGATAGACTTGTCAGGCAAGCGTTCCTGTAGGCTATAACCTTGTCGCTTGCCCACCTTCGCGCTGCCTTCCCTTCCAGCTGCTTAGCCCGCTCCATCTCACCGACAGGCTGGTGCCTCGCCCACTCGCTGCCGTGCCTCATGCTGGGACGATGCAGAACGCATGGGGCTGAGAAGCCATTGTTTCTGGCGGCCGCGGCTGACACGAGTCCCAGGCTCCTACGTCACAAGTCCTCCAGAACGGCCTGTTGAGGCGCATACGGAAACGGATGAGATCGTCAGATCGAGAAACGGAAGGCAGACTCGCGTTGTATACGAGAACTGCGGTGTCCCGGGTAATTAAATCACCCGAAACTCCGTGTTTTCCGTACTTGTCCCAGGATTAATGACAAGTACACACGGTAATCACAGTGGAACCATAGTCATATCAAAATTCATCTATCAAGTTTATTTGAAATTTACAAAATATTAGTTCAACGGCCGACGCAGCGGCAACATAAAGGAATTCAAAGCTCCAGCGTGTGCCTCGTGATCATCCCACAGGCAAATGACTGGAAGTTGAACTCCTAGGAAGAACGGTGTCGTTCCTCACCGAAATCCATTTAATTTCTGAAACAAAGTTATCGGAGGCAAGCATGCATGTAAATATTAACAAAAATTATAATTATATGCAAGGTCAAAGTGAAGGAAGGTATAATGTGGTAAGTTTGCGTAAATGAGCATATGATAAACTAAACTTGATTAATGAAATAATTACTAAATTAAATTGCTTGAATATAAATTGCATAAATGTAAGCACAAGTAAATATCATATGAATAAAAGGTGATACTTGACTTCCATGTCAAGTTCCTACCAAATCATCATCTATACCATTTCATATATCAATAACCATCATGATCAATTTTAATCCCCAACCATTCCCTAAACAAAGACCTATCATTAAGGAGCTTGAGACCGCAAGCACGGCCATTCGAATGGATTATTACTCTGCAGAGTTTGTACGCTGTACCCATGGACACTGAGTGACCGTCTGTGGTGTTGCAGGCACCGTGCACTCACGAAGTGTGCACATCGGTGTCACACATGACGTTTTCATTAGCCGTTTGTTAACCTTGCCTTCCCTAAATTGCAGTAAAATCCTCTGAACCTGACCACTAACATCCCAGAGGTACAATTTTCCCCTCCTTCATATATGGATAGTTAGGCAGGAAAAGGTACAATTTATTGTATTGGTAAACCTTGAGTCCAAGACCGAAGTAATGGAGGTCCCTCTGAATAACCCAGTACATCGGAAATTATCCATACATTCTCTACTTCTAGAAGGCAAGGCAACATTCAACTAATTACTTAGCCATGGCCGTCCCATACCAGCATCCATGGTCGCACGTTGTTTCCTTAAATCAAGATACAAATATACCGGTCCTTATGTGATGTGACGGGCCTCCAAATCATCATTATCAAACAACCATTATTCCAATTTAACATTATTACATCAAAACCCGTCAACATCTAAAATTACCATCATATATCAACAAAGATTTCCCATCAACACAAATCTGAAATTTAGTGAATATACATGTACTTACATTTATACAAGTTATGCTCCCTTCATTTTAGCAAGCTTTAATAGCAATTAATTATAGCATGAAGCTAGAGCCTATAACTAAGGTGATATCCCAACTTAGGGTTACAAGGAAATATGGTATAGCTCAACCAATGGATATAAGATCAATAGGTAGTATCTACCATTTTTTCCCCAATGAGCATTTTTAGTGATATAAGCTATGCATAAATTTATCCTACATATTATGCACTTAATTGCATTTGCAAACATAGGTTCAAAATGATCAAGGTGGTGTGCTTGCCTCGCACCTTTATATACATAGTCCATATGTCGATCTTCAAGTGTCGATCTTCCCGCGATGTAGTTCTTCGACGATTCACTCACGTGTGCGTCAAGCCACGATCAATAAACACCAAGAGATCCAAATAAAGCTATAAAACATACCACAATAAATACAATATTTTGACTAAAACCCAAAAGCAAAATCGTGAGATGCATTTCATGAAAATAAACACGTATTCGGAGTTTGTATGAACCGTCTACACGTTATCGAGTTCTATCGACAAACAAATAGAAGAAGGGATACTAGGGTTCTCGCGATTCCATTTATTCTACGGTGATCATGTGCTATGCTACATACTCATGGCCTCATATAGGCCATATTCACTTAGACAAATTATTTATAAGTTATTTTCTCTTAGAAGGAAAACATGCATGCGCGTTATTTAAATTGATTAATGCAAGGTTAATATGATGGTACACGTAAACATTCATTTACTAAACCCTAGGAAAATATGGTGAGATACATATGGCTTATCGATGGTGATTGCGTGCATATCTATTATGTAAAATCCATAATTATTTCTATTAATAAACATGGCATTGTTCAAGCTGACATGAATAAATAAACTAAATTTGCATAGTAATTATTCCTAAAATGATTTGCATGTAAAATGAAGCTACATGCTTCTGATGCATATGGAAACACCCTTATAGGTTAAAATATTCATTTCCTATATGTATGCATGTAAGGGGCAACACATATCTATGGGCAGGAAGTGTACCCCTTTAGGATAGGTTATATCGAGTTGACTAAATTATTTAGACATAGCATAGTTTAACATATTACTTATTTTATTTTACTTCATATAATTCAGGGATGGATGACTATGTATGTGCAATTACACATTTACATGATATGCAAAAATGGTTATTGGGCCCTAGTTTAAACATGAGCATTATATTAAGATTTCTTTTATTCTTATGTAATATTAGGGAATGTCCTTATTGTATCTCCGATACACATACACTTACATTTATACTTTCAAAAGTTAGGGGTTCCTACAAGCTATTAATTATAATATTGCTAGATCTATACTTTTCTAAATAGAAACTCTACTTACTTAATTTATATTTAATTCCCTAGTCATACAAACTAGAGATATTAGCCTATAGTTTATTTTGTCCGACATAACCAGAAAATAAGTTCATATAGTATAAATGAAGCTATATGTTCATGTATAGATAAGATGCTCATTTAATTAGGTTAATTAATTTATCATTCAAAGTAAAACTTGCATGAGATTACCATTTTAATTCTATATGCAACAACTAAGACAAGAATTTACATATTTTTAGTTATAGTGTTTGCATACAACCCTAATGTACAAAGAACAATTAAATTCTAATAAGGAAATATGTTATTACATAAGAAATATGGCCAATCTCACTAATTATTCTTCTAACAATTTTTTCTTATGATCAAATACTGAACAACAGTGGCAAAAGGTCCTACAAACATCAAGAGATTTTCTAGTATTTTTACCTAATATTTTTCTTTCATTTTACTATCAAATTCGAGCTAAAAAGATTAAAATCTTTTCTGACCAATCGCAGCGTGACAAGTGGCAGCTCAGGGTTGATTTAGTTCAAATTAGCGTGTGCACAGTAAAGCGGCGGCAGAGGGGCTCGCCGGCGACGAACTAGGGCCGGACGACGTCAACGGTGCGCACTAGGAGACGCGCGAGATCAAGAGCTACACTCCGGTAGTCGCGGCTCCGTGAACGGTGGCCGGAGGAGGCAACGCGACGGCGACCTAAGCAGCGCGGCGGCAGGACATCAGCCGAAAGCGGGATGGAAAGAAGCTGCACGAGTTCATGCTATCTGTCTAGCATCTATGGGTTCCCAGGAGGCTCGCCAACTGACATCGAGGCCTGCGGTGGCTGGAGATGGTCGGGTGGCGAGCTACGGCGGCGGAGCAGAGGAAACTTCCGTCGAGAGAGCACTACAGGCCTAGTTGAAGGCAAACAAGCGTACCAATGGCATCAGTGAAGTGTGAAGATCACATGGAGGGAAGGAATCAAGGTATAGCTCACCAACAAGGAAGAATCGTCGGCAATGGCGACGGCGGCCGGAAAATGGGGAAAACTCAATTCCTCTCAAACTCGGCCATCTCGTCCTTCACGAATTGTCTCTGGGAAACACTCAAAGGGGAAGAAAGATATAAAGATGTTGAATGGTGCCCTTTATAGGGAAAGAAGGTGGTTCCGCTCGATTTTTATGGCCGGCGGCCTTAGTTGTCGGAGAGAAAGAGGAGGAACAGAGTGGTTGGCGGGGTCTCCAGCGCAGCGCAGCGCGAGAGGGTGCGAGAGAGAGCTGGGATGCGCTGCATAGTACTCCCACAGTGGCTGCACAGGGCGGCGCATCGCGTGGCGGGACGGTGATGGTCGGGCGGCGGCGGCGCGTTGACGCGCGGGAGGACGAAGAAGAGGATTCGGGAGCGTGGGCTGTGCTGGCCCGAGCTGAGCCGGATTGGGCTGAACTGGGCTGCACAGGTATGTTTCTTATTTTCCATTTTTGTTATTTTCTAAATGGGCCGAGCCCAAGTAGTTTGATTACTGTTTTTTCGAATTTTCCAACCAGGCTGATGTGGTCACAAATTTTCTACCTATCTAAATGTTCTCCACAAATTCTGACAAATTCATAGAAATTACACCACAGTGAATTGCGTCTATGGTGAATTTTTGGGAATTTTTGGCCTAGCAAATATTCCCAGGAAAAATCGGGAAAGGTCCTGTATGCATATGGATGACATGTATGCATGATTTCAAAATTTCAAAAGAACTCGAATTTGAAATTCAAACTTAACCCAACATGATTTAGGGTTTATGTAAATTATTTCAGGCCTCAAATTTTTGGGATGTGACAAGAACGGAGCTGTGGACGCGGACTCGCGTGTACGCGCTTGGCGGACGCGCGCCGGGGCTGACGAAAGAGAATATACTCAAACCTTTTTAGGAGTAGAGAATATAGACGGACTCTGGAGGCCTGGAAAGAATAATCGCTCAATTCTCAAAAAAGAAGAAGAAGAGAATAATCGCTCAGACTCATATTCATATCATACGCAAACACCTTCCTTTTTTATGTGAATAATCGCTCAGTTTAGAGTCTTTAAGCTATCTCTGATAACTCTTGATTGAGAGCTTAGTCTAGTAGTCAAAAGAAAAATTTACAAGGCCTTTAGGTGTTGTTACCAATCGTAATAACACCTTCAATTGTGTATTTAAAATTATATAAAAAATATAAATAAATAGAGCAGGTAACCATCTACCATCATACACATTTTGAGTGCACTTGAAACTTAAGTAAAGAGAAACCAAAATCAGAGATCACCCTATGAATAGTAATAGGTAGCAGGTTCATTGATTGATTTCTTTTTTTTTCTTTTTCCTTTCGCAAGTATGAAAATTTTTTGGCATAAAACGTCCATTTCAAAATACTTGACAACTTTGACTTTACTATTCATAATTTGACTATTTGTCTTTTCTACAAATATTTGCTCAAACATTCATGAACATATGACATGCTTAAAGTACTTTTAGTAACCTCTCTATTTATACTATTATTAATTTACTTAATCAAAAAGTTTAGCAAATATTAGTAGTCAAAGCATAAACAGTGAAAGTCAAAATTGCCAAGTATTGTGAAATGGAGGTTAGTAGATGTTTGCATGCCCTATCTATTTATATTTTTGTTCGAATTTTAGATGCACATTTGAAGGTGCTATCGTGTTTGGTACACTTAACACAGCTAGATGCGTAAGAGTAAAAGAAAAAAAAAAGGGAAAATAGAAGGATATACAGTAAACATGTCATATCACGCATGAGAACAATCGACATACAATAGAATCCATTAATATAGGGCAAGTGTATATATATATTATGTTGCCCTATATTTTTTTTTATTACACAGTATAACTCAGACACTCACAACACAACACACGCACACTCATTCCTATGAATGCACATACGCAAACCTTACCTCTATGAGCATTTTCGAAGACTGAGCCGGTAAATCCTTCAGATTGACGAAGTCACCACTGACGTCTCGCTGTCGATGGCCACATCGCCTACCGTTGAAAGCACAAATAGTATTAAATCCTAGAAAATTCGCTCCCACCAGAAGTCGAACCCAGGACCTCAAAAGTGCTACTCGGATGCCTTAACCACTAGACCAAGACCCCTTTTACTTATGTTGCCCTATGTTAACTACAACTCATCTCTTATGTCAAATCCATGCATCTATTTGACGAACCAGAACTCAATTCCACCTGTAAGAAATTGAATCAGCTCGAATGCTAGATGTATTTTTTTTTAGATAATGGGAAAAAGAAGTCCTGGCTTTGACCCTAATGCTCGATGTTTAGTCTGCCAAAAGTTATTTGCATTGGATTTGAATGTCCTCCAAATATAGTTTTAAGTAAATTTAAAACCTACAATATTAGCATGGGTACAAGTTTAGGGGTCATTTACAGAAATCTTAATCTACTACAATCACACCTGGAAAAACTGTACTATACTACTACTATATGGCAATCCACGAAAGGCTGGCATGTGGACCCACGATGTAACTGGAGATACGGCACAGAAGATCCGGGCCACCTTCCGCCTGCGCCAGGTCAGCCAACCGAGCCCACCGCGCAGCCCACGTCACATCCACTCCATAAACCTTCTCCACCACGAGGACCCGCGCACCATTTTCACCGACACATGGGCCCCACAGTGCTCGCCCAACGTGGACCGCGCCCACCACCCGATGCTCACCTTAAATCCGGCCCGGTGTCAGGGCTGCGGCATCCTGAACCCCTTCTTCCCCCGGCCCATTCGGAGTCGCCGCCGACACCGCGCCGCCCTGCCGCCGATGGAGATGGCCGCGCCGCCCGTCTCCTCCACGCCCCGCTCCGTCGAGGAAATCTACAAGGACTTCACCTCTCGCCGCGCCGGCCTCGTCCGCGCCCTCACCGCCGGTACGTACGCTCGGTTTCCTCTCCTCCGTCCCCGCGCTCGCCTCTCCCTCCCTCTCTCAATTTTGCGGCCGCGGCTTCATGCCCCTGTCTCACCGCGTGCGGTTGCTTTCCTCGCAGATGTGGACGAGTTCTACGGGTTCTGCGACCCAGGTAAGTCCCGATCGGATCTGAGCCCTGAGCAGTTTGCTTTCGGTGGTGCCTCCATTGGTGGCGTTTGATTGGTCGGCGGTTGGTTTGTTGGGTTGCAGAGAAGGAGAACCTGTGCCTGTACGGGCTCCCGAACGGGAGATGGGAGGTGACGCTGCCGGCGGAGGAGGTGCCGCCGGAGATGCCCGAGCCCGCGCTCGGGATCAACTTCGCCCGCGACGGCATGAACCGACGCGACTGGCTCTCGCTGGTCGCCGTCCACTCCGACGCGTGGCTCTTCTCGGTCGCATTCTTCTATGCCTCCCGACTCAACGCCAACGATAGGTACTTGCTCGTTTGCTCGGGATCGGGAGGGATTAGCATTCCACGAAATCGCTCCGTGAATTGAATTGACTGTCTTGGTTGACAAAATAGATTCTTAGAAGAATCTGACGGAACTGTCGAAATGCGCTCGTCTTAGCATGCGTGATGCTGTTCCTGTGCGTGGGGTTCATTGATTGCTTATTTTATTTTTATCTCACCTGGTGCATGTGTGCGCACATGTTTCTTATGCTTCACTCGCTTGTTTCCCTACCTTTCCAATATCTTTCCACTGTCAATTGGGCCATGTTTTTACACTGTCTCTGCTTTCTTCTCTCTTCGGTTATCTGATTTTACAGTATCAATTTCGTAGATAGCAATTGGCATTGTTGCATTCTGCATTGCGAGTGCAGGTACCAACGAGATGTGGAACTCAACGTTTTTGCCCTAGTATACTTTGATTGATGGATAAAACTATACTTCAGCTCGATGTTGCAACTTAAACTCTGAAGTTCCTTTAGCTTGAATGTTCCGTGCTTTTTGTTCTTTAGTAGGCTTGGACACTATAATTGAGTTTCTCTTAGTGTACAGAATCAGTAGTAGTTCGTAGAGTTCCGGTTTGCCACTCAAAGCTCTGGACTTAAAGATATTACAAGGTCTCAGTTTTAGGATATTCCACTACAAACAAGTTTATATTCAGGATATTTCACTGGTCTACTTTAATTGTTCTTTTCCTTTTAAAGCTCAATGAGGAGGCGAATTCCACTCATTTGCTCTTTTAATTAAACTGTTTGTCTTGGTCTATAAAATAGCATGAATCTGATGCTACCATGAAATTGCATTCTTTCTTATCTGTATGATGCTGTTCCTGTGTGGGCGATTTACACTTGTGTGTGTATGATGCTGTTCCTGTGTGCTTTTCCGCTGTCGATGGGTCATGTTTTTATCAGTATCTTTTCTTCTCAAACATTTTATTACTGTATATGCTTTATTATTATCTGTAATGTTCTGTTATCTGTTTTCAACTGTGGCATATAGTTGTATAAATGCACAACTTTTATCTTCATTGATGCAAAAAAATTTTTGGACGTTTCCTGTGGGATCCTTAAGAAATGCAGGTCCTTTTGGGCATTGCGGTTGGCATTGTTTCATTCTCCATTGTGAATGCAGACATGGATATGATGTGCCACTTTACATTTTTGACATATCATACTTGGTCGATATATTTTTACATCAGCTAATGCAATTTAAACTCTGTGAATTCTATTGGCTTTCCCTCAAAAAAAAAAATCTATTGGCTTGTTCCATGCTATTATCTTTTTAGTGTCTTGGATAGTTTATTTGAGTACTTGAGTGTATATTCACAGAGGGAAAGTTTGTGGTTTCACCATTCCACAGTTCTGGACTTTAGGATGCTCCATACAAACGAGTGTATCCTCAGGATATGCCACTTTTATTTTAGTTTCTATTCTTGATCAAGCCAAATTGAGTGCCTGAAAAGGCTAAGCTTACTTTGGGCTGAACTGGTTGAGCCTGGCTGGCCTGGTTCAGCCACTTATAGAACCTCCCCAGCTCCTTGGTGGCATATAACACATATGGTCGAGAACAAGATTGAATGGATGACATATACGAATGTGCAATTCATTTTGAAGACGTTTAAAAGTGGAGATAACTCATGTATTGATATACATACGATTGTTTTCAAACACCAAATACAAATTTAGTTTTATGATATAGATACCATTAATTTCGTTCTGACGGAGATTAATTGGAGAGTTTGAAAGCTATTTGAATTGTCTGTTTTCAATTTCTCTTCACTGTTATGTTTAGTTGTAAAACTGATTTATTCACGCAGTTTTCTAAATCCTTTTTATTCAAATTATTTATTCTGTTCACCTCAAGAGTTCCTGCTAATGTTGATCATAATTTGTGCTTTCTTTGTATGTCTTGTAGAACAATTTGAATAACCTTTTTTGGCCATTGACATACCTGGCTAGCTTAATGTGCCTTGCTCTGTACACTAATTGTTGACGTTTGTGGTCTTTTCACATAATATATCTGTTTATCATGAACAATTACTGAGTTCCTGCTGTGACAATATTTGTAGTGCCAGTCGTTGTCTTTATTTATGTGTTTATTATGAAGTCGATTATTTATGCGATTTCTTTGGTGTATACATGTGTTCCTTTCATATAGCTCTATTTTATCAAATTAGGTTAATTATGCTGCAATAAGATAGTTTTCAGATTTGCAATAAGCTAACTACAAGATTGTCCTTCTATGAGTTTCTTAACCAATCCTAATTAGACTGACATTGTGAGATAGTGCCTTGCTCCATTACCCATTGTCTTCAATTCCTGTACTGATTTGAGATTACACTACGACATCCATCACTGTTTTCTATAAAATGCAGTGAGTTTTGGTTAATGGATAGTGTGATTGAATGTCTTAACTGTGTGTGTTCCTTCTATTTCGCCAGGAAGCGCTTATTTAGCTTGATGAATGAACATCCATCGGTGTATGAAGCTATGGTTGACCGGAAGCAAAGGGAGAATAAGTCTGGTGTTAACAACAGTGGCAAATCCAGGCACTCGACCAAGGTGCCTTGTCAAAACATTATCTAACCATTTGGCTTTTAGATTTTACAAGCTGAAATTTTACTCTGTCATGTAGCGAACAAATGATGGCCAGACAAAGAACTCAAGGCCAGCGGTTGTTGATGATGGGTACGGGGACGATGAAGAACACAGCGAAACCCTCTGTGGAACTTGCAGGGGTCTCTACAATGCTACCGAGTTCTGGATCGGATGCGACATTTGCGAGCAGTGGTTCCATGGCAAATGCGTGAAAATAACTCCGGCAAAAGCGGAGCACATAAAGCACTATAAGTGCCCTGATTGCAGCTCCAAGAAAAGCAGGCAATAAAAACCTTGGAGCTGCTGGCCTCCTGTTGCTGACTCAGCTGATCCACCAAACAATACTCTCTCCAGTCCTAGGTGGCAGTAGATGTGAATTCCCCTAGACAGCATGCTTTGTTGTAGATGCTGGATAGACTTACACACAGGATAGATGATTTTATAAACTGCTGATAACTGCTCTTTGTTGAGATATGGATAATGGCAGTTTTAGTCCTTAAGTGTTATATTTGTTGGTGGCATCTTGCTTGATTTGCTATTTGCATTTGGCATTGTGTTAGTCTTAGTAGCAACGTGACTGTTATGGCACAATTGATGAATTACAGTCCTGGAAGAGTGGAATTGTGCTCTTTGGAAGTACTTGAGTTGTTAATTCGCACACCCGTTTATTCACCACACAGGCAACAGATTTGGGGATCAATTTTAGAGGGTGCTCTACGGTTCTGAACTGTGGGGCGCCATATATATGTGGTGGATTATAGGCCAAAATTTAGAGCTCGTTTGGCTAACCACCTGATGAGGGGGCCTATCGGACTCGCGTGCGCGAGTCCCCAGCCACCCTCGCCCACCTCACTGGCCGCCCTGCGCCCACCCACCGCCGCCCTTCGCTAAATCCTCCTCCCCGACGCCCCCGCCCCTACTCCGCCCGCTACCAACGACCACCACCCACTACAACAATTTTAACATTCTATGACGAAGCGACACCGCTTCGTCATAGAAGGTGCGTAGCTGATTACCTTCTGTGACGTTTTTATTATTTTCGTCATAAATTTATGACGTTCCACAAAAATATCATAAACGTTTATGACACTCTCAAATTCGTCACAAACTATTTATGACGCTTCTGATTTTCGTCACTGACCATTGGACCAGACCTGGGCTGGCCGGCCATTTATTTGGCCCATTAATATCGTGAGCCTTTTAACATTCGGCCAATTAATTTTGCAAACCTTTTTATTTTCGACCCATTAGTTTAGCAGGCCATTTTACTTTCAGCCCACCAATTTTACAGACCATTTTACTTTCGGCCTATTAATTTCGCAGGCCTTTCTACTTTCATCTCATTAATTTCGCAGGCCTTTCTACTTTCATCTCATTAATTTCGCAGGCCTTTCTACTTTCAGCCTGTTAATTTCGCAGGCCATTTTACTTTCAGACCATTAGTTTCACGGGCCATTTTACATTCGTCCCATTAATTTCACAGGTTTTTTTTTACTTTCAGCCTGCTTAATTATCAGGTAATTTATTTCATCCCTCTTAATTAAAACTTTTGGCCATTTTTTTGGGCTAATAATTTTGTGACACTTTTTTTCCATCACAAAAAACCAAGCAAACAATATTGTGGGCCGACCAGACATTCAACATACAGCCCTTTATATTTCATCACAGCCATCAGTCAACCATTACATTAACATAGAGCAAATCCCCAGTTTCTAAGTGCTAATGAGATCTCACTCTTGTTAATCCTTGAGATCAACCTTTGGTGATAAGAGTTTCAACTTCGAAATTTTTGTCCATACATCTTCCATTCTTCCTCCTCCATTCATTCCCACTGCTCCTATCCTACAAAAACACCATTAAAAGATTTAGACATTGGGAAAACTTCGATTGCATTCACAGCACCTGAAACAAGCCCATATATAATTCATCTCATGCAGAGAGTGTTCTTATTCATATGGTGAGAACAGCATATACACACAGTTCAGAGAGGGAATAGATTAAGACTTTCTATTTATGTATGGCAAGGAAAGAAACACTCTGCATGTGATTCAAAATGGTTCTGTAGCTCTGCAAATTAAAGCTCCAAGTCAAGCTAGCAGAAGGACACTTAACTATTCCAGAGGAAACAAAGCAGATGCACAATGTCTACTCTGTAAGCATTTCATCGACTACTTAACTATTCCAGAAGGATACAACTGCAGTGGCTAACGACTGAATCTAGAGAACCAGTGCTAACAAATGCAAAACAAAAATTCTTGCAACCAGACACATAAGCGGCATAACCAGATACATAAGCAGCGCCATCCCCTATCCAATCAGGAACAGGAATTAATAAAATAAAGCGGCATAAGAAATCACAAATTATCAGTTCACTTGAAATGGAACATATACATGGGTGGGGAAAAAATAATGGTCAATGCACAGGTGCAGCAAAGTCAAGCAGGAAGGGAATTCAGTAACACAGCTGCAGCACAAGTCAAACAGCATAAGAACCAAGAAGCCTAGCTGCTTACTTCTTAGGACTTTATGAGGGGCTAGGTGTTTTATACAACTTGAACCCATCAGATATGTAGAACCTTAGGGCATCAGGCCATCAGATAGTAAAACAAGACTGCCATCAGACAATGCGGCTATGTCATCAACAATACTGCCATCAGACCATCAGATGGTAAAACATTGTCAATTTGGAACAGAGCACCGATCAGTGAAGCAGTAAAAGTTGCCACAATACCAAACATGCTCAGATATACTAATGTATGTAGATGATCTACTAATGTGTAAACATGATCAGCTGACCGTGACACTGAATATACAAATTTAGCAAAGGAGATCAGAAGCATATTGGACAACAGAGCCATGCGAGAATAAATGTAGGAGAAACCGAGAAGGTTTCATATCTTGCTTGTCTATCTAGCAGATCAACAACCAAAGAATCAGACATGAGTAACGCATGCTGTTGGCACTTGGTCGAACAGGTGGAGGGCGAAGCAATATCTGAATGAGCAGGTAGAGACGATGGAGAGGATCGCGTGCTCACCACACTTGGATGGGGATGGCCTGGACGTGCAGCTATCAGAGTGGAGGAAGATGCAGCCACCGTGCCGGGATCCAGGACGGGCACAGATCCGTTCCCGCGTTGAAGCCATGCGCTCCTGCCGGATCATGGCCGCAGTGCCGCCCTCGTAGCTGGATCTGGGAGCGCCAAAGCCGAGGAGGCGGCACAGAGGCTGATCCGTGCAGACTCACCGAGGAGGGAGGCGGAGCTTGAAGCACCGGAATGAGCCGCCACCGAGGGGTCACCGCACCGCCGCGCCTCATCCGCCCCCGCCGTCGCTATCTTGGAGCCCCAGCCCGCGGGTCGTGGTGGCCGCCCGCCGTTGTGGACTTGTGGCCGTCGTGGTGGCCGCCTGCTCCCCATCTTGAAGGTGGTGTGGAGGTGAAGGAGTGGCGACCCGCTGCCTCGTTGCTCGCGTCCCGCCTTCGCACCCGCAAACTTTAGCTACCGCGCGCGCGGTAATAGTTAGCTACCGCGCGCGCGGTTTGGGCCTGATCTTGCTTCGCTTTCAGCCCAACAACGTCGATTCGTTCGTCTTCTTCCGTTCGCCCGTTGCAGCGCAGCTCTTCGCCGTCTCGCATGCCGGCTCGTCCCTCAGCGCAGCTCCTCCTCCTCTGCTGTTCCTCAACTGCTGGTTTGCTTCCGCTGCTGCTCCTACCTCGCCGCTCCCTCTCCTGCCTTGAATGGACGTCAAGCTTCGCCTCTGCCTCTTCCTCTGGAACATTCTGATTTGTTTTTTCCAGAACAGTCTTGTTAAATGCCTGGAACAATTGGCTTTCATCTTTGGAATAATGTTTTGTTGGTTGGAACAATTCGTTTCTACGGTGGAACAATTCCTTTCTTTCTCTAGAACAATCTGTTTCAACGCCTGGAACAATTGGTTAATTCGACTGGAACAATTGATTCAACGCCTGGAACAATTGGTTAATTCGACTGGAACCATTGATTCCACGACTGGAACAATTCTTCTCAGCGGCGGGTCGCCGAGGCAAAAAGCAGCACGGCGCCCTGAGGCGAAACGCGGCGAGGCGACGGTCGTCGATCGTGGCACGGAGAGGCTGGGCTCTCCGCGACGGCCGCGCCGGCGTCGGTGCATCTGGGCCGCTTCATGGGCCGCCAGACAAAAGCTTCGACACCGCGCGGTAATTAACTATCGCAGCGCGCGCGGTGTCGAAAGGACCCCCTTCGCACCGGCCCGCGAAGCGTCCAGTCGTCGCGCCCGCGAGCGCGCCCTTGTTGCGGCACCGCAGCGCCGCACCATCACTCGTGCCGCGACCCGCCGTCGTGCACAGGCCCCGCACACGCGCCGCGTGCTCGTCGGCAGCGGAGGGTAAGGGTTCGGGGAGGTGGAGGAGGGGAAGGGTGTGCAGCGGCGGAGGAAAGGGATGGGAGTCAGCTAGGGCTCCAGGCAGAGGATTTATTGCTGCGCGATGGGAGGCAAGCCGTTTGATTTGATCGGACGGTCATTTAAGAGCGTGGAGCGGGTAAAAAAAAAAGTTAAAGGCCGGCTGGAGTGGAGTTCTATAGGCCCAGACAGCCCTGGCCTGTAAAGTGTTTAATTCAAAATTTATTTTTGCATTAAGTTTATCTTTTTTATAGCTAGAAATAAATTTATTTATGGCCTCAAGTTTATTGATTATTTGTATCATTTCCATGAATGCCACATATAATGTTTTGGGATTTTTCGGAAACACTGTAACATTGATGTTTACTCAAAAATGAGTTGTGTGAGACGTATCTTATTATGTGCACATGAAGCCAAAGTTTTTCAAAATTCCACCAAAATTAGTGTTCATTTGGATCGACCAGATACACATTCTTACCAAATTTCACCCGAAGTTGCAACAAACTTTGTGAGATATAAACAAGAGAAGAAATGAGCGCATTTTCCAATTGTTTTGTCAAATTTTATCTCGCAAAATATAATGAATTTTGAGCTGATTTTTGGTTTATGGTTGTTCCACGTCAACCCAAACCCATGGGAATTTTTGTTCATTTTTTTTGAAAAAAAAAATCACCAAAGGGTGTTCAAAGTGGACAACTCCAAACACATCTCATGGAACTATCACCCAAGTTCAACTGTAAGTGAACAATGTCCTCAACAAAAGCTTCAAAAAAATTGTAACATAATTCTCTTATGTAAAGGTGCTTTAGTTGTCCATCTCCACAAAAATTCATGTCGAGAAAACATTTTCTTTCGAGATTTACAAAAATAACAAAATTTTGATAAAAGATGTCCACCAGTTATTTGGGGATACGGCAAAGTTATATCATATAAAGCATTTCCATATATTCTACAAATGGGTAGATAATATTTTTATCAACGCGGAGGAAAAAAAAAACAGGTTATTTGGACTTCGTATGCGAAATATATACAACTTTCAAAATTCAGCAATGAATCAAATTGAGAAAAGAAGCTGTGGGCCAAGAACTGGAGAAGAACAGGTGGGGCCCACATGTCGGTGGCACGGTGAGAGGAGAGCGGGCTGGGCTGCTGCTGGGCCAGAGAGGAGTGGAGTTGGGCCAGGGGCTGACGCGATGGGGAAAAAAATAAAGAATGGGGAGTGGGCCGGCAAGAAAGGAAAAGAAAAGGGGCGGCCCACGAAATTGAGAAAGGATTTTCTTTTTCTGGTTTCGTGTTTGCATACAAATTCAAATTAGCAAAAGGATAAAAACCAAACAAACACAAAAATTAAAACAGGAAAATTCAAATATGCAAATGGTGGTTTTGGTGTATGTTTAAAATTCAAAAAATAAAATAAAATTTAGCATGGATTTGACTTCTTCTTTAATTGAATTTGTTTTAAATTTGAAAAAGTTGAAATTTTTAGGCTTTGTTTTTTTTACCTCTACCACTATTTTTTGCTATTTTTTTCACATTGACCTGAATTCATTTCACGAATTTGCTAGGCTGGGCTACCTCTTGGCGCAGATGGGCTGACTCAGGTGGGCCGGTCTAGGGGGGGGGGGGGAGAAAAGGCCGAAGAAAATGGGCCACACAGAGCCCATTGCGGAAGAAAATGAGAAGAAGAGAGGGAAAAAGGAAACGGGCCAAGAAGGTTTTGACCCAAGGTATGGCTGAGGCTTCCTATTCTCCTTTTCTATTTATCTTTTTCTATTCTATTTTCTATTGTCTAAAGAAAATGTTAAATAAGTCTAAGAAAACATTTGTTCCAATGAATTGTTTGAAATAAATTGTTCCATTGTTTAAAGTTAATTGTTCCAAGCATCCGAATTATTTGTTCCAATCAAAATTTATTTGTTCCAGCAAAGAAATCAAATTGTTTCATAGGCCGGAAAATTGTTCAATCAAATTCACATTTTATCAATTACATTTTGCTTTTATTTTTCTAATAAAAAATATATGTGGGTCCCGCATGAGAGGTATTTGACAAGTGGGCCACGTAATGACAATTCATATTTGTCATAAATTTTGGTGTAAAATAAAAAAAAATTGTTAATGACGATTCATATTTGTCATAACCATTTGTGACGTTTATTATTTACCAATTATGACGTTTTTGTTCGTCATAAGATGATGGTGTCTTGATTTATGACGATTTTGTGGCCAAATTTAATGACGGATTTCGGTTTTCGTCATAAATCACAAGATTTACTCAAAAACGTCATAAACCTAACACACTTTATGACGAAACGGTGTGTTATCACAAGAAAAACGTCATAGAA
Source organism: Eragrostis curvula (assembly GCA_007726485.1). Classification (NCBI taxonomy): domain Eukaryota; kingdom Viridiplantae; phylum Streptophyta; class Magnoliopsida; order Poales; family Poaceae; genus Eragrostis; species Eragrostis curvula. Next base: position 34,950 of record RWGY01000362.1, on the reverse strand, counting down.
AGTTATATTTGTTGTACCATGGCCGCCCCTCTGGCCTTCTTCCACGCTAAATCCTCCGAATCGGACGCCCCCGCCCATGCCCCGCCCACCGCCGGCGGCCACCACTCGCCGCCCGCTCGCACAGCGCCGCCCGCCGCCGGACGTCCCTGCCGCCGTTTTACTATGTCCGGAAGGAGGATATGAAGATTTGAGGATACAAATCCACGCGCACGAAGGGATTCTCCGATTCGCGCCTGGGATTCTCGGACGCTCGCCGCCGTCGTCCGCTCGTGAGGTAGAAGACAAACAGGGTGCGGGCCCATGTGTCGGTGAGGAGGCGGCGGGGTGCGCGAGACATTGTTTGCTGTAGTGTATGCGAGTGCCATGGTTCACCACCTGATGAGCAACAATTTTGGCAAAACCAAGATAATGTTTGGCTTCATAGGTTTTTTTTTATGGCATTAGATCGTTAATTTACGTGGTATACCAAACAAACAATATGGTTGGTTATTTGTAACTTTATGTAATTAGATTTGATAGGTTGTAGGCCATTTCTTAATTATAATCCATATTTTGGTAGTTTTTGCGTTACTTAGTTATATTCATCAGATTTTGCAAATATGATACTTACAATGTAAAAATGTTTCTTTTTTATGTTCTCAAGACTCCATGCACCAACTTGACTAAAATACTATTGGTGCCCTCAAAATATCCTAATCTCATTCGATTAAAGACAATCCTTTGCGGTCCTAGCCACTTGTCTCTCCCCTTTCTCTTCGATGAATTTCCTCTCCTCTTATAGGGTACATTTCTAACTAAATAAAAATCCAACCTAGAAGGTGCTAGGTGGATTTTCAATTAAAAAGAAAAAATATTGATCAAATAAGAATTCAACTTCGAGAGTATAGGACTCTAACCTAAGGGTCTGTTTGTTTGGGCTGGAGCTTTTGAGCTTTTAGAAAAGTTGGCTGTTTGAGTAGCTGAAAAATTATCTGTTAGATTTATAATGTTGGTTTTTGTAATATATATTAAGTTTTTCAGCATGCCAAAAGTCAGAAAAGCACCTCTCAGCAAACTTTTCAGCTTTTAATTCATTTCATCAGAAGTCAACTTTTCAGCACTCCAAAAGCCAGATCAGAAGTTTGCTGTTTGTTTCAGCTTTTCAGCTGGCCAGCTTTTCAGCTGAAAAAGCCAGCTAAAAAGCTGAAACAAACAGGGCCTAAGTAGCTAGATACTCCTATGCAATACTAACAACCTCCATCAGCTTCCTACATTTATGACTACATACACTCCTAACCAACGGGCCATATTTGATCATTGCGCTACTTTACCTGATGTCAAAACTACATGCCACCTCCATTGAGATGCAATGAGTCACGTCAGAGAGAATGCAAAAGGAGTGGGGATGGAAATAAGTGGATTATCAACTTTGTTTGGTATATTTGCTATTGGTCAACGTCAGGCAAAAATGAGACATTTTTCTTTGTATTTTGTTGGAGACACTTCAAATATGACACGGTGAACAAACTTACTGTTGTAGACTTTGTTGGCATATTTGTAGAGATACTTAACTAAGTATGATTAGTGATTACTGATTAGGATTATTTATGAGTAAATTTTACAAAATTACAACTATTTGTATTATTATTGTATAAAACTATAATTTTTTTGTTAGTTGCACAAAACTACTTTTGCACATGTGTCCGGCGCGGGTCCATATCACATGGCACATGTGTGGATGACGTATGGAACCAAACCTAATAGTTATAGTTTTGTGAAATAAAATGTCAAAATAATTATAGTTTTGTGAAAACTGGCCCAAAAACTTATAATTTTATACAACAATAACACAAATAATTATAATTTTGTAAAATTTGTCGATATCTATAGTACGATGAATCAAAGTTGGTCAATAGTCGTTGTTAGGAGTTAGTATAAAATTGGTCAATAGTCAAACGCAGCCTACCAGAATTACCATTCGCTCCCTCGAGTGCTACCCAATCAAAGAAAACACCTTCCTTTACTTTCCAGACAAAGAAAAAAGAAAAGAAAAAACACCTTCCCTTTCCTTCCCCCTCGGCGGCGCCCGGCAAGAAGCCTTCCACCGATCGACGCCGCTCAGTTTCCTCCTACGCCGTCGTCCGCCCCTCTCGGCTTTGCGGGACCTCCGGCCCTTTTCCCGTCCAGGTCAAGCTTGCCGCCCGCCCCTCACCAGAGGGATTTTTCTCCATATTGTAGCCCTCCTCCGCCTCCTCATCCGGGGTCGGATCAGTTTCTTGTTCGTCGTCTTCCCTGGGTAAGTAAGCTTTGTTCCGACAGTTTGTTCGGGGAGTAGCTCGTTCTGTAGGATCTTGTTCCTTCCCCTATGAGCCACCAAATCTAATCTTTTCTTTCTTGCGGGGTTGGTGCCGTGGGCGGCGCTGATAGCAATCTCTATTCGAATGAATCCCGCGGATTCGATTGATATTTTTCTTTAATTGTGTGCAGTAGGGCGACTAAAGTGCGCTAGGACGGGCGACCTTAGCTTTGTCTGCTATGGCGGATGGGGATACCTCTGACTTCACCTTCTGCAAGGTCTGTGGTGCTATTGCCTCGGTTGCCTGCTCTTTTGGTGCCTGTTATGTGCTGCTTCTTTGTGTGTTGGGCCAGTGCTTATTAGCATTAGACATCAATGCTAGTCCTGGATGGTTGTGGAAGTGATAAGAGTGTGCTTAGTTATTTAGTAATCTTCATGTAGATCGTGATTGGCCGGATGTTTTACCGTATCATGAGTAAGCATCAGTTTCTTCTTTGCTTCTGCACAAAACTAGAAATGAACGGTCGCTTCCAGACTTGAATCGTGCCATTTGCTTAAAGAATCTGCTAGAAGCATGAATTAAGAATATGGTTTCACTGACTTAAAGTTCATTCTAGAAACTGGCATAACTACATATGCTGTATTCGAGTACTATAGGAATAAGTCTAGAGGTGGAAACAATAAAGGGATAAAACACACACATAAAAAAAAGGTAGTGATATAGGGTATACTCTGGTTGCAATTTCTACTCTTTGCTTTGGGCTATTGAGTTAATGCCGTTCTTTCTTTCAAAGAAGGCATTAAAACTATTGCTCTTATTTGTTTCCTGTTTTATCGGTCTCGTAGTTATTCTTCTGCTCTATGCTTGGGTGAAGTAGTTGAGTACAACATTGACACGACATTATGGTATTGTCAATGTAGCTGGTCCATCTTGTCATCTTCGTTGGGCTGTCATTCCATCCCTTTTCTTTAGTCGTTTAATTTTCAGATTTTAGATAATACCAGAATAGTAGATATGTATGATGAGTTGCTAAAATAATCTTCCAATGGTCAAAACCTTCTGAACAAATATGAAATGGATATTCTCATTCAGTCTATCGGTTTGTCAAACTTTGAAAGAACTTTGCAACAGTCAAAGCCTCTGTTACAAGTAGTTTTTTAAAAAGAACTTTTCTTGGTTTTGACTTACTGGCATAGCTTCTCAGTACCATGTGCTCTATTTGTTCTGTAGGTTAATTCTGCAGAAAATGATGGCCAACCAGGATCTCCCAAAGCCATTCCTGTGGCAAGTTTGACACTCGAGGATGGCCGTGATGACAGTGCAAGCATTTCAAAGAAAAATGAGGTGCAAACTAACGATTCTGATCAAAATGGAAGATCTAGTTCCATATCTGGTAGCATTGTCAGTGTTTCGCAGCAAGACTATAATGTGAAGGGACCGGTTATAGAAACAAGCAAGGGAGCAGAATCAAATATACAATCTCAGCCGAAGCCTTCATTGAAGAAACCTGCAGCTCGTGCAAAAGTTCCTTTTGAGAAGGGCTATAGCCAAATGGATTGGTTAAAGCTGACACGTACACATCCTGATCTGGCAGGTAATTTGTAAATTTTGGTTCTGTTTGATGATCCATGGCAGTTTGGCATATCTGATTTAGTAAACTACTTGATGCTGCCCCATAATTGTACCTCTCCCAGCCTCTATCCTGGGGCCTGTAGATGACAGTTACAGAAGTACATTTCAATATTAGCTGACACAATCAAGTTCATTACAATTTTCAGAAATTACCAAGATCTTATCTCACTTTTTCTTGGACCAGCTTATTGATCTAGTCTAAGAAAAGAACACATCTTTGTTTGTCGGCTACTAGTTTCTTGGTGGTTTGTAATTGTAGCAGTATTAATAAACAAAACTGTGAGCTTGTAAGATAAAGTTTTTATCTTGAGAACTACCTCAAATAAATTAACTTGAGATCCATTCGTCATAGCCTTTTTTCTTCTAAATACACAGTTGTCCCTTGTGACCCTGATGCCTGGGTATCTGTGTCATTTGGATTATTCTAAACTTTGAAGTGGTGTCCTGTTGGCTCTGCTGGAATATCTTCATAATTATGCTTTTTTTTTTGGTTGCATCTTCAAGTTTTGTAGCAGGATAATTTCTATTGGCTTCATAGAGGAGGTTGTTGTTTTAGAGCATGATGATATGTTTTGTAATGATCCTTTGGTGAACCTAATGAGATGATTTTTTTTTTCTTTTCACTAATGGGCACATAATCTTGAGTGTTAGCTATTTTATATTTTTCAAGTGATTTTCTTAGACTAGTTGATGGTTGAATTATAATGTTATTTCAGAAATATAATTTGTTACATAGGCAGATACACATTACTCAGATCTCGCAGATCTTTGTACTTAGGATATTGACCAGAAGTGTACTATTAATATTATAGTTGAGTTCTTGCTTTATCATTTATATGTTCCTGCTTACAAATTGTTCCTCATTTGATCACCTGCGTACAAATTTTCCTTCATTGTTCATACTGATGATTGATGAATCCTTGTTGCATTCCTTCTAAAGGGTTGAAGGGACAGTCAAACCGAAGATTAATTACTTTAGAGGAAGTTAAGCAGCATAAAACTGGGGATTGTATTTGGACAGTTCTGAAAGGTCGTGTGTACAATATTGCTCCATACATGAAATTTCATCCTGGAGGTAAGCATAAGTTTCAGCTCGCGCATCTGGTTGAGTTTTGGATCGGGCCTTCAAAGTGCTGTTTCATAATATATTTTCTCAACTCACATTTAGTATTCTGACTACGTTTGCAGGAGTTGATATGCTTATGAAAGCCTCTGGAAAAGACTGTACTGCATTATTCAGTATCCTTCTATTATTTCGTACTATCACTTGAATTGTGATTGTTGATATGCTCACACTGGAACACTTTTCTTCTCATGCAAGTTGGTGTGGTACCAAAACCATGGCGACATATTGCATATATGTGCTGCTTGTTGTAGACTCACACTGGAACACTATTCTCTTCATGCAAGCTGGTGTGGTATCAACCAGCACATTATTTGTTGGTCATATGATCACTACCACTCTTTTTTGGATTTAGCTCCTGCATCTCATGTCGACTGACCTGTAGAACTTTTCCAATAATTTTGATTGTTGATTGTGCATGCATATATTATTCTTGATATGATTCCTTAATTCTGCTATAGATAAATACCATGCTTGGGTAAATGCAGAGTTCCTCTTGGAGAAGTGCCTTGTTGGAATCCTTGACCCCAGTGAATAAACCTGTACAATTCTGGCCAGCATGGTATTTTCTTGTTTACAAACTCGTGGTAGGAGCATTAGGTTGTGAATCAAAGGATGTAATAGTTTTTGCTGTATCAGTGGGAGTACGACCATTGGATTCATTTCAGAAGGAAAGAGAGGAAGAATTAAACATAGTGACCATTCTTGTTTATACAAATTTATTGTCATTATTTCTGGAGATGAGCAAGTCTACAGTGAATGTCAATGAGATGAGCATGTACATGGTCAACTTGGGCCGAGCCCTCCGGTTGAAATATACGTTCCGTGGTTGTTGGTACATGTGAGTAAAGGAAATGAATTATCTACGCATGCCTACTTTTATAAAAAATCCTATCGACGAAACTTGGCTACGTTGAGTTACTTGTAACATTGGGGGAGAACTGCGTATATGCTCTCGGAGGGTCTGCCCGGATGGGTGGAATTCATACGTGTATGGCTCGCTTCCACCTAAGCGAACGTTCTTCGCTTTTAAGATTTACTGGCCTAAGCGATTAATTGGCTGAATGGACGTTCTTCGTGTTTAGGATTCACTGGCCTAAGCGATTAATCTATTGCAAGGACGAAGTAGTGTAAATTGTAAATTACAAATGACCAGGTTTTAATCATAGAAGATTGTAATCAGGCTATGACTATATAATGAAAGCTCCTGTTTACCTAAAAAAAAAAAGATGACCAGGTTTTAAGTTGTGTTTTTGTTTTCGACGCTGTGCCAACCAGGAAACTGTGTTCAACTCTGAACATAATAGCCACATCCACGAACCAAAGTGTAATAACCATATGTTGCTATTTTGTAATAGCACACTTTAAAAAAAAAACTGATTACTATTTTTGAGGCGAAATCCTGATTACTAGTTCAAAGCCGTGTCCAGATGATTAAACAGTACATCCGGCGGCTCATTCATATAGGAAAACACAATATCTCATCGGGAAAAAAGAAAACATCAATCGATATATATAACCTACTAGTAAGTGACAAGAGACCACTGTTGCAATATAGTTGCAGCATCGGCGAGAGATCTATGTGAACTGGCGAAGCTACATGGAGTGTCCCTGGTAATATGGCATCAGGGTAAACTTAAAAAATTAACATTAATCAACTTATATTGTGAACCTTTGGACAGCTTTTTCACTCCACAGTCCACACTTTGTACATCTAGCACCACCGTGAAGCTAAGCCTAGCTTCGCCCCTGACTATGTGCATGATAACTATATTTTACTAAGCTTTTTCAGTAATCTAGAAATAATTAGATATCACGTTGGCATAATGAAATATGCAGTGACGCAAAAACAAACAAAGCTGGCTGTATCTATATTGTAGTGCTGTAAAAACACAAAGTACTATATTAGCCAGTTTATTCGTGTTTACTTGGTAAACAAGTTTTTTTTTTGCGAAGAATGAAGTAGTTTGTTTGATTATTATTTAAACCTAAAATTGATTTTTTTTAACATATCCTCCAAAATACTGGACCTATTTCTCAAAGAATACTGTGTATCTTTAAAACAAATACAGTAAATCCACTGCCACTTGATCCTTGCCGATATTTCCAACCGTCTGACTCTTTATATACAACATTATACAGTCATGTCTCATGGCAGTGCCAGATCTGCTCGCCATCAACAATCACAATATTTGCGTTCCATCTCCATCCTCTTTGCCAAGCTTAAAAGAGCGACCAAAGACAAATTGATAATACTTCGAAAAATCTTTTCTCACCGAAGAAATCTGATAGTTGTCCGTTGAGGTCCATGTATTTTTAGCAAAATTCCTTTGTGAAAAGAATAAGTTTGTTTCGCTGCCTGATGTAATACATTGAGTTTCCTGTCACATTACAGCCTTCAAACACGACTTCCAAGAACCAGATGCTGAAAGCAGGAAAGCGGCTAACCTAAACCGCATCACAATCGGAAAAGTTTGAAAGCAGCCACACGAACACCATCCGATTTTTCCCAAATGTCCAGTCCGCTCAATCTTCTTTTGCAAAAGATATGCATCCGAGATGACATTTTGGCTTTTTCTTAATACACTTTAAAAAGCCTACGGAATGCAATCGCAGTATCAAATGTTGTGTTTTACAGTCAAAATCGATGGAAAAGGTGAATTCTGAAAGCTTGGAAGTTGGAAGTGCAAAAGACATTGCAAAAAAAGGAGAGGCCGTTGCTTCATGGAATCTTCAACCTTGGACATGGATGGTTGCCACTTCTTCAGTGGTAGCATCCCCTGGTGCTAAAGGGCGTAGGCTTTTTTCTTTGGCTTTTTCGTCTGTGGCGACTCAAGAGTGCTGCAGTTTGAATGGATAAATATGCTATCACTACTACTACTACTGTCTTTCCTCTGTTTTGACGATGGCTCATGAAGTTATTCCACTTCTACGTTGATGCTCATTGTCCTTTTGGAGTTAAGATCATAAATGACCAAACTCACGCAAGTTAAGGAATGGAGGAGGTTGCCTCTTGGCAGTTGGAGTATTTGTACACTACATTCTTGTGATTTTCGTAAGATGTTTTCATACTTTTTATGCCCATTGGATATAAACATTCCAATCGCTCGTATCTATTCTACGAGAATACCTCTTGATTTACATTTCCCCTTCCCTCATGACCCAAACAGCCTCATCCTATCGTCACCCAGTCCCCAGAAATGCATTCTTGCACCTAGTGAAGCAGCTAGGCCTTCCACGGATGTCAGCCCCGCCATTGCCTAACTTGACCTGCCCGTTGCCTGACCCCTCATTCCCATCTTTGGCCACCGGGACATCTTTGCTCACCCCTTCCACTTCGCCACTGGTCTGCAGTACCACGGTGATCTTGTCACCGCCGCCATGATCCTTGCACAACAGTGGCTTTACTACGACGGTGACCCTATCCAAGCCTAACACACTAACTCGCCACCAAGAATGGCTGCAAAAGCTGACCATGAGGACAGCCTAACAGCCATATCTCAAAGCATATGGCCAGCAGGACTGCGTTGACGTATCAAGTGGGCAGCGGCCCTGCACACATACACAGGATAATCGGACATTGTAGTCAAACAAGTGGAGCGGGACAATGCTTGTTGTCCTGTGCTGAATTTTGACTAATAATAGTGTAGTATTATTGGGTCAAGTTTCAATGCACGCATGCTTACACATTGGCTGCTTGCATTGAGGTCGTCGACTACTCGACTCGCTACATGGGTCACATGGCAAGCCTATTGGAAATAACCAATTCTCTATTTGTCCAGTATTTTTTATCCTCTCCAAATAAACTTGACTTTGAGGCAACTTTTCTTAACACCGCATCAGTGAATATCAATGAAATTATAGTTTCAAGAAAGCATATTCAGAATAAATATACTACCATATAATGTTTATATTGTTTTAACAGTGCTAATTAATAATAGCTAGTCTGGAACAGATTTCAACATACCGATGGCGGCCAAACTACATTTCAGACGTCGATGGCGAGAGATATTGTAGGTAGCTGGAGGTTTGTCAAGCCGAAAAAGGTGACGGGGCTAAGCAATCGCATATCGGTTGCCCTAATTATTGCATGCCTTTTCAGTTTCGCAAACAGTTTATCCTCACATGCAATAATTAACGCCACATATATTAGGTACGGTGCCATTTGTAAGCTGGCTAAAGATTACGCGAGTACGTACGTAAGCTGTACGCTTGAATCATATCAATCGATCGTTGAACAACAAGCCACTACTGGACGAGCTAGAAATCGACCGTACGAATGAAAGTCGTTGTTTAAGCCGATGGGTGCAGTCGCGATCTCAACAGTTCGACGGCGCAATCTTCCATTGTAGTCGATGGGGACGCCCCGTTCGCTACAGTCTAATGAAACGCGTTGCCGTCTCCGCCATGGAGTACGGTGTCGACATTCTGGCGACATGCATGCCCCCGCGCGTCGCCGTCCGAGGAACGGCGACCAGCCCTTTGGCTTTAACTTCCACGACCGCGCCGCAGGCCGTGGCGCCTCCCCTTTTCCGCAGCTATAGCTCGATGGCAATGGCATGCTCCAGCTGTGGAGGCAATGCATTGCCCAATCGTTCCATGCTTTTTCATCGTCCGGAAAAACAATGGTTTTTTTTTACCAGTTCCAAATTCATAGCAAGTTGCTGTCTCAAAGTTTTTTTTTTACCAGACAGACCAGATGTATCTCCCTTTATTCATAGATTCAAAGTAGAGCAAGTCACCACAAACGTCAGGTTTTCTCACGATGTCCGCTTAATGCAAGCCAATGCACACAGAAATGCATGTAGCTGGTTTTGTCACGTCCGGGCATGAAGGTCTCACCTCGTACAGTGACATATACCTTCATAATATTAGGATACTGCTAAGCGATGAGTGGTGTAAGTAACGGAATCTTGGTCTGAACTAATGAATCCCCCTTTTTTTCTTCTCACCACTTTCTTACTCTTGCTAACATAAAGTTTTTTTACTTTTGCTAACTGACTGTTTTTTTTATGGCAAAGATTTAAATGCCTGCAAGTGTAACGTCCCAGGATTCACAAGATCTGGGTTGCGACTAAAAGTGCGCCACTTACAGCTGAACTAAAAAATTGACTAGTCAGCAACACCTTGCTTTTATCTAGATTAGCGGAAGCAACACCATACAAACAGTATAAAGATATATATTACCAAAGTAAACTATAAGCATAAGCGCACAGCTTCAACAACTGCAAGCATAAAGTTTTTTACTTTTGCTAACTGACTGATTTTCTTTTTATGGCAAAGAATTAAATGTTTGCAAGGTTTTAGAATTATTTTTAACAATATTTTTTTGAACTGAATATAGCAAGGGAGCCCCCTACTTATTTTTTAAGAAAAATTATAAAGAGTTTATGTACGTGGTACAATGCCGTAGGCCCAGAAGCAGAATGTACGAGCTAATTGAGAGTACTCTGGGTGTGTTTGGTAGGGCTTATTGGTTTTGTGGCTTTTCCTGGCTTATTTCCCTATAGCTATAGTGAAAACATTGTATCATTGATCTTCTGGCTTATTCTTACACTGAACAGTGTTTTTACTGTACCCACAGTGCCAAAAAAGTACATAAGCCACTGACACATATAAGCTACTAAGAGCCTTGCCAAACACACCCTCAACCAGATTCTAGGAGCCTTTTGGTTTTTGCATTTGCTCTAAGAACAACCATGGAGCAGTTAAAATAATTTCCTCCAACTGAACAGAAAATGACATGTTCATTACTGAGAGATCTTTACATTGTTATGTCTTCTTTTTTTTTTTTTCCAAGGAATTCGACTTGGAAAATTCATTATATGCAAGCTGGTTTGATCAAATATCATTCCGCCATCACCAATATTGACTTTGTCATACATAATCTTCTTTGAGCTAACTCCGCAATTCACATATGGAGATAGTAGAATTATGCAAATGACCACCTCCTATGGTTCGGGCCTTAACGTACTCATGATTTGGTCTCACCACAAGTCGGATGAGACCGAGTAGATGGGACTCAACAAGTGGATTTTTTTTATTTCACAAATTTTGCACATAAGGATTTGAACCCTGGTGAGAGGCCTCAAATCTGGAGGCATTAACCAACTAGAATAGTGTCAATTTGCTGGATGAAGGCATACAACTTAGAACAATCATGATTTGCAAGCTGGTTTTGATCAAATATGGTTCCAAAATTGGAAATCGAACTGCATTGCCACCGTAGAACTAACCCTCGCAAATTGACTCCGTCATACTCACTCTACCTTTTGAACTAACAACGTTGTCCTAGCGTGAACAATGCACAAATTGGGGTAGTAGAACATATGCAAATTTTTCATAAGCAGTGCCTCACTCAATATCATTCATGTGCTGCTATGACCTGAGAATAATTGGCCTACATTTGTTTTTTTCGATTAATAATTGGCCTACATGTGCCTTACTTATTTCCATACCTATCTTGGGCGTGATCGCTTTAGATGGCTACGGCTCCGGTGGCTGCTGCCGTTGCATGTTGGCGGCTGCAGCCACAGCTGCAGGGGCAGCGACGTGTTTGCTACTCTGATGCGCGCCTTCATATCCAATCCATCTAAAAGTTCGGCTGATTACAATCACACACGAGTTGAGTAGACCTGTTGCAGAGCCAAAGCCCTTGTTACACAAACGAGAAGCAAAGCGTAGGCCTCAACCAACTCGACCCCGATCTGCATGCGTGATGTGTCAATAAAGTCGTATTAATAATAAGACAGCACTGTACGTGTCGTGCGCAAATTCTCGTTGGCGTCAAGTTTCCACACGCCAGAACACGATGTCCACATCAGGGGAAAAAAAAGTGTCGTCATTTGCAGGAAAATCACCCCGACTTACCCGAACAGCCTGCGGCTGGCACTGTAGATTCCCGTGGCGTGTCGTCACCATGTGACAGTCGTTTCCTGCTCGATCTCGCTGGTTTAATGAAAGCAAAGAATTAAAACCCTAATTAATTCTTCATAAAATCTACACCGGCGACCGCGAGGCGTCGAAGATTCTCCTCCGAAACCACGTACGGCGGCCTTCTCCTTCCTCCGACTATAAAAGACGAACCGCGTGTCCGGCTGCAGAGCTCTCCTGTCTCCTCCTCCATCGACCACCAGCCGAGCTCGCGTCCTGCAGTGTTCAAGCACATCCATCGTCAGCCGAAGATGACGCCCCAACGCGCCGCGCTCCTCGCCGCCGTCGCGGTGCTGCTTCTTCTCGCCGACGTGGCGCGCGCCGCGGACTGCGGCACCGGGGACGCCGACGCCGCCTCGACGGCAGAGGGCGGCGACCACGCGCGGGCCAGGACGCTGAAGATCGCGGCCTTCTTCTCCATCCTGGTGTGCGGCGCGCTGGGCTGCTGCCTGCCGGTGCTGGGCCGCCGCGTGCCGGCGCTGCGGGCCGAGGGCGACGTCTTCTTCCTCATCAAGGCGTTCGCGGCGGGGGTCATCCTGGCCACGGGGTTCATCCACATCCTCCCCGACGCCTTCGAGAAGCTGGCCGCCGACTGCCTCGGCGCGCCGTGGACGGAGTTCCCCTTCGCCGGCTTCGGCGCCATGGTCGGCGCCATCGGCACGCTCGTCGTCGACACCCTCGCCACGGGATACTTCACGCGCGCCCAGCTCAGCAGCAAGAACGCCGCCGAGTCGTCCGCCGCCGTCGCGGACGTGGAGAAGCAGATCGGCCGGAGCGCCGCCGACGGAGCAGGCGAGCGCGACGGCCACGTGCACGTGCACACGCACGCCACCCACGGCCACGCGCACGGCTCCACGGCGCTCGTTGCCGCTGTCGGCGGCGGCGAGGACGAGAAGGAGAACACCATGCGGCACCGCGTCATCTCCCAGGTAACTAATTAATTTCTTCGGGTCATCATCAATCGTGAGCTGTGCAGAATCCATAGACAGCCTTGCAGCCGTCCAATTTTTTTTTTATAAAAAAAACACACACAAAAAAAAGTAAGATTCACTGGAAAAAGTCACTTGTTCTCTTTTACGAGAGTAGAGTGGCAATATAATTTTGTTACGTGCATTTTTTTGTGAAAAATAAGTATTATGCCGTGGCTTTCGATTAAGGGACCTTAAAATTGCCAACGCTGGGACGTCCCGAGTGGCCAGAGCCGGAGGGCTCCGGGAGCTTCGCTCCTGTCGGCCCGGGATCGAATCCCAGCTGCGGCACGGGCGCTGCAGTGAACAGTATCAGAGATGGTACTGTTCATTGCAGTGTAAAAAAATCCCCTCGCTTTCCCCGGATCAAAGCACATGGTAAAGACTCGCGCCGGAGCTCACAACGGCCAGCTGAGTCCCTGTGTAAGGTCGGGGAGGGGGTTCGGGGGTTTTCTCGGCCTGCGTGAGAAGGCTCTTCTCCTTAAGCAAATGCCGTCGGGGGCGGTCTTACCCCCGGCAGGTCGAGTTTTTTTAAGGGACCTTAAAATTACAGTGGGGGCATGTGCCCCTACTAAGCCCTTCAGAAGTCCGCCCTGTGTATATTAAAGAACCTAAGATTTTATATTTGAAACAATTCTTTAAGAGCGCAGAAACTTCTGAGTGAATTCTAAAATCCTTTACTTACAAATTGATGAGTGAATTCAAGTACCATGCATGCCTCATGATGCTCCTGTACCATGCGTTATTGATGATCGTTGATCATGCAGGTCCTAGAGCTTGGGATTGTAGTGCACTCGGTGATCATCGGCATCTCTCTTGGTGCGTCGGAGGATCCTAGCACTATCAAGCCCTTGGTGGTAGCATTGAGCTTCCATCAGATGTTTGAAGGCATGGGCCTCGGCGGCTGCATCGTCCAGGTACTAGTCTAAACAATGAAAAAGGATTACTCCTATTTAGAATCTTTTCCGTCATAATCTTCAAAAGTAGAAATTCTACTACCACTCCACAAATGCATATTCAACTAGTATGTGCCACTTGATGTTTGAGGTTTACATGGGCTGCTGAACACTCATGTCAGTGAGACATTGGGGCATACGTATTAATCCAATATATTCTCCAAACTTTTTAAAAAGGGGAAAGTACTTTTTATCCGTAAAAGAAGTCCAATCCGCCCTGATTCTTTGACTCAGGTAAGGAACGGTGACATTAGCGGTTCTGAAGTGATCGACCACACTATAAAGTATAACAAAGTTGATACGATATCATGAACTGGAAAAAAAACATGCCTGGTACTTTTTACCTTTTTGGGAGAACAAAGTGCAATCCGAGCACTTCGGATGGTTCGCAGACAAGCACTCAACAAATGTAGGAACTAGCTAGTTTGTGCTATAGGCATTTTGGAAAGGACAAAGGAGGTTTCTGACGTCGCCCTACTAATATAATAATTTAAATGTGGTTTATGCAGGCCAAGTTCAATGCGCGGTCCATTGCAACCATGGTCCTCTTCTTCTGCTTGACGACGCCGGTGGGCATCCTCGTCGGCATCGGAATCTCCTCGAGCTACAATGAGACCAGCCCGACGGCGCTCATCGTGGAGGGCCTCCTCAACTCTGTCGCGGCGGGGATCCTCATCTACATGGCGCTCGTCGACCTCCTCGCCGAGGACTTCATGAACCCCAAGGTGCAGAGCAGAGGGAAGCTGCAGCTGGGCATTAACGTGTCCATGCTCGTCGGGGCCGGCCTCATGTCCATGCTGGCCAAATGGGCGTAGCTGCAAGTTTTGTTCTGTATCAAACATGTTGGATAGGCCAGTGTATTATCAAATGTAGGGTTTTCTTTTCTGTCGATCAGAGCTGTTTTGGTTAACGGAAAAAGAAGGAAAGCATTTTTTTTTAAAAAATATTTTCGTCAAGATTCTGACTTTTTATGGCTCAAGTATGAACTGGACGTGTCATGACACCATTATATTGAGAAATAGATAAACAGCAACCGTGATCCCCTTTCTGTTCCTCGACAGATCACAGGTCCGCTGCAAACAGTTGTCTTACCATAGCTCGGTGCATGCCATCATATGGCCATATATTGTCAAGCAATGTCGACACTCTATCGACACCCTTCTCTAGCTAGGACACGCCGCTCGACTTCACGCCGATGGCGCCCCACATGTTTGACCAGCGTCATACGGATCACAACAAATGCTGCTAAAAGCTAAAATGAAAGTTCCTAGGACAAAGTGTTGAACATGACTCTCAGATACAGACAAAAACAAGCAGCACGACCTTGACCTACGGAAGCCCGATCTTTGAATCAGACCGGCACCGCGAACTTACGGCCACAGCCAACATGCACTGGCATCTTTACTTACCAGGCACTGTATTGATCACCATACGAACTGGAAACTGATTTAGAACCAGACGCCGACCATTACATTACAATCAGTCGAGCTGTGATTTTGATACATACGGCCTTTATAAATTTCTTTATCAGGACAAACTGTTGTCCGACAGTCAGAGAACGTATTTGCTGAACAATACTCAGCTAAATAACTTTGTGATTCCAGTCGAATTTCAAGCCGGCGGGCGGATATAAATTTTGAGATTAGTCCTCCCCTGCTAAGCTCTGTTTTTGTGGGCTTCCATTTTACTTCCCATGTCTGTTGTCCTGTGTTTCTTTTTGTGGGCTTCATTTTATTTTTCAGCCCAGACCATGCATTGTGGTCTTTTTTACTTTGCCTTCCCGGGCTCTGGAATTTTTCCGGCCCAGTTCGCGTGTTTTTTTCTTCTTCTTTATCTTATATTTGCTACCGGTAATTTAATCATTTTTCATATATAGTTTGGGGGAAGCTGAATTTTACTCGTGTGATTTAGGGGAGTCTGTTACCCGATTTTTTTGTGTAAACCCAGTCCGCAAGCAAATTCAATGGAATCGCATCTTCACCAAACTCCGGCGAGGTTAGTTTTTCAGGTTTGGGGGGGGGGGGGGGGGGGGGGCGCTCACCACATAGCACTGGATCTAGAAGGAGGTTTGAGGGAGGAAGGCCGGCCTGACAATGGTGACGGGACAGATTGTGGAGGCCAAGGCGACTGGGGCGCCGTCGGAGCGTGCGGCGGGAGATGATGGTTGGGCAGGGATGGATCGAGGGTGAGGATGACGCCAGCGGCCGGGGTGGCGGTGGTAGGAAGGATGCAGCCGGGGTGGCGGTGGTAGGAAGGAGGCAGCCTCGACGGGCTAGGGTATTTTTGGCACTCCAGGCCAGTGGACCCTAGCCTGCCAAGGCAGGCGGTGGCACGTTGGGACCAGGGTGTGTTACTGCTGGAGAAGAAAGTGGTTGAAGGAAGAAAAACGACACGAGCCGTCCCTCCGAATTCAACGGCCCAAAAATCGGATGTTGGGATCTAATATTTCACCCGGGTGAGCTGTCGACAGACACGTTAAGAAAAACTTCATTAATTTAAGGAAAAAGTCCTATTTGCCTCCCTTAACTCTCATAGGAGGTGCAACTTTTACCTCCAATTACAAAACCGGGTAGCCTGACTCCCTCAACTCCTTCTCTCACTTCAGTTTACCTCCCTGAGCGGTATTGAGAGCGGTTTTATCCGACGTGGCACATGTGGGCCCCACGTGTCAGGTGCCACGTCATTTCTTTTTCTTTTTTCTTTTTTTTTTCTCTCTTCATCTCTTCTTCTCTCCCTGCGTGCCGGCCCGCCGTCTATCTCTCCGCCGCCATCCGCCATCTCCCTCCCCACACAGCCCCGCCCGACCCGCCGTCTCCCTCTCCGCACCACGGGAAGGTCGGGGCGCGAGGCGGGGTCATCCACGGCGGCGTCCACCTCCTCGCCGGCTGTAGCATCCCGCCTCAAATCTATGAGGGGTTAGCTAACCAGGATCTTAATCGGGAAATACTTGGCGAAGCAAGTATGCATAGACCACACACATAAGCATAAATAACATAATTTTACATTAAGTGCGGTTATTACATTGGTTCCATAATTAACATAAGATATCCATTTCGGAGTTCGATTTATTTTACATAAAAGGAGTTCGAAATTCGATTATAAACACGAGCGGAAGCGAAACACACGACTATACATACATACAATGAAACCATGTCCGGCCCGTAGACATGATCTCACTCACCTTGCTCCTGGCGGGGAGAAGAGGGAACCCACTCAATGGACCAGTCCTTGGGCGGTTCACCCTCCCACACTATTTTACCACAGCAACCACAGAAGTTGCAATCAGGGATACCTGCAGTAAAGATTTAAACATCGAAACCCTGAGCAACTAATACTCAGCAAGTCTTACCCGTCAAAATGGCCATCTAAGACCGACTTCTAGTATGCAGGGGGTTGACCAGGGGTAAAGCTTAATTGCAAAAACGGCACTAATAGTAGATCCTTATTTTCATATTTTAGCCAGATTAAAAGGGTTCTTGCATAAATATAAATATTAGCAACCTAACTAAACAATACATGGTTGCAATACAATTAATTGAAGTACAACATCATATAAACATCATCATGTGCACTTCTTACTACGATGTGACACAGTGAACAAGTGGTACTCAATAACCGCGAGGGACGGCGATTCGAATCGATTTACACCTGCAGGCGAAACCCGAATACACGACGTACGCTACTCGAAGGAGTTACGCACGGCAACCTTTTACAAGACATCATAAAGCCGGTCCGAGTGTCACCTCTCCCGAGTACACGTCTCCCCACGCGATAGCCACGCCGGGTCTAACCGTGGTTCGCCCGTGCACCCTCCCTTCAAACACATACCCGCAACCACCATACCATCTTCATCACCAAAAGAGAGGTGGGGCCCCGTCCAACAATATAACATCGAGCTACTAAGTTTACCAGTTCCCATTCTCCTAGCATGCATTCGGTACTGTTCAAACTTGCTCAGCGGGGCCACAACGAACGGTCCTCAACCGACACAAACGGGCTATGGCGAACAAGGCGAGCCTTGTCACCTCAACCTACACATGAACTTCCCCGTTCGGTCTCAAATTCATTAACATCATCATGTGAGAACATAAATTAAATCCGACCCCACTTACACCGAGCGGTCTCCATACCACTCGATATTCTACCGACGACACTACTTTATTAAGCATAGCAAACTAACGAGTGGTAGAACTTAACTTAACCAAACCCCTAGGAATATCTGGAGATACATGCAACTAGGTTTTCAATCAAGTCCTATACGTAATGCACATTTCACGACTCGAAATACACGTGAGAAAGTATAAAACTTTGTAAATATGGGAGTGCACCGGGGCTTGCCTTGGGGCTGGTGGTTAGCACACTCAAGCACGTTCAGGTCAGCGCCGGTCTCCTCGGCCACGATCTCCAAGTCCTCGAGTCCGGCGTCGGTTCCTAAATGAATGCAACAATATAAACACAATCAAAGATAGTTCATGGAACTTCCTTGACAAAATGATATGGTGATGTTATGATGCAAAAGAAACATGTTGGCAGGGCCCTTCATCAGGTTTTTGCATTTGGGTCCCAAGTGATTTATACAATTACTTTGGATTTAGGAAAATTCCTTACGCGTAAAAGAGATCCTCTTCTAAAATCTTTAAAAAGGGTTCTGGAAGATCTAAAAGTACATTTGTATTTTTATTTAGCATCTTCATCCTAGGTACAGTAACATATCCAAAATTTGGTGCAAAAAGGTGCAGGAATAAAATCAATAAAAAGATTTTTCTAGCAACTGTAAACTGCAATTACTCCTAAAAGAAGATGCATTTCAAGATACCACTTGGTGGGATGTTCAGGGAACCTATTAGGAGTGTGCATGCCAAAATTTAGAATTTTTGCACTTATATATCTTTTTATAGAATTTATTTCCTGATTCTCTTCTTTGAATTTTATAAAAATAACTGAAAAGAATTCAGATGTTCATGTTGTACCACTGGATAGCTCTCACTTCAATGATTCCATAACATTTGAGTTTGCATTTTTACGATTTTTCTACGAATTTCTATCGAATTTAGAAGTTTGGCCAAAATCTGAGAAAAACAAGGAAAAAGGAAAACTGACTGGCACTGTAGCAGTGCCAGTGCGCGGCGACATGGCGACGGCGAGGACGCTGTTCCGGCTAAACGACGGCGAGCCTCACGCGATGGTCAACGGCATCACGTAGAGGGCAACGAGGCGACTCCAACGCACCTAGGTGGGCACGTGCGCGCGGCCGGGAAGGTGGTCGGCGGCGAGCGGCGGCGGCGGCGAGCGGCGGCGCGACGTGTTCCGGCGAGAGGAGGCAGCGAGGGGAAAAGTTAGGGCGCGCACGAGCTTCACGGAGTGACGGAGGTGCTCACCGTAGCACGTGTGCACGTGGAGGAAGGCCGGAGTAGGGACTTCGTCGGAGGGGCGGCGCGGTCCGGCGAACGACGACGTGGAAGAAGGGGATTCCGGCTACTCCACTGCGTGAATGGCGACGATGTCAGCGCGGGGGTGTGCGCAGGTGAGAGATGCATCATCCAAAGCATGGAATCGAGAAGATGCTCACCGAGATGACCGGATTTCGCGTTGAGCTCGACGGCGGTCAACCGGCAGTCATGATTGGTCTTCGCGTCGATTCTCGCTGCAGAGCGGGGGAACCCGGAGTTTGTGTTGCGCTTGAGGTTGAGGGGCTCCTAGCGCACCTTTTCTTCGTTGGGACCAAGCGCAGAGAGGGGCGGGATCGACGGCGAGCTCGAGCTCAGAGGAGGGGCGGCAATGGCGGCGATGGAGGCTCGGTGCGGGAGGGGAAAACGAGGGCGACGGCGTCGACTTGACCGAGAGAAGAGAAGGAGAAGGCGAGGACGAGGTTAGGCGCGATCGTACGGGAAGGACGGCGATCACAGTGGCCGGAATGGGCAGTGAGAGAGGAAGGCGTCGCCGGCGGCGACACATGGAGGCTACAGTGCCATTTGAGAATTTTCGAATTTCAGTGATTTTCCTCGGTTTGAACTGATTTGATTCAAATTCGATCTTCCCGAGCTCCAAAAATCACGAAAAACTCAGGTTTGGAAGATTTAAGTGAGAGGAACAACTTTGTCAATTGGCACTTTTGCTAAATCGGCTTGGATTTCAAATTAAAATTCATTCAAATTTAAAGTTTGAAAAAGGTTCATGCATTTAATTGGGCTTCAAGATTTTTGCAGAAAAATTCCCAAAAATCTCTAAAATTCTCTTTTAGCCCCTGGATGCTGAGGAATTTTTCATTTGGGTCCAGTTGTATAGAAAATTTTAAAGTTGTAGCTCAAATGCTTGTTTGAAAGGAATTTATCCAAATTGAAGTGATTTTGAGTTCCTTTTCATTCCTCTTTGATTTCTCCTTATCATTTTCACTGATTGAGATCAGTAGCTTGATTAGGGACTAAATTGAGTGGGATGTTACAGCCCTCCCCCCTTAAGAAAATCTCGTCCCGAGATTTGCAAAAAGTGCGGAAAAGAGGGGTAAAAAGGTTGCTTGTTTTACCTCGATTGCGAAGCGAGAAAATCCGGAAACTTGGAGTTAAGAAAATCCTCTTGTTCCCATGTCGCTTCCTCGTCCGAATGATTGCTCCACTGAACCTTATAGAAGGTGATGGTCTTGTTGCGCGTAACGCGGTCTTTTTGATCAATCACCTTGACGGGACGCTCGGAATAAGTAAGATCATCCTGTAGCCCTTCGACATCTTCGAGCACCATGTCAATAGGGGGCTTCAAACTTTTCTTGAGTTGAGATACATGGAAAATATTGTGAACTCCGGATAACTTGTCGGGTAGTTCCAATCGGTAAGCGACGGGTCCACATTTCTCAATAATCTTGAACGGGCCGATGTAACGGGGAGCGAGCTCCCCTTTGACGCCGAAACGCTGAACGCCCTTGGTGGGTGAGACACGGAGATAGACGTGGTCACCTTGCCGAAATTCCAAAGGACGACGCCTCTTATCGGCGTAACTAGCTTGACGGGACTTTGCGGCCTTTAAGTTTGCTTGAATGAGCCGCACTTTCTCCTCGGCCTCGGCAATTAAATCCGGTCCGAAATTTACTCTCTCTCCCGGTTCCGACCAGTTCAAAGGAGTCCGACACGATCGACCATAAAGAGCTTCAAATGGAGACATTTTGATACTCTCTTGGTAGCTATTGTTGTAAGCAAATTCTGCCAATGGTAAGTGATCATCCCAATTGCCACCTTTAGATAAAACACATGCCCTCAACATATCCTCCAGTATTTGATTTACTCTCTCAGTTTGCCCATCGGTTTGTGGATGATAAGCGGAGCTTCGGATTAACTTGGTCTTTAACGACGCATGTAACTGCTCCCAAAAACGAGCAACAAACTGAGGTCCTCTGTCGGATATAATTGTCTTCGGTACTCCATGCCACCATAATATACGCGAGATATATAACTGGGCATAGATCTTGGCAGAGTAGTTTGTTTTAACCGGAATGAAATGTGCTGACTTGGTCAATCGGTCCACTACAACCCAAATGGAATCATACTTTCGAGCAGTGAGGGGTAATCCAACAATAAAATCCATGCTGATGTCCTCCCACTTCCATGACGGAATACTCAATGGTTGCAGCTGACCGGCCTTTCTCAAATGATCCGCCTTGATTCTCTGACAAGTGGCACATTCAGTCACATAGCGTGCCACTTCGCGCTTCATGCGCGTCCACCAAAATTTGGTTTTCAAACCTTGGTACATTTTGTTGCTACCAGGGTGAATGGAGTATTTGGACAAGTGAGCTTCATCTAAAATTTTCTTTCTCAGCTCCATATCTTTAGGCACGACAAGTCGGTCATTGAACCATAACACTCCATCCTCATCCTGTCGGAAACATTTGATGTCCCCATTTTCTATTCTTCGCCGGATATGTTCCATCCCTTTATCTCTCTTTTGTGCAGCGATAATCTCCTCCCGCAGGGTAGGAATGAGAGCGAGATTATACAAAGCACCATGAGGAATAACTCTGAGGCTGGGTTCACTAGGGTCGCAACATACGGCGTGATCCAATTTGCAAACCACCAGATTATTGCAATGTGACTTCCGACTCAAAGCATCGGCAACAACATTGGCTTTTCCGGGGTGGTAATGGATTTCCAACTCGTAGTCTTTAATCAACTCAAGCCATCTTCTTTGCCTCATGTTCAGCTCTTGTTGTGTGAAAATGTACTTCAA
The DNA here is from genome assembly GCA_007726485.1 of Eragrostis curvula. Taxonomy (NCBI): domain Eukaryota; kingdom Viridiplantae; phylum Streptophyta; class Magnoliopsida; order Poales; family Poaceae; genus Eragrostis; species Eragrostis curvula. Next base: position 12,848 of record RWGY01000362.1, on the reverse strand, counting down.
ACTTTTGTGATCGGTGTATAAGTGAACCAAATTGCCCAGCAAATAATGTCTCCATATCTTCAGAGCAAGAACAACTGCAGCCAATTCTAGATCATGAGTGGGATAATTTTGTTCATGCCTCCGAAGTTGTCGAGATGCATAAGCAATGACACGCCCTTCTTGCATTAAGACACAACCCAAACCCGTGCCGGAGGCGTCACAATAAACATCGAACGGTTTAGTGACATCGGGTTGAGCTAACACCGGGGCGGTAGTCAAATGCTTCTTGAGAGTTTGAAAGGTTTTTTCACAAACATCACTCCACTGAAATTTGATCGCCTTTTTCAGCAGCTCCGTCATAGGCTTTGCAATTTTGGAGAAATTGGGGATGAACCTCCGATAATATCCTGCAAGCCCAAGAAAACTACGGATGTCCTTGATACATGCAGGAGCCTTCCAATTCAGCACTTCTTGCACTTTACTTGGATCCACTGAAATACCTTCATCGGAAACAATGTGGCCTAAGAAGGTACTTCTCTCAACCAAAACTCGCACTTGCTGAATTTTGCATACAACTTGTGATCGCGGAGCCTCTGGAGTACAATCCGAAGATGCTCAGCATGCTCTTCTTCTGACTTGGAGTAGATTAGGATGTCATCAATGAATACCACCACAAACTTATCCAATTCCGGCATAAACACCGAGTTCATCAAGTACATGAAATAGGCCGGAGCATTTGTTAGTCCAAAAGACATAACAAGGTACTCATACAAACCATACCTCGTAGAAAAGGCTGTTTTTGGTATATCCTCCGCCCTTATCTTAATTTGATGATAGCCAGAGCGAAGATCAATTTTTGAAAAGACCTTGGCACCGACTAATTGATCAAACAAAATATCAATTCGCGGGAGAGGATATTTGTTCTTGATGGTGACAGCATTCAGCGGTCGGTAATCCACACACAACCGTAGTGTCTCGTCTTTCTTCTTTACAAAGAGTGCTGAACAACCCCAGGGAGAAGAACTCGGGCGAATAAAACCCTTGTCCAAAAGATCATGCAGCTGTTTCTTTAATTCTGCCAATTCATTTGGTGCCATCTTGTACGGTTGTCGGGATATTGGGGCGGTTCCCGGCTGCAAGTCAATCCTAAATTCCACATCCCGGTCGGGCGGTAAACCCGGTAAGTCCTCTGGAAACACATCGGATATTCACAAACCACTGGACTTTCTCCGAGACATTTTCCGGTGGTGAGGTGGACTTGGGGTGTAGAACTTGGTGGGGGTGCCAAATGTATGATGGTGGGACCGTTGAGAGGAGAATCTAGATGAATTTCCCGAGAATCAATATGTAGCACTGCTCTGTGACTTTTCATCCACTTCATACCCAAAATGACATCTATGCCTAGTCTTTCTAGCATTATGAGTTGTGTCGGAAAAGCAATTTCCTCTAACAAGAGAGGTGTCGACAAAACCCCTTGTGTGGCAAATATTTTTCCACCCGGAGATGTAATGATATACGGTGCTTTTAGAGTGGTGGTAGTGAGATGTAATCTTTCCACACATGCCATGCTTATAAAATTATGCGTTGCACCGGAATCAAATAGCACAAGGACGGTATGGCTGTGAATGGAAAACATACCCGCAAGCACTGGTTCTCCGTCCTAAATGTCCTCGGCCGTAGTATGGTTGACACGGCCACTCTTGGGATGGTTCACAGACGCCTGAGAGCTCTGCCTGCTGCTGCTATTGCTGTTGCTGCCCTGAGACTTTTTTGGGAACCTACAATCCTTCGAAAAGTGACCAGTGCGGCCACAATTGAAGCAAGTGTAGGGGTTCGATGCCATCACTTGGGAACTCTGCTGTGACGGGCGAGAAGCATAAGAGCGCTGCTGGTTAGAGCCTTGTGAAGCACTCTGCCGCTGATTAGAAAAGGCACGGTGTCCTCCACCGTGTGGTATGGCTGCCCGGTACTGCTGACCGGTCGGAGAAGTGATTGCCAACCGATACTTATTAGGAGGTGCGGTACCGGAGGAACTACCAATTACACGCTTCCTCTTCTTTTCTTCCTGGTGAGCACGAGTGGCATCCTCTTGCACGATCGCGGCGCTCACTAACTCATTGTAGGTGCAGTTAGAGAGAAGTGCTAGCCGATCACGCAACTTGGTGTTCAGTCCTCTGCGGAAACATTCCCTCTTCTTTGCATCTGTGTCCACATGGTAGGAGGCATATTGTGACAGATGGTTGAATCTCCTGGAATATTCATGCACATTGCTGGTGCCTTGTTTCAAATCCAGGAATTCACGAAGCTTCCTATCCATGAGACCTTGTGGAATGTGGTGCTCACGGAAAGTGGTACGAAACTCTGCCCATGGAACTTGATAGCCAGCTGGAAGAGTCTCCACATAGTTCGCCCACCATGCGCCCGCGGACCCACGGAGTTGCTGGGCCGCGAACAGGGTCTTCTGGTACTCAGTGCAGCGAATGAGCCCAAACTTGGACTCGATGGTGCGAAGCCAGTGATCGGCCTCCAGCGGTTCACTTCCTTCGGTGAACACCGGAGGATGAGTAGCCAGAAAGTCTGCATAAGTTGCTTCTGGAGGTGGTCCATTACGGCCCGCTTGGCGAGCATTGTTCCCCAACAGGAGGCGGATAAGATCATTCTGAGTGGAGAGCAAGTGCTCCATGCTGCCCGGTAGTGGTGGAGGTAGTGGTGCTCCATCACGCTGGGCCGAAGTATCGCCCTCCTCCGCGGGAACCTGTCCGCTACGAGGGTCTGCCATCTGCCATAAAGCATTGTACCATTAAATACATATTTAATGATCAAGGAAATGCTGTAATAAAATTACAAGGCATACATGGCATAAATTCGAAATTTTTAACCCACGTAGACAAACAACAATAAACAACCATTTCTACACAAGCACTTTCTTCCATTGGCAGCGTAAACTTTACAACACAACCATCGGATGTTCCCAACTAGGTTACACCACAAAAGGGCGGTGTGCAGCTACCAAACACCGCACGGGACATCCATAGGTAGCGCTAAGGTCTTGCAACACAACGATCCGTCACCATTAGATTACAACACCGCTTGCAACGCTTTTCCAAAATAACGAGCTGCGGGACTCGAAAAGTTCGGTCAACCGACAAGTTACTACTAGCCTAGGTCATACACACTAGTTAACTACTTTCGAGTCTACTACGAAGACCACTACTCGTGTGGCATATTGCTACCCGCATCGGAAAGCATGTCCTCATCATTAGGAGTAGCGGGTGGCTCGTAGTCCACACCCGATGCGCCCTGCACCACGTGCTGGTCATCCATAGCAAGTGGCTGGGGGTTGTGGTGCGCCACTTGGATCTGGATCAGCTCAACAAAGGCATCGTGAGCTGCATCGGCCTCGGCCTGCACGTGCTGAATCTGATCCTGTGCCTGAGCAAGGTTAGCCTGAGCGACGTGCAGCTGCGCCTGAAGGTGATTGACTTCCCCGTTATGTTCTGCTGCAATCTGAGCCTTCTCATCAGCGAGGTCCTTCACTAATCCATGGAAGTCATCCACATCCTCCTTCAACAGGTCGTTCTGCCGCTGCAACGCCATGCACCGCTGCTCGGACTCCATGAGTTGAGCCTCCAGCTCGGCGATGCGTGCAGCCATAGCGGTGTTTTCTGCCAGGATCCCGTTGAACGCCATCTGCGGGGTCAAGTTTGATAAAGTCAAACCATAATGCCCAGCAGTAAAACATGTTAAGGAATTAACATATAGCATATTCAACGATTAACCTTTGTTGAACTCAAACCATGGACTTCAAAAACTTGCAACCCATAAGTAACCAAATCTGTCGAAAACTGGCAGTGATTACTAAAACGAAAACTGACATGTTTCTAAGCAGAAACAGAAAATTTTGTAGTTACGAAAGTTGTAGATAACTTCAAGAGCTTTCCAACAAGTACTCATTCACCTCAACCAGACCAGTATAGATGAAGTTATGCTATTTCAAAGTTCGACCTTGGTCTGCTGAAATTTTATTCTGGACAGACTAAACTCGATTTACTAACTACCAAATTTCGTCAGGTTCCAGGACGAATCACAGAAAAAGTTACATACCAAACTTGTATAGAATTCTGAGATCTTTCCATAGAGTGCTTAAACACGACAATTGGATTTAAAACGGAGGAGTTATGGCTTGTTGAAGTTGACTGGAAATTTCGACCGGCGGCAGATTTGGACTTGCTCGTTTGAATGGATTGTTTCATTTCAATTTCCGATATTAACGAACACAACTAGGTTTCTTTGCATCTTAAGTTCATGAACATGCTAAATGCAAATGCAATGCAACCACTTTTATTAATCTAGTTTATTCGTTCCTCACCAAAAGAAAAGGGCGCCATTATATCGGCATTCGTGATTCGGTGGCGAAAACGTCTCTCAACCGTGTTAGTCTAGCAAACGGTGTGACCTCTAACGTGGTTGGTACCTGCAGAAGATTCACAAACAACAAAATAAAGCATAAACAACAAAAAGGTCATGAGATCAACGATCCATGCCTAACCATACAACATCGAGGCCATGCGGTCAACGACCCATGCCTAACAACATTCTTACCTTTCATCTCGCCGACATTTCAGAAAAGAAAGAAAAACAATCAACCTATTCAATCAAGACTCGCTAATTGCCACCTTTAACCACTAACATCCTTATATAGGGCCGACTAAACCGTACCTCACCGTAAGCGTGGTTTTCGAAAATAATGCTCATTAGTGTGGTACAACCCGACTTTGCTCTGGTACCAGCTGTAGCATCCCGCCTCAAATCTATGAGGGGTTAGCTAACCAGGATCTTAATCGGGAAATACTTGGCGAAGCAAGTATGCATAGACCACACACATAAGCATAAATAACATAATTTTACATTAAGTGCGGTTATTACATTGGTTCCATAATTAACATAAGATATCCATTTCGGAGTTCGATTTATTTTACATAAAAGGAGTTCGAAATTCGATTACAAACACGAGCGGAAGCGAAACACACGACTATACATACATACAATGAAACCATGTCCGGCCCGTAGACATGATCTCACTCACCTTGCTCCTGGCGGGGAGAAGAGGGAACCCACTCAATGGACCAGTCCTTGGGCGGTTCACCCTCCCACACTATTTTACCACAGCAACCACAGAAGTTGCAATCAGGGATACCTGCAGTAAAGATTTAAACATCGAAACCCTGAGCAACTAATACTCAGCAAGTCTTACCCGTCAAAATGGCCATCTAAGACCGACTTCTAGTATGCAGGGGGTTGACCAGGGGTAAAGCTTAATTGCAAAAACGGCACTAATAGTAGATCCTTATTTTCATATTTTAGCCAGATTAAAAGGGTTCTTGCATAAATATAAATATTAGCAACCTAACTAAACAATACATGGTTGCAATACAATTAATTGAAGTACAACATCATATAAACATCATCATGTGCACTTCTTACTACGATGTGACACAGTGAACAAGTGGTACTCAATAACCGCGAGGGACGGCGATTCGAATCGATTTACACCTGCAGGCGAAACCCGAATACACGACGTACGCTACTCGAAGGAGTTACGCACGGCAACCTTTTACAAGACATCATAAAGCCGGTCCGAGTGTCACCTCTCCCGAGTACACGTCTCCCCACGCGATAGCCACGCCGGGTCTAACCGTGGTTCGCCCGTGCACCCTCCCTTCAAACACATACCCGCAACCACCATACCATCTTCATCACCAAAAGAGAGGTGGGGCCCCGTCCAACAATATAACATCGAGCTACTAAGTTTACTAGTTCCCATTCTCCTAGCATGCATTCGGTACTGTTCAAACTTGCTCAGCGGGGCCACAACGAACGGTCCTCAACCGACACAAACGGGCTATGGCGAACAAGGCGAGCCTTGTCACCTCAACCTACACATGAACTTTCCCGTTCGGTCTCAAATTCATTAACATCATCATGTGAGAACATAAATTAAATCCGACCCCACTTACACCGAGCGGTCTCCATACCACTCGATATTCTACCGACGACACTACTTTATTAAGCATAGCAAACTAACGAGTGGTAGAACTTAACTTAACCAAACCCCTAGGAATATCTGGAGATACATGCAACTAGGTTTTCAATCAAGTCCTATACGTAATGCACATTTCACGACTCGAAATACACGTGAGAAAGTATAAAACTTTGTAAATATGGGAGTGCACCGGGGCTTGCCTTGGGGCTGGTGGTTAGCACACTCAAGCACGTTCAGGTCAGCGCCGGTCTCCTCGGCCACGATCTCCAAGTCCTCGAGTCCGGCGTCGGTTCCTAAATGAATGCAACAATATAAACACAATCAAAGATAGTTCATGGAACTTCCTTGACAAAATGATATGGTGATGTTATGATGCAAAAGCAACATGTTGGCAGGGCCCTTCATCAGGTTTTTGCATTTGGGTCCCAAGTGATTTATACAATTACTTTGGATTTAGGAAATTCCTTACGCGTAAAAGAGATCCTCTTCTAAAATCTTTAAAAAGGGTTCTGGAAGATCTAAAAGTACATTTGTATTTTTATTTAGCATCTTCATCCTAGGTACAGTAACATATCCAAAATTTGGTGCAAAAAGGTGCAGGAATAAAATCAATAAAAAGATTTTTCTAGCAACTGTAAACTGCAATTACTCCTAAAAGAAGATGCATTTCAAGATACCACTTGGTGGGATGTTCAGGGAACCTATTAGGAGTGTGCATGCCAAAATTTAGAATTTTTGCACTTATAGATCTTTTTATAGGATTTATTTCCTGATTCTCTTCTTTGAATTTTATAAAAATAACTGAAAATAATTCAGATGTTCATGTTGTACCACTGGATAGCTCTCACTTCAATGATTCCATAACATTTGAGTTTGCATTTTTATGATTTTTCTACGAATTTCTATCGAATTTAGAAGTTTGGCCAAAATCTGAGAAAAACAAGGAAAAAGGAAAACTGACTGGCACTGTAGCAGTGCCAGTGCGCGGCGACATGGCGACGGCGAGGACGCCGTTCCGGCTAAACGACGGCGAGCCTCACGCGATGGTCAACGGCATCACGTAGAGGGCAACGAGGCGACTCCAACGCACCTAGGTGGGCACGTGCGCGCGGCCGGGAAGGTGGTCGGCGGCGAGCGGCGGCGGCGGCGAGCGGCGGCGCGACGTGTTCCGGCGAGAGGAGGCAGCGAGGGGAAAAGTTAGGGCGCGCACGAGCTTCACGGAGTGACGGAGGTGCTCACCGTAGCACGTGTGCACGTGGAGGAAGGCCGGAGTAGGGACTTCGTCGGAGGGGCGGCGCGGTCCGGCGAACGACGACGTGGAAGAAGGGGATTCCGGCTACTCCACTGCGTGAATGGCGACGATGTCAGCGCGGGGGTGTGCGCAGGTGAGAGATGCATCATCCAAAGCATGGAATCGAGAAGATGCTCACCGAGATGACCGGATTTCGCGTTGAGCTCGACGGCGGTCAACCGGCAGTCATGATTGGTCTTCGCGTCGATTCTCGCTGCAGAGCGGGGGAACCCGGAGTTTGTGTTGCGCTTGAGGTTGAGGGGCTCCTAGCGCACCTTTTCTTCGTTGGGACCAAGCGCAGAGAGGGGCGGGATCGACGGCGAGCTCGAGCTCAGAGGAGGGGCGGCAATGGCGGCGATGGAGGCTCGGTGCGGGAGGGGAAAACGAGGGCGACGGCGTCGACTTGACCGAGAGAAGAGAAGGAGAAGGCGAGGACGAGGTTAGGCGCGATCGTACGGGAAGGACGGCGATCACAGTGGCCGGAATGGGCAGTGAGAGAGGAAGGCGTCGCCGGCGGCGACACATGGAGGCTACAGTGCCATTTGAGAATTTTCGAATTTCAGTGATTTTCCTCGGTTTGAACTGATTTGATTCAAATTCGATCTTCCCGAGCTCCAAAAATCACGAAAAACTCAGGTTTGGAAGATTTAAGTGAGAGGAACAACTTTGTCAATTGGCACTTTGCTAAATCGGCTTGGATTTCAAATTAAAATTCATTCAAATTTAAAGTTTGAAAAGGTTCATGCATTTAATTGGGCTTCAAGATTTTTGCAGAAAAATTCCCAAAAATCTCTAAAATTCTCTTTTAGCCCCTGGATGCTGAGGAATTTTTCATTTGGGTCCAGTTGTATAGAAAATTTTAAAGTTGTAGCTCAAATGCTTGTTTGAAAGGAATTTATCCAAATTGAAGTGATTTTGAGTTCCTTTTCATTCCTCTTTGATTTCTCCTTATCATTTTCACTGATTGAGATCAGTAGCTTGATTAGGGACTAAATTGAGTGGGATGTTACACCGGCGGCCCTCCTCCGGGCCCGGTCCATCTCGAGCTGGAGCCGTGCCCTGGCCGCCTTGGTCTCGACCACCTGCAGCGCGTGCTCGAGCTCGGCGATGCAGTCCTCGACGGCGATGGCCTCCCGCGCCGCGCGGAAGCGCCAGAAGGCGATGCAGTTGGGGATGAGGTCGTCCGGGAACGCGGCCTCGTCGAGGAGCGAGTCGCGGACCTGCGTCGCGTCCACGAGGTGGTTCTGCTCGACGCTGAAGACATCGGTGGCCTCCTCGATGGACGGTGGCGTGAAGCCGTCCCGGTTGAGCGCGAAGATGAGCGGCGCGTACTCGTACCACTGGCCTTGGCAGTCGCACAGGACCTCGAGCCGCTAGGTAAGGTCAAGGTTGCAGTAGTGGGCCGGCAGAGGCGACGGCGGCTGGTAGAGCTGGCCCGGCGGCTCCATCGAGGGTGGGGTGAAGGGCGAGCCGGCGTGCAGGGAGAGAAGAAGAGAGGAAGAGAGAAAAAAAAGAAAAAGAAAAAGAAATGACGTGGCAACTGACATGTGGGGCCCACATGTGCCACGTCGGATTAAAACCGCTCTCAATACCGCCCAGGGAGGTAAACTGAAGTGAGAGAAGGAGTTGAGGGAGTCAAGCTACCCGGTTTTGTAATTGAAGGTAAAAGTTGCACCTCGTATAAGAGTTGAGGGAGGCAAATAGGACTTTTTCCTTAATTTAATAGCTTTAGCTGTTATGGGCCGCCAGGAGCCCATCAGGCCTCACGGTCACATTGGGCCGGGCTTCTAATTTGACATTTCAATAAGTTGGTCTGTGATTATGGTCCACATGGCATTATAAATTTCTTTACTATCAGGACAAACTGCTGTCCGACAATTTGAGAACGTGCACAAACTCATGTTGCTTAAAAAAAAAAGACTATTCATGCGAAAACAAAGACGTAGAGAAATATTTATTTCACAAAAAAAAAGGTTAAGTCGATTCCTTTGCGCTCAACCTTTACAGAAGCTCTAAAAAATAACATATGCAAAGGCGACTACACAAATCTCAGCAAAATCTAACTGCACCATTTCACCGTCACACAGTCCAGCTGATGAGACTTAGAGCATCTCCAGCAAAGACTCTATTTGAGCTCCTACTTTATTATTTAGGGTCTTAAGCTAAAATATAAACTCCAGCAGGGACCCTACTTGAGCCCTCATTTTGCATGCCCCTCAAACTCCATCTCCAGGCACCCATTCCCAGGGTTCTCCAATCTCCCCCCTCATTCGTGGGTCCCATCGATTTTTTTTTATTTTCCTTTTTTCCCTCTTCTTTTTCCTTTTTTCCTCTCTTCTCCCTCCTCGGCCCGCACGCGGCGCACCATTGCCGCCTACCTCCAGCTCCCTCGCCAACGGCGCATGACCTCACGCCGGCGACGCGATGGTACAGCTCCCACGCCGGCGACGCGATGGTCCAGCTCCCACGCCGGCAACGCGATGGTCCAGCTCCCTCGCCGACGGATCCGTGGCCGCCCCGCCATGGCGTCGGATCTGGAGGCGTGATGCCCCTCGCCATGGCGTGCGATGTGAGGCGAGCTTGAGGGCGGTGCGCAGGGAGAGGGTGGCGCGCGCGAAGAGGGGAGGCGGAGCGGGGCTCTGCTCTTCCAGCTTTGGAGAGGCGGCGCTAGAGGAGCTCCGGCTGCCGGACAACCTGCTCACCGATCCCGCCGGGGCTGGCCAACTGCTCGATGCTGAAGGTCATCGACCTCAGCATCAACTACCTGCGCGGCGCGATCCCGCCGGAGCTCGGCGGCCGGTCGGGGACCTCGAGCAGCTGGTGATGTGGTTCAACGGGCTGGAAGGCCGGATCTTGGCTGAGCTGGGGCAGTGCCGGCGGCTCCGCACGCTGATCCTGAACAACAACTTCATCGGCGGCGACATCCCGGGCGAGCTCTCCGTCCATCGCTGCTCCCCGTCCCGCGCGATGCAGCCGCTCGCAGCGCCGAGCTGCCCTGCCATGGCGTCGCGCTCACGTCGGCCAGCTGCGCCGCGCTGCGCCAAGCTCGCCTTGGCGCGCGACGCCGCCGCCGAGCTGCCCCACCATGCGCCACCGCTGAGCTGCCCCACCGAGCGCCGTGGACAGAGGAGGAAGAGAGGAGAGGATAAGGATGAGGTGTGCCAATGACAATGGGTCCCGCGTGTCAGATTGAGATAGGGGCTGATATTTAAGGGCTACTGCTGGAGTTGGAGTCAATAATTCAGATCCCTAATTTACAAGGCAGCCCCCAAATGTCTTTTTAAAGACTCAAATTTACATGCACTGCTGGAGTTGCTCTTACAAGAACAGTCTGAGTCTGTCACTCGAGCACCGAGATGCCATCTCTGCCACTAGAACAGCATGTAGCGTCTCTGCAACCTCCCTTTTTTCCCTGATGAGGAGAACCACACTCATTTGTCGTCTTGTTGCAGCAGGCTGTATTAACATTTTTCGCTGCGGCAAGGTCAAGGTCACGTATTGCAGTAGGCGGAGGCACCATGGAAACACAGCGCGGTTTGCCGCCGCCGCAACATCCTGCGACCTTGCCCTTCTCCGTTGCCGGACGAATCGTCGCCTCCTCTTGCTCGGGCGACCTTGATTTTGCCGCAGCTGGTGATGCTGGCACGTCGATCACAACCGAGTGCTCAGGAGGCGACTTGCTCTGCTTCCGGCAGCAGCCGCAGCCTTTAGACTCTTCGTCCCTCGGTCCGGCGGACGCGGCGCTGGACGCTCCGGCGAGCAGAGACGACCTCAACGCGAGCGACCTCGCCGTCGCGCGGCACGCCTCGGCTTCCTCCCCGCCGCTCCTCCGCCTCCGCCGCCGCCGCCACGGCTGCTCCTCCCCCTCCGCCACCAGCAGCGTCATGCTGTGCAGCACGACGAGGAGGCACGTCCCGACGTCGGCGAGCACGGCGGCCCAGAGCACGGGCCGCCACGCGAGCGCCAGCGCGACGACGGCGGCCTTCGCCGCCACGGAGGCGGCCACGTTGGCGGCGATGGTCCGGCGGGCGCGCCGCCCCAGCGCCACGGCGGCGGGGACGCGGAGGACGTCGCCGGACATGAGCGTGGCGTGGCTCGTCTCCATGGCCGCCGCCGAGCCGTGCAGGCCCATGGCCACGCCCACGTCCGCCGCCGCCAGCGCCGGCGCGTCGTTCATGCCGTCGCCGACCATCAGCGTCGGGCCGGAACGCGACTTGAGCTCGCCGACGAGACGGACCTTGTCCTCCGGGAGGAGGTCGGCGTGGAGCTCCTCGAGGACGCCGCCGAGCTGCTCCTGGGCGCGCGTGGCGGATGCCCTGCTGTCACCTGTCAGCATTACAGACTTGATGCCCATTGATCTCAGCTCCCGGATCGCTTCTGCCGCACCCGTCCGGCATTCGTCGGACAGCGAAAACGTGCCCACAAGATCCCCGTCGCAGATCACATAACCGACTGACGCGCCGCTCTGATCATCCATCTCTGGTACTGTAAAGCGGAAAGTTTTAACAGAGTTGAGTTTGCGCTACAAGTACAGAATTGGACAAGAATGGGTGCAAGCTCATCTTCTAATGTATATGAAGTGCCAGCTTGTTAGGCGTTTGCTCACCTGAGTGATTAGAGGACCTTGCCATGATCCTTGTGTTGCCAATGTAGATATGTCTTCCGCTCATCTCTCCGTAGACGCCTTCCCCAGGGTAGATATGAAATTCAGTCACGTTTTCTGGCTTGGGTTGGGGTTGGATGGATCTGGACCGAGCGTACTCAACAAGTGCAGCTGCCATTGGGTGGCTTGATTTGCTCTCAATGCTGGATACCCTGCAACAAAAAGAATTTCACTCTACAACTTCAGCACTATATTGTTCACCCAAACAGAACTGGCCTTGCTCTCACCAAAGAACATTTATTCATCTCCGCGCGTTTATTAGGAAAAACAAAATGGATTTGAGGACAGGCACATCACCACTCGTACCAGTAAAGAAGCTGACCCAATTCAACCTTGGCCCCAACAACATGGAATCCATCGACCCTGAACTCCCCTTTGGTGATTGTTCCAGTCTTGTCGAACGCCGCAACTCTGATCTCCCCTAGAGATTCAAGAATGTCCCCTCCCTTGACCAGAACCCCCATCTGCGCCGCCCTCAGTAGCGCGCAGAATGTGGCCACCGGCGTGGACAGCACCAGAGCGCACGGGCACGCGCTCACCAGCAACACCAAAGCCAGCCGAAACCACCGCTTCATGTCCTGTGCTCCCAGCAGCAGTGAGACAAGAACCACACTAGCTCCAAGAACAACGACAGCTGCCAAAATAGCATGTTTTCATTCAGCTGAATTTTGTGCCAGATATGAGTCTTCTTACAAGGATCGGGTCTAGAACATGACCGTCGTCCAATACCTGGTGTGTAGTACTTTGCGCACGAATCGATCAGCCTCTGTGTCTTGGACCGGCTGTTCTGCGCCGCTTCCCCACCAGCCTCTCCATCTTGGCCACCGTGGAGTTCTCGGCGAGAGCAGTTGTCCTAACGGCGATGTAGCCTG
>RWGY01000361.1:472258-743604 GCA_007726485.1 Eragrostis curvula | reverse complement strand
AATAGTTATTTTCCTTTTTCTTGCTAAGTTGATTATAATATTAATCTATTTCGGCTTTATTATGTATCTTTAGTTTATATTGGAACACGTCGCTATTTGTTTGCCCCCAATGCCTCTTTCTGTTCAGTATTGCCTTCTCAGCTTCGCCTTAGTGATGCGTTTCAAATTTTGCTTTGAGAAATGTGCTTCTTAGATTAGTGTCAGGGTCTCTTAAAGATCCTGCTTTGGAAGGTCTTTATTTATGTTTGCCACAACTCTTTAGTAGTCAGTTTTTAGTGTGACAGTTGATGAACAGTTTTATTTGGGTTTAAGTTTGTCATGGACAAGTAATTATCTAAATCAGGTTGAAGCAATCATTTGAATTCCATTATTTTCTGGTGCCATGCATTTCTATTGGCTTGTTGCCAGATAATATTTGCATAATAATTTTGCTATGATTATGTTTTATCTGCAATTCATAATAACTTTGTTCCATGTTTTGAATCTACTACAGAAGGAAATGAGGCAGGCTCCGCGGCCATTACATTGAAGAGTTATGTTTCAGACGGGGAATAGATATTTCCCGTCTGAAAAAGACTCTTCAGACGGGTTACAGTGCTCCCCGTCTGAAAGTAGAATTTCAGACGTTTACACATAATCCTCTGGCCCTACACAGTGCTTGCGACGCTTCACTTCCGAATTTTTTGGAACCACATTCTCGTATTTGGCGGTTCAGTTTAGATAGAAACAATCCCCACCGGTTGCTGCGATCCCCACCGGTTGCTGCGACGCTTCAGTTCCTATTTATTAGGCACCATTTTCTCTCATAATTTGTTTTCAGTTGCACCCATGAACAGGGCCGCTCGCCCTATAAAAATAAACCCCCCACCCTTCATGTTTCGCATTCCCATCTCCCTTCTTCTCCCCGCAGGCGCAGAGAAGGCAAAAGGTTTTCAACCTTGCTCCCTCTTCCTGTTGCTCCCTCTTTGATCTCCAAGTTTCTTCTTTGTTTCAAAGCCTGCTCACTATATTCAGTTAGCGCTACACTGCATTTTGTTTTGTTTGTCGATCTTGATCTGTAATCTTACTGTTCTTGTTGACACTTTTGTAGGTTGCAGAAGAGTTTGGTCGTTCTTATTCAAGTTTTTCGCTCAAGTAAGTGTTTCTGCTCCCTCTTTCTGTATATTTGTTCATGATCTTTTATCATGATATTTTATTGCCTTCAGTTTAATTTTGATTGAAATTACAGTTCTTATATATGACATTTACACCTACATATTATATGTAAGTGATGTGTACTAAAACTGTATGTTGATTCAAATGAATTTATGAAATATGATCATCATTATATAGTAATGTTGATTTTTTTATCTTTTTTCCTGATACTTATCATAATGCAGTAATACTTGTTGCATTTCAATCTATGCATAGCATAACACGTTTGTAAAGTTCAAAGTTTGTCATGCCCTATTTTGTTTTTTCCATTTGTCTAATTTTTAATATCATTAGGATGGCTGAGAAGGTTGTTTCATCTTATGAGAGTGGTGGTTCCTCTGGTGGTCCTGTGAGGAAAGAGAGGAAAGACTACAAGGTTCCTCCTTTTGAACCCAAGGGGCATAAATTCCGTCTCTCAAGGACACTTGCTGAGTATCTGCATGTTGTGGAAGGTCCTCAGCAATATTTGGTTACTAGTACTAACATGGTGAGGAACAATGATGTCTTTGTTGTTCTCATGGCTGCTTTCAAGAGGTTTATTTTGGTGTTTAAGTTTGTCATGGACAAGTAATTAGCTAAATCAGGTTTGAAGCATCAGTTTGAATTCCTTTATTTTCTGGTGCCATGCATTTCTATTGGCTTGTTGCCAGATAATAGTTGCATAATAATTTTGCTATGATTATGTTTTATCTGCAATTCATATCTAGTAGCCCTATGTGTATTGCCGTGAACAATTTTAGTTTGTGTTATGTTCAATGTGTTATGGACAAGTGCCTCGATTATCAATGCAGCATCGGTTTGAATTATGTTCAGTGCTGTTTTATTTACTTTGTTTATAGAAAGAACTTTGAAGACACAAATTGTTTATGTAAACTTTGTTCCATGTTTTGAATCTACTACAGAAGGAAATGAGGCAGGCTTCAAGAATTATGTTTCCGACGGGGAATAGGTATTTCCCGTCTGAAAAAGACTCTTCCGACGGGTTACAGTTCTCCCCGTCTGAAAGTATAATTTCAGACGTTTACACATAATCCCCGTCTGAGATGAATGAGACGCAGAACCTGACAAACAGACAAACACAAATACAATCTCCTCTTTGCTCGGCATAACCAGTATTAAGCTGTGTGTTCTTGATCTGTTCCTGTTCTGCTCGTGATCCCTAATGGCAATGCCTCCCGAACCCGCTGCACTGTTCCTCGTCAATGGGCTTATAAAGCCCACCTCCGCCGCTATCCCTACCTCCTCTCCGCTCCGTCCGTCGTCCCAGCCGGCGGCCGCTTCACTGGATCCGTTCTCGTGTCGGTGCTGGCAAGCAAGCTCGCCGCCAGCCCCTTCACCGTTGCAGGCCAAACTGGCAGGTTCGTCCACTGGCTCCTGCTCTCCACCTGAAGCCAGGCAGTACTACATCTTGCGCTCAAGACGGATCCCTCCCTGCTTCACGGCTCCCGTCACGGCAAGTATATATTTATTGTCCAGTTACTGTTGATACCACATATTGTTGATATATACCACGGTCAAAACTCCGAATTACTTTATTCCTTGTTATACTGGCCACAGGCTATAGGGTTGCTCATTTGTTAGCAAACAAATCTTGTAGTGTGTCGTTGACAGCAGTTTGGCTGCGACGGGCTCCGGACTTTGCTGCCAATGTAGTTTCAGCTGATTCTAACACTACCCCGATCTAATAATATCTCATTTTTCCCCGCCAAAAAAAAAAAAAACTGGGCGCAGATGAATCGCCAGCGTGCAAATTGGGACCATGATAGTATGAAACTGTTGCTTGAACTTTGCCTTCATGAGAAGGAAGCGAGCAATTTCAACTCTAAGGGCCCAAACAGTGAGGGATGGTACAACATTCATAGTGGCATGAAGGCCAAATATGGCGACAAATTCTCCCCCGAACAAACTTGCAGGAAGCTTGCGAGCCTGAAAAAGGCATACACCGGCTGGAAGCACCTTCAACTGTCCCAGACTGGTCTCGGTCGTGACCCAAACACTGGCGCCATTTCAGCTGATGGGTCCTTCTGGGCAGGGGTATGTGCTCTAACCATGTCCTTCATTCGTCTTATTTGTTAGAGATATTACTTCAACTATTTGTTATGCTCACATGTTGTCTTGACTGCAGGTGCGCAAATCCCTTCGTGGGGCGTGTCAACCTCCCCCCTTCCTGGACGAGCTCAGCAAACTGTATGACAGGACACCCCAGGACAGGGGCACTTTGGTTTGCGCAGGTGGTATGTCGCAAAGGTCCGTGGATAGCGCAGGTGGTGTGCCGCAGATGATGGGGAATGTTGGCAGCGCATTTCCAGTGGATGCTGTTGGCGCAATTGGTGTGCCGCAGAGGTCGGTGAGTGTTGGCAGCACATGGCCAGTGGATGTTGATGGCGCAGGTGGTGTGTCGCAGATGTCTGTGAATGTTGGCAGTGCATGGCCAGTGGATGTTGATGGTGCAGGTGGTGTGCCGCAGAGGTCTGTGAATGTTGCCAGCGCATGGCCAGTGGATGTTGATGGCGCAGGTGCTGTGCCGCAGAGGTCGGTGAATGTTGGCAGCCCATGGTCGATGAATTTTGGCAGCCCATATGGTGCGCCTCAGAGGTCGGTGAATTTTGGCAGCCCATGTGGTGCGCCGCAGAGGTCGCTGAATGTTGGCAGCCCATATGTTGTGCCGCCAAGGTCGGTGAATGTTTGCAGCGCAGGTGGCGTGGGGCAGATGTCGCTCAATGTTGGCAGCGATGACACTCCACAATGGCCTGCAGCATCTGCCAGAAGGAATTCTGAACAAGTGGACGTCAACAGTCCACCGAGGAAGAGGACTAGTTCCTCTTTGGAAGACTGTGCCCACGTCTTGGCCGCAAATGCAGTCCATCAAATGCAGCGTCGAAACAAGTCTGACTCTGAGCGTCGAAAGAAGTCTGACTCTGAGCGTCGAAGGAAGCCTGACTCTGAGCATCAATGGAAGCCTGTGCCTGAGGAAGTGGAGTTAAAACAAGTGTTCAAGGTTTTGAAGGACGATGGCATAGAGGGGGGATCTGAGCTTCACTGCAAAGCTTTTATCCTATGCAAGGAAAAACTGAATCGTTTGGCGTTCCTTGAGTTGTCAAAACCAGAAGCTCGCATGAATTGGATCATGTTCAACTGGGAGCACCAGCAGCACAAGTTTTGAGTAGTTTGGGTTGCTGTGATTCTGATGTGTTTTCTTATGCTCTGTATTGGTCATGTACTCTTGTTGAACTTAAACATGTTTTTCTATTTTTGCATGTGTTATGTCGCCTGTAGCCTCAACATTAAACAGTGTGTAATATGTCATGTGTTATGGTTTAATTTTCGAATAAATAGTAGTGCTTGCCTGCGGTTCCTTTGTGCTTAAATAAATTTGTGGTGCCTTTGTGCTTAAATAAATTCAGTGCATAAGTTGTTTACTTTGCTGATTGCAGAGACACGTGCAATCAGCACAGTATACAAAGTTGCAAGGACAGGTTGATAATTTCTGAAAGGGATGCAGCAGCACGTGCAATCAGCACAGTCAACAAAGGAGCAGGGACAGGTTGATAATTTCTGAAAGGTATGCAGCCACCGCATTTGTATGTATTGTGCTGCTGACTTTTGTATGTAAGTTGTTATATATACATTTCCCTGGACAGCTTCTAATCTCTTCTCTATTGATGCTAATATATGTAGGATGTCCGCGAGCATTGAGGAATATTCATGCAACAGCGACACTTCGAGTGCATACAGCAGCAGCGACACTTCGAGTGATGCTAGCTCCATCATCTACCACGTTGCGGCCTTTGGAGTCGCTGCTACAGCATTGGCAATATCAAGGAACAATGAACAACCTGTTGTGGCGCATCATCCCCCACTCCCATTCCCACATGTCACCGGACGTCAATGGGTTCAACTTAATCTGCACAACCCTACGAGGTGTTGGAAAAACTTTCGTATGTCTCCTATCTCCTTCCTACATCTGCATGAACTGCTAGTTCGTCATCATGGCCTGCAATCTACACAAGAGGTTGAGTCAATAGAAGCTTTAGCAATGTTCGTCTGGTCTTGTGCCCACGCTCAGCCCGCTGGCCAGATCGAGGACAAGTTTGAACGTTCTGCCAGCACAGTGAGTAGAAAGATGTCTGAGGTCGGACAAGTCATATTCCACTTCGCCAATTATGTGATTGGTCCCAGGGACCCAGATTACAGAACAATCAGTCCAGAAGTCGCCAAATATTCACCCTTCTTTGATGGGTGCATAGGTGTTGTAGATGGAACTCACATTCCGATCAAAGGTAGCAGCAGGCAGCTACGTCAAAACTTGATCAATAGGGTCGGTGCCACAACCTTTAATGTGTTAGCTATAGTGAACTTCGATTCGCGGTTCACATTTGTAGCAACCGGGACTTCGGGGGGATGCTATGACATGGAAGTCCTAAGGCGTTGTTGGGCCAACCGAAGTTTCCCACATCCACCACGAGGTTAGGATTTTTTTTTTGATGGATTTTAAAGCACAAAATTACAATCCTTATGTGTCACTAATATTGTATTACACTAATATTTTGTAGGACTGTACTATCTTGTGGACTCTGCTTATGAATTGAGAGGCGGTTATTTGCCGCCATATCCGATGACGGAACGAGCGCCTCAAACTAGGGAGGCGAAATTTAACAAATACCATTCATTACTTCGCCTGAAAGTTGAAAGATCATTTGGGACGGTGAAGGGCAAGTGGCGCATATTGCGGGGCATTCTGTTTTCTGACACAGATTTGCAAAACAACATCATCATTGCATGCTTTGCTCTGAACAACTACGTACAGGCCACTACTGCTGGACCACAAAACGAAGCAGCTATCTATGGCAATGCTAGCGTTTTGAAGATGCTGGAAACATATGGTCATAACAATATGAAGTTTGTGAGAGATTGGATCGCTCAAGGAGTCGAGTTGTTTCAGTAGTATTGTGGTATGGCACCTTCGTCAACATATACCAACAATATTTTGCCACTCACTTGTTACCAATCCTTTTGCGCTGTTTCACTAATCATTAGTGGCCGGGTACATGCAGAGGTTCTTCATGATTATTGATGAGGCCTGGCCGGGTGTCACATGTTGCAGCATACGTCGCCTATTTAGTATGGTTAGTATAGTATGGTTCTATTGAGACATGTTGGCCATATGTTGTATTGTAAACGAACTGATATTTCAGCCTACTTAGTATGGTTAGCCGTATTTGTTGTGCCCTATATATGTTGTATTGTAACGAACTGATATTTCTGTGGAGATGACTCTAATGCAACAAACTGTTGTATGGTTAGCCTATTTAGTATGCAATGCAGTTTATTTGCATGTTGAGCAACTGCCTGTGTTTCGCGTCAAAAATGATCTGTATTGTGCATGTTTATGGGTATATTTTGGCGCTTTTTGGCGCCAAATTGAGCTGGAATGTGCACTTTTGTGTTAGCTTCAAATTGAACTGGATTGTGCATGTGTCTGGGTCTATTTTGGCGGCAGTTTGCGCAAATTATGCTGGTTGCGCCAAATTTTTCATTTCAGACGGGTAACACACAATCCACGTCTGAGAAAAAGTATTTCAGACGTTTGTTAGTTAAGCCCCGTCTGAATACGTGTAACACCAAACATGCTCCCGATCTTTGGTTCAATTTGCTGATCCCCTCTTAATATTCTGACATAATAAAAAAATTACTCAATTATTTATAACGTCTGATTCTCTAAAAAAACTATTGAACCAAGATTTACCATCCCGCCTGCTCAACAATTCCAAATAAAATTCTTTTTCAATCGTAAAAGCGGAAAATAATTCACTCCTCACAATGATACATGTGTGATCTATATTCATTAAAAAATGTCCTCATTAATTAAAATATTGATTTAATTATTTGCATTTGCTTCGCATGTTCCGCAAGTCATGACAACATTATTCTCAAATTCAGGACACACTGTTTATTCATCACAACAATACATGTCTTATACATTGCTGCGAATGAAAAACTCATTACATAAAAAACTAATTAAACTATATCGTCCACCTTGATGTTCATTGGCTTGGCAAGTTCGGCAGAGGCAAAAGCGTCGATGGCGGCGTACGCGATATGCTCATCTGTCAAAACCTCCAGGTCCCAATTGGCGTGAAGTTTGCTTTTCTTCTTCTTGTCCATGTCTGCATGTAATAGCTCTTTCGCTAACCTCTCGAGCGACGGCTTCCACTCTTTACTCCCAATGTTCATCCTTATTCCAATCGGCTGTAAATCAACAGCGTTGCGCACATAGATGCCAAAGTCATTCGCCAACCTTGTTGTGTCGTTCTCCACATCGGCCCCGATGAACTTGCAGTGTGGACACTCCAGGAATTCCTTCAGAATCTTGGGGTACACGTTTTTCGCTTGGTAAATCTGGTACACCAAGCAACGAGTACCCACGCAGAGCTGTATGAGAGCAGTCCGCTTGCGCGTCCTCCATTCAGAAGGAAAATACTGATCGCGCCATTCGGTGTCCAAGCCGACGACAAGGTGTTCGCGGTGATCACCGCGAACCTCTTGGATGAAGTCGGCAGCTGCTTTGTAGTCCTTCGTCACCATGGTTCTGATCGTCGTGTTGTTGAAGTGTACGACGTGTTCCGTCGTCGCCATGGCCTCGTCGACGGTCGCCGCCGCAGCCGAGTCGTCGACGGTTGCCGCCGACTCACATGTCGACGCCTTGTTGCCCGCCGCTTCGCCGACGATCGCCGCCGCCAACCCAGCCGGGTGAACTGTCGTCGTCGCCTCCTCGGTCGCCGGGTCGTCGACGTGGATCCTCTTCCCATTGCCCGCCGCGTCGCCGTCGCCGCCGCCAAGCCAGCCGAGTGAACGGTCGTCGCCTCGGTCGCCGGGTCGTCGTCGATCCTCTTCCCCATGCCCGCCGCGTTGTCGATAGTTTCGACGGTCTCCGTCGTTACGGTCACCGCGTCATCAATCTCCTTACGCTTCGCCATGACTCCGCGCGCCGCCGTGGTGGTCGATCGACACCAGAGATATCGCTCGATCGCTCGAACTCGCGCGGAAGAAGAAGCAAGCAGAAGATCGATCCCGATAGATGGATAGTGCCGTCGTAACATCGTCACAATTTATATACATCGGGGAGGCATGTCATCAGTCGCGACGCCAGTCGAGGAGTCGCGGCGCGCTCCGCTTCAAATCCATTAATACGTCGCGACTGAAACAAAGCGTCGCGACTCGCGCGCCTGACGGTTTGCATGCCTCAGACGGGGAATGGGCTGTCGCCGTCTGAATAAATATTTTCAGACGGGTTACAGGTGCTCCCCGTCTGAAAAGGTCGCCAGTCGAGGCGTCGCGGCGCGCGCCGTTGATCGAATCTATTAATTAGTCGCGACGGTGAATGAAACAAAGCGTCGCGACGCGCGCGCGCCGCTGATCAAATCCATTAATTCGTTTCTATCGTGCGCCGTGTTGCGCGTTGCAACGAATCGTTTTGTTTCGTTTTGCGCACGCGCACGCGGCATCACCGGCGGGTACTTATTAGCCCTTGCTCCAAGCGCTCCAAGAACCCTTTGCTCCAAGCCTCCTCTCCACCAGCGCACGTACCTAAGTCTGATTCCCTTGCCAATTCGCGTGTCATGGCGAGAAACAGAGATTGGGCTGGCCTCCCTGAGGACATGGTCCGGTACATCGCCGATGGCCTCCCCGACCAGTTGATTTCATCTCATTCCGTGCCGTCTGCCCGCAGTGGTGGAACGCCGTCTTGGACGTCGACGGTCGCTTCCACCCATGGATCCTCAAGAGCGACGAGTCCGGCGTCGACGGCAACGTCGTGTTCTACTGCCTGGGCTCGGAGAAATTCATCCGGATCCATGTCCCGGCGCTGGAGGGCAGGAGGCTTGCCGGGTTCAGCGCCGGCCACCTCATCGCGATCGACGACGAGGAGCGCTCGGGCGTGCTGGTGAACCCGCTCCTGTCGACTGCGGCGGGGGGCACCACTACGCTGCCGCGGCTGCCGGAGTGGTGCGTCGGCGGCGACACCATTCCGTCCGAGAGGTTCTGGACGAGGATGCCGATGCTCAGAAGACGTCTCGGCGCCATGGGCCTGGAGTTATTGGAAGATCACGACGATGCCGGCAACGGCGGCGTGCCGTGGGTCCCCGGCGGGGTGGACACGCATGTGCTAGAGCATGAGGGTCGGGTGCGCTTCCTGTCCCGACGGCTGGAAGAGACCCGTTGGGGCTCGTTCCCGGTGGCCACGGGTGTCCTTCGTTCTGGAGGAGATCATGGCGGCGGCGCACGTCGACGTCGATTGGGCCGAAGCACCAGAGCTGCGCGACAAGATCATCCTCCACACCTGGAACAACCCATGCTACGTGCTCCCGGTCCCTGCAGGTGAAGTCATCGGGCTACTCAAGAACGGCGTCTATTTTTTCAATTATGAGTACCAGCTAGAGGATGGGATGCTGCAGGGCGCCTACAGCCTTTGCAGATTTGACTGGCTGGAGCGCGTCATCACCGTTGTCAAGCGGCTGCCCGGCAACTGGGACTGGGCACAAGGGAGATGGTTCCTGCCAACCCTAAAGCAGTACGTAGTAGCTAGCTAGGTGCATATGGCTCCATTAGTCTAGGAGGCCCCCTGTCTCGAGCTTGTTAATTGCGCCAGTATATATGGCATTCGCAATTTGTAAAATTCCATCTTGATATCAATATATTTTTCTTTCGACTCTCTATGAATGCTTGTTTCTCAATGGTAATATACAGTGATATGTTCCATGCTAGCCGGTGTTGGTAACATAATTCCATGTCTGGTGATTGAGCTTCTTGATTGCATCAATGCCCTGTGTTGGGCAGAGTCTAATCTGAAGGAGCAGAAACAGACGGGGACCCTTAACCACCGTCTGAAATACTGAAACATTACAGACGGATTTAAATAGTCCCCGTCTGATATAGTTTGCCTCATTATTTCAGACGCTGTACAAACGAACGCCGTCTGAGACTATTACAGGGTTTGGCGTCGACTGAGGTTTCAGACGGTTTCCGTGTAGCACCGTCTGTGTTTCTTCATATACAGACGGGTTTCGTTTACCGTCTGCGATATGACGTCTGAGATTTGCGTTTCTGCAGTAGTGTACATCCAAGCATGACCTGTTATCTCGTTCAAAGAACAAAGAACACAAGGATAATATTGTGGGCTGGTTGCCACCTGCAGGACCAAGGTGTATAGAGGAGATAATGTGCTGATTTTTTTTCTAGAATGTCCATTGCACGTATTTCATTAAGAAGAGATAATGTGCTGATGACCATCGTTGTATCCAACATGAATTGTTGATTCCCCGTCTCTAACCCTTTTTATTTTTGAGACGCTCCGTTTCTCAACCTGGCTTAGCTCCATAGAGGAGATTGTGTATTTGGTTCAGGACCTGGTGGCGAAGCAAGCACAGGCAATATTTGCATTTGATAATGAGCATGATGATGACCATGTGCATTAGATCATAACTCCTGACATAAAACAGGTTAAGAAAAACTCATGGCATATATACAATATTCTCCAACCCTCACAAATGAATATCATCTATATATCTCTCTCTTATACTCACCTTTTGTTTTGTGCGAAACCGTCTGATTTAAAAACAATAAAGCTACTGTTGGGCGGTGGAAATATATAAGAGCCCGAAGCTGACACTTGTCAGTTTCCTATTAGGGCATATGCCAGGTATAAGAAAAAGATGTGGATTCAAAATCATCGAACAGATTTTTCTCTGAAAATGTAAGTCCATGAATTTTGTTTGAACCATCTTATTAATTTTTAAAGACTATTTAAGAATTCAATTTTTTGAATGAACTGAATCAAACAATCTTTTGTTACTACATCAACATTCTTCTCAAAATTTTAATTTTATTATTTCAAAAATATAGAAATAAATTTATAAAAATATTGACACTTTTGTTACGAAATTTTGATGACCAATTTGTATACCAAGTTGGACTGGGCTGCTAATATTTAATGAGCTATTGGGCCAAACTACGAGCTATGTATAGGAGGTACCTCCCTACACGACAGGCCAAGAATCAAACTCATGCGTATCTCCCATGATTTAACAGTGCTATAGGAGGCAGGAGGGAGGAAATCAGAATGGGTGGTAAGGACAGCAAGGGTCCTTGTCTAGTGTAGTTCACTAGAAATGTGAGGCATCATGAACCCATGTTGAATTTCATTTCACGTGGTGGTTACATTTGCTTCCATGGCTGTGCATGAGGATGTGGCTGAGAATCCCAAGGGCTCTTGTGAAGGTGCATCATTGTGTAGAGAAAGACACACAGAAGCAATGTCGTCGGGGCAGCTAGGTTGTTCCTATCACGGAAGAGGCGGGGGGAAGAGGAAGATGTGAAGTAAAAAAAAAAGGGGCATGTGTCACACCTCTGTTTGTGCTGTATGTGCATATTGCCCCTGTATAGGCATGCATGGTTCCCTTAACTATAGTCAAACTCCCCGACGATCATTGTGCGCGAGTCACCTCAACTTCGTCCTACACCGCTGTCCCCCGCAAGCCGTCTTCTGCGACAGGGGAAATGCAACCGCGCACTACCTCCTGAGAGATCTGCTATGCCTCTGCAGTCCACGGCAGCTGCGGTGAGGGGAGCCAAGAAGGCTGTTGGCCACGGCGGCGGTAGATGCTACGCCTTTTCGGCTGCCCGGCATCTCATACTCGAATGCATTTGTTGAAATCGAAGTCTTTGGATATGTCATATTGTGATTGTTTCATGTTCATTGCCCCTAGGCCCTAGCAGCTGGTTCTAAGATTAGACAGTCAATCGGGTTAGAGGTGGAATTTCTCATTTGCTCTTTTAGAACCTTTGTACTCTCTCTGTTTCGAAATATGTTTTTGACTTCCAGACATCATGTTTGACGGCTTGTCTTATTCAAAAAAATTATGAAAATATTATTAATTTTGTTACAACTTGTTTTATCATTAGATATACTTTAAGCATAACTTAATTATTTTTATATTTTTTTAAAAAAAGAATAAGACAAACGGTCAAACACGAGTCTGAAAGTCAAAAACTGCTTATATTTTGAAACAGAAGGAATACTTCTATACGATGCTGCGGAGAACTCTGGTGCTCTGCCTCAGCTAACGCATGGTGGGATTCCGTACATCCAACAAACCAGAGGAGCAGCTGGTTCTTGAGGTGTAGACGGCTGGTGAGCGAAGATGTTCAGTGATCCTTGCATCCTACCACGCCAGCAGTTGCACTGGCCCCGATACCCGGCCACAAAAGCCACAGAAACTAGGAAAATCTGGAGACAAAGAGGCAGGCAGTGCCTTTTGGGTTCCACATGCGTTCGTGATGCCTTCCATTTCTAGTGAACATACTATATATTAGCTAATCTGAGTATCTATGGCAGTTGCAATCCTCCCAGCTATTTTTTTTTCTCTCCACCCTCCTAGAGCGCTGTTGAGAAGTGGGAGACACGAGTTAGATTCTTGGCTTGTTGTGTAGAATGAGCCCATTGTCATGTGTCCAATATTATATCAGTGCAATATTGTAGGGACGTGCAGCAAAACAATAACTCATGGGATATAATAATAGTAAATAGCATTCACCAACCATGTTTGCATTGGTCCACACTAGTGCAAAAAGACCCTGCAGTGACGGAGGGTATAAATAGCGGTGGCGGGCACAATTCCATCCGTCACTGCAGGCTCGCGCGAGTTACTAAGTTACTATAGCATATAGCAGTGGCGGACACTAACATCATCGTGGAGAAGGCTAGTAGTGGCGGACGTTTCTGATGTCAGCACAACCTGCCTCTAGTATTTGTTTACCGGTGGCTGGTTTGCGGACATAAACAAAGTCTAGGGTTCATTTCCCTCTCCTATCTTCTCCCACTGTCGCCCTTCTCTCACACGCCTATCTCTTACATGCAGCTCTTAGATCCAGTCGGTCTCCCCACTCCCTTCTCCTCCACAACCTGCAGATCCGACCGTCCCCACTCCATGGCGCACTCCATCCCTCTCCCCCACTCCCTCGCGATGGATGCATGGCTGGTGCGGCGCGGCACAGTGGGTCGATCCGGACGCAGCGACTCAGCTTCAGGAAGAGGCGGCGTGGCGGGTCGATCCTGGCACAGCGACTCAACTCCGAGAAGAGGCGACGCAGCACGATGACCAAGGCTGGGGCGGGGCGAGATTCCCCGCTGCAGCGGCGGCTCCGGGGCGGGGCTCCGGCGAGGTGGTGGGATCCATGGTGCGGCGGCGGCTAGGGCGGCATGAGATTTCTTAGCGCGGCGGCGGCTCCACCATGACGACGACGATGACGACTCTGGCAGGGCGACTCAAGATCCGCCACGACAACGGCAGACCCGGCGTGCTCGACGGCGCAGCGCGGCACACCCCATGCAGCTAGGGTTCCGGCGGGGTTGTGGCGGGCCAATCTGGGCCTACCATGGCCCGGCCCTCTTTTTTTGTTATATCTGGCCGCTTGCATGGGCGGGTGTCTTCACCGCCGCTGCTCTTTCCACTTTAGCAGTGGCGTGAGTGCAGTGGCGGATGCTTTGTCCACCACTGCAGGCATAAATTGTCAGCCAACTAAAGGCTGATCATTTGTACTAGTGATGAGCACGATGGTGACTATCCGCACTACATTGTAACTCGTAGCATGTACTATTCACCGAACTATCCACCCTCTCCTTCAATTAGTTATGTGACAAAACCATCAGATTTTTAAACAAATATAGTGATTTAGCTAATAACCTTCGATCAAACAGAGCAGAAGAATCATGCCATCGTCGATCAGCCACAAAGGGTTGCCCGAGCTATATATGAAGGATTTACTTGCTCGAACATTATAAGATGCACGCCACCGTTCTGATGCTAATGTTATGATGGATGGATTTACTGAACTTCTCAAAAACAAGTGTATGAATGAATTAATCATTTGCATGTCTAAACTATGAAGAAAAGTCAACACTCCATTACAAACCACTGTATGCTTGCATCTACATATGTTAATAAATATAAAAAACCAGATGCCCCAAAAATCATGGCCAAATCGAGCGTCAAAATGTAATATTGTTCCTAAAACGTTGCCTTATATATAAGAAGTATTAATAAGTTAATAATCATTGGATAATTGGTGCATTATCTATTATTTTATAAATTTAGGAAATAACCTAGTTAATGAGGCAATTGAACTGGTTTCCTCGCTTATCATACCTTAAGGAAATAGCCATGTCAGTGCGTCATGGTAGAGTTCCTCAATAAAAGTCAATTTTTACATGAGAGATTTGCTTGTAAAAATATTAGTTTGATATTTATGAAGAAAAAACAAAACACAAAACTCCAAGTGGAAAGAAAATGGAAGGATCTCATCGATGCCGGAATGATGTTCTTTGATACCTTACTGAGCCCATCAATTGCCGCACACCAGCACAATTGTTACACTTAGCTCAAATGGTACGCATTGAGCTTGGACTTTAATTCCAGTTGCCGCCCTTTCCTATTGGGTGATCTATAATCCTAATAAGACCAAGGTAAATTTTTCTAATATTTACCATCCCTCCAGCCCATCGGCAAGGTTCTCTTCATGCTCACAACGAATGGGACATAAGGAAGTATGATATTTATCTTGGGGATGGGAAGTGATGTCCACCAATAACTCGTACTAATATAAATGATACAACAACCACCAAAAGTCTAATTTCTGACGTTATCCTCACAGAAAAAATCCTGAAATTGTGAAACTTTTTATATATGCAGAAATTTTTTATAGCCTGCCCACGTAGAATCTCTTCACTACTACTCCATTCGGTTTTCAATTGATAGTACGTGTTAGCTAGGACCCAACGTCATCCCATAAAAATCACCGCATTTCCACCCATGTCGATTTGATCGTCATCTGTCCACGCCAACTGGTGTGCCTCCTTGATGATCATGATGCGCGAATCACCTCAACTTCTTCCTATCCTGCTGTCCCGCGCAAGTCGTCTCCTGCAGCAGGGGAAATGTAATCGCGCACCACCTTCTGAGAGATCTCTTCTATGTTTCTAATGTCCGATGCAGCGGTGGTGAGGGGAGAGGAGCCGGGAAGGCTGACGGCCGCGGTGGCGGCAGATGCCATGCCTTTTCGGCTGCCAGGCATCTCATCCCTGAATGCATCTATTGAAATCAAAGTCTTTGGACGTGTAATAGTTCCATGTTCAGATATTGCCCCTAAACAGCTGGTTCAAAGATCAGACAGTAGATTGGGTTAGAGGTGGTGAACTTCTTGTTTGCTGTTATACTTATGTACGCTACAGGAGCAGCCGACAATAGCACACCATTTGATACTGTGCCCCAGCTCCCGCGTTGTGGGATACCGTACATCCAACAAAACAGAGGAGCATCAGAGTATCCCACAACAGTTGCATCCTACCACACCAGCAGTAGATAAAAACCCACATAAAAAAGTTGATAAAAGAACTGAAAGTCTTATATAGCATCCTCTTGTAGACGATTGCTAAAATAATTAATTACAGCCAAAGCCTTTAGATTGATACAAAACCCAGTCATTGAGGACAACATATATAGCAGCCACAATGCAAACTGTAGCCAGTAAAGGATGTCACAATGAGGCTATCAATTACTGCCCACCAGCGCCATCAGATCCCCAAGCACAAATGGTATGCATATAGCTTGGACTTGAATTCCAGTTGCCTCTCTTTCCTATTGTGTCACTATTTGATCTTGATGAGACTATGGTAAGTTTCACCATCCGTCCAGCCATCGGCAATAGTTTATTTTCCTACCCTCTCTACTTGATACAAACGCCACATGATATTATTTTGTGGAAGTGGTGATGTGCTACTACAACACAAAATAGCTCGTAATTATAATATAAATTATTCAACAACCACCAGAAAGATATGGGACCTGTTCTTATGGCAAGTCTAATATTCCTGAAATTCTGTAGTGGGTGATCTTATATTAAGCTGGGATGGTCGCCACCCCCCCCCCCCCCCCTCCACAGAAAGCCTACCACTCCACCAAAGGAATCCATGAACTTGGTCACCTCTTAATATTAGAGAGTGTATAGATTACCAATGGAATCCATGAACTTGCTCGCCAATTTAATTAATAGATCGGTGTTAAATTAGGATTGCAGAAGTATTTATTACAGAGTGTAACGGAAACAATTGCAAAGCCAAAAAGGAACAATTCCAAAAGGATCAAATGGTCTAAATAATTCTGATCAGGTGGCACAACGTGAGAGCTGGGACAATAGCAATGAATGACCCTTAGTGTGTTGTGCTTTATATAAGTTATATAGATTACCATATAATTAAGTTACACATGCAACACACTTCAATCATTATCAATTGTGAGCTTGTTTGGTGGCATGGCAAAAGGTACATCGGCCTCTTGATCTTGGCGGATTAGGTGTCCTCAACCTGGAATACATGAGCTGGTCATTACAAGTAATATGGTTATGGTTCATGGAAACAGATACTAACAGACCTTGGAGAGGATTGGAAATTAAAGTACATCCAAACGTTGTCACCTTGTTCAACATCGCCTTACAGTCCCATGTCGGGAATGAAAACAACACTTTGTTTTGGGAGGGCCGATGGCTGCATATCTGACCTTGCACCTTTGGTGGTAGCTGAAGTACCAAGGGAAACTTGGCAGTGCCGCCGCACGGTGGCTGAGGCGCTCATTGATCAGAGATGGCTGCGGGATCAAGGAGGACTATCTATGATTGGGCTATTCGAATATTTTCAGCTTTGGGACATTATTTAGGGATTCAGGATATCATGTTGACGAGGAGGATAAAACATTCGTGGAAGCTCAGGCGAGTTCTCATCCAAGTCAGCATATTGTGTCTTTTTAACGGCTTGATCACCTAGGAACCTTGGCGTTTAATTTGGAAAATATGGAGCTCCCAGAAAGTGCAAGGTTTTCCTTTGGTTGGCCATTAGGAACAGATATAACGGACCGCCTTCAGAAGAGAGGATTGCCTCATCCGGACAAGTGTTTTTCTGTGATCAAGCTAAGGAGACTGCTCAACAGATCCGTATGTCGTGTGTATTTGCCCTTGAATTCTGGTTTCGAATTTTGGCCCCTCTGGGTTTCTTAGAAGGGGCATTTGTGTTTTTACCCTCATTTTGAACTCTAATTCTGATTTTACCCTCATTTTTTTGACTTTGTGATTTTACCCCTGGTTTTTCAACATGAAGCCAGATCTTACCCTCAGTAGGGGTAAAATCAGAATAATTTTATTTCGATTTTACCCCTAGTAGGGGTCAACTCTGGCTTCAGGTTGAAAAAACAGGGGTAAAATCACAAAGTCAAAAAAGTGAGGGTAAAATCATAATTAGAGTTCAGAGTGAGGGTAAAAACATAATTGTCCCTTTTTAGAAAGTGTTCCAGATCCCCCAATGATTGCATATTTGCATCCTTGTGGAGGAGAGCAAGCAAACGTGTGGCAAAAGGAAAAAAAAAAGGTAAGGATTCAACACTAAGGTTGCCCTCGGCGCCTGGATGCTATGGAAACATCAGAATGCATGTGTGTTTTGAAGGAGCCAGCCCACAACTAAACACATTGGTTCGACAGTTCGGTGATGAACACCATCTCTGGGGTGTCACTGGAGTGCGCGGCCTGCAAGCTCTAGGTCTAGGTGCAGCAGTAGGATAGATTGGTATGGTGCTTTCAGGTCAAGTCCTACCATCGAGTGTGTTTTATTTGGTTTTTGCTTTTTGATGTATCACAATTCACAACCCTTCACAGCTAAAAGACCGGATATTCTTCTCTTAATACAAAGATACACAGGTCGAGAAAAAAAATATTAATTGTGACTCGATCCATAGTACGACCAAGCCGCGAGAGTGAGAGCAATAAGGCAGCAGCTTGCACTTGTGGTAGAGCGAGCCATGGAATCAACTTTGTATCAACCAGAGTGTCAGGGACGATTAAAAAAAAGATTACTTATTACCCTTGTCTCTACATCTGCAACTTGCAAGAATATTACGTTTCTACGTCTGCATGGCACTAGACACTATATGGTTGATAATAAAGAGTGAAACTCTTTACATAGCATCCTCCAGTAGACGATTGCTGAATACTTTGCAAAAAATTATAACATGTAAATGGTTTTGCTGAAAGAAGTGCCAAGGCATCGATGTTCTCACTGTATTGGGTATCCTTTAGGCTGACTTCAACATAATAGACAAACTCATTTTTGGGTCTCCGATTGACACTGTGCATACAATCCCTCTCCAACAGAATAGGCAATACAACGATGCACTTTGCCTCTGAGGAGAGAGGAGAGGTAAAAATACATCTCCCTCCTCTCTCGAATGCATTTGGCGAGCGCGGGCGAGCGGCGCGGCGGATGTCAATTAATACGGCAACAGCGCTTGGGCGAGCGGCGTGCTGGGTGCGGGGCAGAGCAGCATGGGGCGGGGCTCGCACGGTGGTGTTGGCTCGCCATGGCTTCCCAGCCGTCGTTGTCTGAGCTCCCTCTCCTCCGCCCCTGTTCCCGACCCCCGACGTCAAGCAGCTGGGACAAGAAGGCCCGGGGCTAGGTCCGCATCGGGGAGGCGACGGCTATGGCGGCTCGGAGGCTTCAGCGACGCACCAGAGCTGCAGCAAGAGGCAGCCGCGGACGTAGGCCTTGGCGTCGCGGGCGACTTGGAATCGACGTGGAGTCGCAGGCGCTCGTTTAGACGGAGGTGTGGAGCATCAGTGGGTGGAAGGAATCGACGTGGAGCTCACCGGAAAGGGGGAATTTGGTTGCGGCGTCGAGTTAGTTCAAGTGTCGTCCATGGCTGCGGCGGCACGACGCGCTGGGCAGGACGAGCAGGGCAAGGGCAAGGGCGACACGCGCCTCTGCCTTACCTTCTATGGCGGCCATACGCCCGAGGTGCTCAGAGTGCGCGGAGATGGCGGCCCGAGCATGACAGCTCCGCCGCCACCCCTGCGCCACTCGGGTGATTGGAGACCGGGATGGAGGCAGGCTCGCGCGGCAGTCCGGCCGAGGCGAGCTTGCGAAGCGGAGGAGGACGGAGGTGGCGCGGAGAGCTCGCGCAGCGGTGGGCGCACGCTGAGGCGTCGCGGCGAGTTCGCGCGGCCGGGGCGGGTGCGGAGGCGGCGCGGCGAGGTCGCGCGGTGGGCTGCGACGGCAAGCGGGCACGGGCGAGTGGCGGCAAGCGGCGCGTCTCCTCCGCACTGCAGTGGAGCTTCTTTCCCACCCAAATCGAGCTCATCCGGGGCAAGCTTCTTTCCCACCCAAAAGGAGCTTCTTTTGCCTCCAGCTATTGGAGTCGGCAGCGACAACTGTATATCTATCTATCAACTGTACACGGGAGGCAATTTTCATTTGCATCTTCAAATTGCCAATTCTTTGTTGGAGTCAGTCTAAGCCCAGTCATCCTGAAATTAGCAATGCCTCCCAGCCATGCCTTGGAAAGAAAAATCAAACTCTAGCTAGAGCCACCAAATGGGTGCAAAACCTAATCATTGAACAAGCTTTATTCAATACCCACGGCTCAAACCAGACAGTTATTTTCTCTCTTATGATTCGCCAGATTACTTGACTGGTGTTAGTAACCTTGAGAAACTACTTTTTTTGTGTGGATCAACCTTGAGAAACTTTGTGTCCAAAAGGCTGAAGAGAAAGGATTGGTAGTAAAAGATGGCACGATGAGGCTATCGATTGCTGCCCACCAACATGGTTAGATTGCTTAGCTAAAATGGCACGCATTGAGCATGGACTTCAAATTCCAGTTGCCTCCCTTTCCTATTGGGTCACCATGATCTTGTAAGACTATGATAAATTTTCACCATCCATCGAGCCGTCATCAAACTTATGTTTCCCTTTCCTATTGGGTCACCATCATCTTGTAAGATTGATAAATTTTCACCATCCATTGAGCCGTCAGCAAGCTTATGTTTCCCGCCCTTACTCAACATGCGAGACACAGTGGTGTGTGATATTTACCTTTGGGATCAGAAGTGATGGGCAACTACAACACATATCAACTCATAATATATAATATATAAATGATTCAACAACCACCGAAAAGATTTGGACCCTTATTTCATGCAGCATGGAGATTGAATTGTTCTCAAACTTGAATGAATGAACAAAAGGAAGTCTTTTTTTTTTTGTAGGAACAAAAAAAAAAGTCTTGGGCGAATGA
This sequence comes from Eragrostis curvula, assembly GCA_007726485.1. Classification (NCBI taxonomy): domain Eukaryota; kingdom Viridiplantae; phylum Streptophyta; class Magnoliopsida; order Poales; family Poaceae; genus Eragrostis; species Eragrostis curvula. Next base: position 723,244 of record RWGY01000361.1, on the reverse strand, counting down.
GCAAAAGAAAGTCCAGGGCAGTATAGAAAAGCCCCCTTGGGTGAACCCTCTGGACAAAGGGCCCCACACATCAGTCACTACCTCTAGGGATGCAGGTGGGTACCCATTGGGTATTCATGGGTCAGCATCTTAGTTCATTTGCTTGATTGATTTGTGAAGGAAGAAAAAATTTCTAGTTCATTTGAGGGAGTTTTTGGGGCGACTCACGACCCACGAATTGGAAAACCTGCATCCCTAACTACCTCGCTCTTTAGCCGTCCATCACCCATCTCCCAGCCCCGCCGCCACCGCCGCGAACGAAGTCACTCCATCGCTGCGGCCGCATTTGCGAGAGCCCCTTCCTTTCCCTTCCCACAAAAATCCCTAGCCATCCCGCCCGCGCCGCCGCGATGCCTCCGAAGGCCGCGAAGAAGGACGCCGCGCCGGCGGAGCGCCCCATCCTCGGCCGCTTCTCCTCCCACCTCAAGATCGGGATCGTAAGCACCCCCCGCCTCGCTTCCTCTTTTCCCCTCCCCTTCCACTTGAATTGGTAGTGATTCTAGCCGGTGTGGATCGCTGGATCTCGTAGCTGCGCGGCGGCTACACCTCCGATGGGAGCCGGGTTTAGCTCAGCTCAGTCGTGGCTTGTTGCCTCGGGTTTAGGGTTTACGGGCCGTCCCAGTAGCCATCGTCAGTGCTGATTGGCTGTTCCCGAGGTTTAGCGGAGCCGGAGCGCGCGCGGCTGACGATGTGGGTGGTAGAGTAGTGCTGGCGGGGAGTAATTCGTTTGCTGTTGATGTGGATTTCGTTTCTGTTGTTGTGCTGTGGTAGTTGAGTGGTGAATTCTAGAATGCGTCGCTGCAAGATTAGAACGAATTACTTGTGCCTGGTGCTGCCAGTACTATTGCACGAGCTGTAGTTTTAGTATGTTTTGCCTTTCGTGGCTATGTTCTTTTATACTTGCTATGATGTCGTGTAAGAGGTTAAGAACTTTTGTTCCTACCTCATATTACCACTGCTTGACAAATCAGTGTGTGGGAATGTGCCATTTTATTTTGGTTTCTTAGCATCGTTTGCATATTCAAGCTTGCAGAAATGCTTTGGTTTCACCATTGGATTAGTATAGGCTGTAGCCTATATTCCTGTCACTAGGCACTTAGATTTGTTCCTGTTTGTCACTATAATAGATAGACAAATGTAAGATGTTAAGATGAAGACTTATTTGTTGAATGATGTATTTTCAGGTTGGGTTACCAAATGTTGGCAAATCAACTTTCTTCAACATTGTAACCAAGCTCGCAATCCCAGCTGAGAACTTCCCTTTCTGTACCATTGAACCAAATGAGGCCCGTGTAAATGTTCCTGATGAGCGGTTTGACTGGCTGTGCCAACTTTACAAGCCAAAGAGTGAGGTTTGTTTCTTTTCCTTGTTCGCATAGTGATATGCAGCTTCTTACTTCACGTATCCTATACAGTAATTACTGTTCAAATCATTGTTTGCCCGTTGAAATTCTCTGCAGGTGTCTGCATATCTGGAAATAACTGACATTGCTGGACTCATTAGAGGCGCTCATGCTGGGGAGGGTCTGGGCAATGCTTTCCTGTCCCATATTCGTGCTGTTGATGGAATCTTTCATGTCTTGAGTACGTTTCTATTCTAATGCTGTTAATTATCGGAAATTCTACTAGTTATGCAACATTTTAATCATCTTCTATTGCTGTGGTATCGACTATGCATTTTGTCCTTAAGATACCTGTGTCCTGTTATGGTTTGATTGATCTAATGCTTTTCTATTATGGATTACTACAGTTACTCACAGTTTCACTGCTTTTAAGCACTACCTCTGTTCCAATTTACTTGTTTGGACTTTTGATGGATACTAAAATGGACGTAGCAGGTGCTAATGTGATTACAACACATAATTTGTTGAATCTGTAACTGATAGTGTTACATTTTGTTTTCAGGGGCATTTGAAGACCCAGAAATTACTCATATTGATGATACAGTAGATCCTGTTAGGGATTTAGAAACTATTGGTGAAGAGCTCAGGCTCAAGGTTTGTAGGATTTCTGTTTAATTGGACAACAGTTGTATAGCATTTGTAGCTTCTCTAAATAATGTACTGTTTCAATTTTGTATGCAGGATATAGAGTTTGTGGAGAAGAGAATTGAGGACCTTGAGAAGTCGATGAAGAGGAGCAATGATAAACAGCTTAAAATTGAACTTGAATTATGTCAGAGGGTAGGGTGCATACTGTCTCTCTTCAATTCTGTTTCATATCTTCGCATCTGTTAGCAACCTTAAATATAACGTACATCTCTTGTCAGGTCTTAGCTCATATCAATGAGGGGAAAGATGTCCGCTTAGGAGATTGGAAAGCTGCTGATGTTGAGATCTTGAATACTTTCCAACTACTTACAGCCAAGCCAGTTGTCTATTTGGTATAAGTCTGTTATTCATCTGCATGATGCATTTTTCTTTTCTGACAGGCATTTTCTTTCATAAGAAGGTTTCTATGATTCTGAACAAGTGTAATATGTCAGATTCAAGGAAATAATGAATACAGGAACATTATCATTTTTGGGCATGCTTGCTAGTCAAACATGTGTACATATTCTTGTTGTGACCCTGCTGCCTTCTATGTGTGTTTGCTCTGTTTTTCTTTTTATCCTCTTCCTGTTACCCAACATTTATGATCCGTTACACAATGTTTCATGAAAAATAACTGGTACTCGGTTAGTCATCTTGCTGTCCTAAGAATAATGAGCTTTCTGTGTGATGGGTAAATGTAGATTTATACATGAATATTAGTACAAGCCCACATACATTCAAATGGAGTAATACTCTTAATACTGATAAAGAAACGTTTGCTTCCATTGACAGTATAATTGCTCAATGTAGCTTTTTATTCCTTATTATTGAAACTGCTATAACGGTAGTAATAATTGAAATCGATGGCCTAAGAACACTTCAACCATATTTTCTTAGCTAATCTGTTAAAATCTGTACAGGTGAACATGAGTGAGAAGGACTTCCAGAGGAAAAAGAACAAGTTTCTACCCAAGATACATGCTTGGTAAGAATATTCACAAAACATTGTTTTATTGCCCAACTGCTAGTAAACCCTAGATCTGGGCATCGCTCAAAAAACAAGTATCCGGGCTGGACCTGCTGGCAGCCATGTTGCTTCATGGAAAGTTGGTGCTCTTGCTGTCTCTTATTCTAAAGCCACATTTATCTATATTTGGATCGTAGATGCAAGAAAGCCCTTTTTGAGCTGTGGTGGACTTTTGATATAATCTTATAAATTGACCATTATGGAGTCACATCCATCTATTATTGAATCGTTGATGTAAGAAATCCTTTTGGCTCTGTCTTCTGTGGTAAAGTTTTGTGTTAACCATATAAATGGAACACAATACGTGGGGTTAGTAACACATGCTAAAGAGGGTTTAGTAATACATGCCAAAGATCAGGTTTCTTGCGTTGGGACCGTGAAACTCTGGGGTTCTGTAAAATGTTCTCTTTGTTAATATGTTGCATTTTGCCTAGCTATAGAGTTGAGCATGCTATGTAGAAGCAAGAACTGTATTTTTACTGGTCCATTGACATTTTGTTTTCTTACTCTATTCGCTGTTAAGCTAGTAAAGGAATCAAAGATGAACTTATCCTGTTGAAATTTGCAGTTAGATATGCAAATGCTGATTTCTTGATGCTTTTATCGGTGTACAGTAGGATACACATGGATCCTAAATATTGCTTTAAGCTTACATCATGATACATCTTCCTGTTTTAGATTTCATTTGGTGCAATTTGCTTGTTGGATAGGGGTCTGATTTGCTATACTGCACATGTATCTTATGTTCTCAATTTGCTGGAAACCACTATTTGATGCTTAGGATCTGTCATTTGTTAGATCTGAGGGTAGATAGAATAAGGTTAGCTTCATCGTTCTCTTACAGGAAGTATAAACAGAACTTTGATTGTTGATAATGAAATAGAATGTCTTTCCTCTAAACTTTTCCCCCTATATATTCTGCTGCATTTTTCACTATATGTTATTTTGATTGAATGAAAACTCGCCAGCTTCATTTCAGTAAGACAACCATGCTATGCAGTAATCCATAACTGAAAGGGAATAACAAAATAAACTAATGTGCAACCATGTTGTTCAGGGTGAAGGAACATGGTGGTGAAACCATTCTTCCTTTCAGCTGTGCGTTTGAGCAGAAGCTAGTGGATATGCCAGAAGATGAAGCTGCCAAATATTGTGCCGAAAACCAGATCACAAGGTAAGTTAATTTGTACTATTTACTTGGGTCGGTAATAGTACTTGTATTTGATGTGTGTGTATCTCATTGACTGAATGATGAATGATGGATATTTCTTGATTTGATAATCTCTAGTTTAGGCCATGCCAATATTAAAAAATACACAAGATGTTAATTCTGTGGTTTTATGAAACTGGAGTAAATACAATTAGTGAACGTTGGGTACTAAGCAAGAAATTTCAGTCTTGTTTTAACAAGGTATGGTTTTTGGTACCATAAAAAGAGACACTAGCTTTCATCTGCAAGCTAGCCTTTGTGGGTGACAATTCTTGCTCTCAAGGTATAGCTGAATCGGTTAGTCCCCGATGGTGAAAGTGAGTTCATGTCATTTGATGTCAAATTACTACTCATCAACTGCACATGGAAATCACATTAATTGACTGCTTTTTGTTGGTGCTAAAATCCAATAATTAGGGAAGGCAAGGTGACAATGCTACTTTGTAGAATGGGCCAGCATCTCTCTACTGAGCTATATCTCAGTTAAAACAACCACAAACCTTTTAGACAGGGATAATTACCACTAAGATGATTAGTAAACTGAAACAGTTTTTTATTTGTATCCCCTATGCTTTCATATAATTTTCATTTTACCAGATAACTAGCAATAATTCTTTTGGAGTGACCAACTTTCTTAATATTATCACAAGCTCAGAATATGAGTTGAGAATGTTAAGGGTGACTACATTTTACGAGGCCCAAAACCTTTTGTCAGAAGTGTCAGTTATTTCAAGAACGTTTTGAGTCCTCATTATGTAACTACATTCTCTACTGTGTGCTGCAGCATGATCCCAAAAATTATCAAGACTGGTTTCTCAGCGATTCACCTTATATACTTTTTCACTGCTGGTCCTGATGAGGTACATTTCTTTGTTTTGTTAGTGACAGTATTATTTGTTACTTTAATATAATATATGTCAATATATGTTTATAAATTGGTATACAAACCTGCATTTTTAATAAATGTAGTTTGCTATAGTGATTCCAGTGCTTATTCTGAAGATCAATTTCAATTAGTAATTGTCTATTTTTTCAAAACAATTGCTGTTCATAGTGTAACTGTAAAGGTCACTTCTATTCATGCCTATCCCCAAGATTATGTTAGCTTAATTTAGCTGGTTTGACGATAACTGTGAAATCTTTGTTCAGGTAAAGTGTTGGCAGATTAGGCGTCAAACTAAAGCCCCTCAAGCTGCTGGTGCAATTCACACTGATTTCGAAAGAGGCTTCATATGCGCTGAGGTACCCTCTTTTCAATTACAGTAGCTGATACATGGTATATTATGATCCATAGCAGCTGTAAGTTGTAACATGCAACTTGATTTTATTATACGTAGTTGTCTGACTTGATGAACTTGATTGTTCTAGAATTTATGTAGTTGTAACATGCAACTTGCTTGTCTTTGCAACCACACCCATACAAACAAGTTATCCACTGTAAAATTTGGTGCACAATAAATGAGGTGACTCTCATCCATAGGCAATTTAAAAGGATGAATATTTGTGTCATCTGTAAATCCTAAAATCCTTGGACGTATCAGATAAAATGTCTACATCTAAAACATTAGGCTGGGTATAATAGCTACTTAATTTCTCCACATTTATTCTGATGCTTTGAATTAGACAGTTCTACAATGAGACCGACCTAATGGCATTGCTTTCAAGGGTTTTATGTTATTCATGTTTTGTTAAGATAGCTTTATGACTTGTACATCTATTTTTGTTGGATCAGGTAATGAAGTTTGAAGATCTAAAAGAACTGGACAGTGAATCTGCTGTGAAGGTATGCATGCCTTTCCCAATGGAATTATTGTTCAAGTCTCTTTCAAGTTTTGGTCTAAGAAATCTATGGATTATATGCGTACAGGCTGCTGGAAAATATAGGCAGGAAGGGAAGACCTACGTGGTGCAGGATGGGGACATTATCTTCTTTAAGTTCAACGTGTCTGGCGGAGGAAAGAAGTGAGTTTCGCAAGATGATAGCTTTCCACAGTGTTACACCTTACCCGGATTACGACATTTTTGAGTTCGCTAGCCACAGCCAGTAGCCAAGCACTGAGTGCTCATTTAGATTTGCGTACAACGAGGCTATCAAAATATTGAAGGATTGTATTGAAATAACATGTATGGTTGTATATCTTTGGCTCGCTGTTAGCAAGTTATCTGTGTAGCGAGAAACATGGAAATTGACGAGTTATGTGGTTCGGCTTTGCTTTCTTTAACCTGGTGTACATCTAATATTTTGTTAATTTTTGGAGGGAGATTATTTGAAGTGATTGGGCGAGCTTGAAACTGGAGGGACGGGCTGGACATGCCCGTGGGTTTCTTCGGACTTCTCTCTTTCGTGTGAGGCTCCCGCCGCCAAAAATTAGTAGTAAAACATACATCACAACTTTAACATCTGATGAAAATGGAAAAAGACCTAAACCGAACAGCAGAAGAACGCAGATTTCAAAATTAATGCACCTACGTGAACGTCATGGGGGCATTGGAGAAGAAAAAAATATTTTGTAGGGCTTCTCTTGTGGGCAAAGGATAGGACACTACTACCTTTTTGTGCGAATCGATAGATCACAACTTTAACTCCTGATGAAGTGAAAAAAACATAAACGAGACAGCAGCATAAAACTGATTTCAAAAACTAAGTCAGGATAACACTGACGGGCCTGTCGAAGATCCAGCTGAACGGGACCTCCGTGGGCCTCTTCCGGGCCTGAGCCGCCCTATCATGGGCCTTCTCCATCCTCCTGATCTTCCTCGGCAACCCGCACCGTGTACACCCCCGCCTGCTGCGCCGCCGCGGCGTACCGCGCGAACAGGTCGCCGCCGTCGTCAGTCATGAGCGCGGCGGGCATGGTGATCCGCCGCCGCATCATGTACGCGAACGCGCGGACGGCGGCGTCGGGGTCGACCTCGAACAGCTTCCCCACCACGCGGGTGTACGCCGCCTCGTGCCGCTTCTCGTCGGCGGCGACGGCGCCGCAGATCGGCGCGAGCGCCGCGTCGCCGCCTGCCGCGACTAGGCGCGCCGTGTTGCCGTGGGAGATCGCGGTGGCGCGCTCCTGGAACGCGATGTAGACGAAGCCGTGGTACGCGCTCCTTGCCGCGGCGCCGTCGACCCCAAAGGCGTCCATGCCGGCGGCGATGAGGCGGTGCACGGTGCGGTCGACGGCGCGCATGTCGACGCGCCCCGAGAGGAGGAGGTAGCGGCTGAGCACGTCGCCGTGGCGGTTCTCCTCGATCGGCGGCCCACCCCCTGATCCAGCGCGCCCACGCCGAGGCGTCGGCGCCGGTGAGGTCGCGGACGCCCTCGAACCGGTTGGGCACGCTCTGGTACGTCGGCAGCGCCTCCTCCGTCACCATGTTGCCCACCAGGCACACCAGCACGGAGTCGGGGACCCCCGCGGCGCGCGCGCGGATGTCGAGGCACGCCGCGTGGAAGCCGTCGGCGCCCAGCGACGCCGCGTCCGGGAGGAGGTCGGACGGCTGCCACGCGGCGTCGGCGGGTTTGAGAAGCGGCAGGATGTTCGCCTCCGCCCAGGGCTCCAGGTGGGCGAACACCTCCGTCTTCTCAGGCGACAGGTACTCCATCAGTTCATCCTCCTCCTCCGCCTGCTTCTTCTCCGTACTGCTGGCTACGGCCGTCATGGTGCTCCTGCACCTCCTGTATGGTGTACATCCAGTATATATATAACAATAACTTTGGTTAAATTTTATTTACGCTCAACATTGAATATATACAACATGTTTTCATAGGAAGACAAAGCTTTGTCGACCAAATTTAAAATCCATCCAAATCATGTGTACCAGTTCGCTATCGCTCGCCCTGTTGCCAACGATGGTTTGCACAGGAAGTGGTTGGTAGGAGGATTTGGTTTGCATGCTAGTACTGCATGTCCCGGCATAGCTAAGACTATTCCTGTTGCCATGCCCAAACTCATTGTGTGGGGAGAAGGTTTTAGAGTTGGAGCAACAAAAAAGGTGCAATATCTGCAGAGAGCTCGATGTGACTGAGCCCGATTGTTGCTGGTTCTGTCTATTTATATAGATCAGGGACTGAGGGAGCCTCGTTCCCAGGACCCACACGGCCACACCCTCTTAAACACTGTACTACTAACCAAGACAGCTTCCAGTACATCAATTCGACATTAGTCCCTTTCGTTTTTCAATTCCTGACGTTCGGACACGGCGGCTTAGTTTCTTTTTAGTTTTTTTTCTGCTGTTGGAAATGACAGGAATTAGCCAACAAAGGTACTACTATTTTATGTTAATATATACTCCTTTCGTACCAAAATGTAAGTATTTGTTAACTTTTGAACATCATGTTTGACTGTTCATTTAATTCAATTTTTTTATAAAAATATAAAACAAATTAGTCATGGTTAAAGTATATCTAACGATAAAACAAATGATAACATAATAAATAATATTTTTATAACTTTTTTGAATAAAACTAATGGTCAAAGGTGATCTTCAAAAGTCAACAAATGCTTACATTCTACTCCCTCCGGTTTTTTTTTTTATGTCGTTTCCGACAGCTTCGTGGGGATTAAGGATGAGTCGATTAGACGTTTATACCCTTGCAAATCGTTTCGTCTGGCCGAACGCCGCACGGGGCACGGGGCTGCATCGCGGCGCCTCCCGCCGGGTCGCCAGGACGTCGGACTGCCGCGCCGCCGAGCTGCGCCGCCGGACCGCCGCGCCGCGCCCCCGTCCCTTCTTCCTTGCTACGCAACGCAGTTTCTTCCTCGACGGACCGCCCGCGCAGCTTCTTCCTCGGCGGCCCGCCCGCGCAGCGTCTTCCCCTCCGCCTCCCGGCCCCCGCGCAGCTGTGCGTTCGCGCCGTCGCCGCCTGCCCGGCGAGCTAGCCCTACTACGCCCACGTGCCATGATGCCGATGGCTACAAGTCTGTCCTCTTCGATGCCAATGGACGTGAGTACCTCTACACCGCCCGCTCCAACCTGCTCACCGGCGCCGCCAATGAACAAACTGATGTCCTCAAGTACACCGGCAACATCCTCATCGCCGTCACTCAGGTTGGTGCCTCTTTGCCTGAACCTTCTGTTCCAGGGTTATCGTATTTATAATTTCCTCAGGGAAGTAGAGCGATAGGAAGTTGAAAATGTAACAAAGTAGATACTATTATGCGAAATAACGATACCTTACTTATGACGAGGGTAAAAGGGGTACATGATATATGGGTGGCACTCACCATATAATCCAAGGAAATAAAAGAGATAGTCGAAGTTAGAATTTTTTTAAAAAATAATAATATTTTAATGAAAAATTGCAGAATTGGAGTACGATTTGAAAAAATTGCAGAAATAGATACCTGTCGGTCAGCAGATAACCGACAGGCACCTATCGGTCAGCAGATAACCGACAGGCTGTCACCACAGGTACCTATCGGTAATCTGGAGACCGATAGGTACCTGTCGGTCATTCAGTGACCGATAAGTGGCGCCAGGCACTGTAGCATGTACTATTCATAGTACTGTAGCGATAAATATTCAAAATATGCATCTAAAATTTGCTAAAAAATATGAATGGATAGATCTTGTCATTCTCTACGATCATGCAAATTTTGAGTTGCAACGGAAACTTCTGTAAGGTGCAGCAAAAAAGTGAAATCAGCACATTTAATGTGCTGATTTCACTTTTTTGCTGCACCTTACACAAGTTTTCGTTGCAATTCAAAATTTGCATGATCGTAGAGTTCACTTTTTTGCTGCACCTTACAGAAGTTTCCGTTGCAACTCAAAATTTGCATGATCGTAGAGAATGACAAGATCTATCCATTCATATTTTTGTTGCAATTTTTAGATGCATATTTTGAATATTTATTGCTACAGTACTATGAATAGTACATGCTACAGTGCCTGGCGGACCGATAGGTACCTGTCGGACATTTAGATGATAGAAGTGACGGCAGCCGACAGCCTGTCGGTCACCGGATAACCGATAGGTGCCTGTCGGTTATCCACTGACCGACAGGCACCTATTTCTACAATTTTTTCAAATCGTACCCTAATTCCGCAATTTTTCATTAAAATACTATTATTTAAAAAAAATTCCGTAGAAGTTGCATTGGGAGAACAACGAGATAAAGACAAAAATTCCTCCGTGTTAGTCTTACATGTATTTACTCCTAGCAATCAATTGTACAAGGTTATGTACTAAAGCTAAGGTTATGCACACTCAAGTCATGTTGTTTCGGAGCACGGCCATCGTGCCAGGGTTGGTACTGAACCCCAATACTGCAGGTTCCCCCTGGGATCTAACCGCTATTGAGAACCCGGTTGGTTTGCCTTGTACGTGGCGGATTGCAAAGGCCTGAACACGCCTGTCACACGTGGGGCTACCATCCTCCGTAAAGACACATGCCAATCGTGCATAGGCATAGTTCTAAGCACCGCGCTTACAACTACCCTAGAGGAACTATCCTTGATCGAGAGAATAGCCCTATCTAAGAATGTAGCACAGCTTTCACTAAGCTCGAACTCCATTTCGGCAAAGCACTCACTCGTATTACTTAGACACAATCACGAAACCCACAACAAGACTATTATGAGCACTAACTTAACTAAGTAAATAAACTTGAATAGAAAAGAATTACTAAAAGAAATAAATAAAGAATAAACTAAATAATTATATAAATAAAGAATATTTCTACTAGAGTTAGGATACAAGAACAATACCGAAACTCCGAGAAGACTTCCGGAACCTCGAGAAGAGCTCTCACTCTACTCTACTCTACTCTAACTCCCAAATAATAACTCTACTTCTACAAATGAGTAATGGATCTCTTGGATCAGTGAGGTGCGAATTGTTTCTGCAGACCACTGGGGTATTTATAGGGTCACTAGAACCAGGGGGGTCTTATACTCGAAGGAGACTTGGCGGAGCCGCCAAGCCAGGCCAGCCGTCCACTGTGGCGGTTGGCAACCGCCTCTTGCGTGGACGCTCCAGATTGCCTCCTGGAGTCGGTCTGAAAGTCGGTTACTTCATGGGGGCGGCAGAACTTGAGTAAGGGCCAAGTTGAGGCCCAAACAGCCCACCAGACGGTATGTCGGTGGAATTCTGCTTCACAGGCTTTGAATTGTGACGTTTCAGCCCATTTACAGCCTGCTGGAGGAAGACCGGAGTCAGTGGGCGACAAGTGGGGCCGGCCGGCCTGCCTTTTCCTCGGTGCAGACCCACTTTATTGCATAATTCACTCCTGCATCCAAAAATCAATAAAACTTGTGGAAATAGATTAATTCCTAACTACTATGCATAAAACCTTGGTGATTCGCCTTTATTTACCGATATGTTGACGGTGAATTTATGAATTTTACATCGTCAACACCGTGCGATCTCTTCTTCTCCTGCTTCCAGAAACCCTGTCTTCTCTGTCTTGAATTCCAGCATAGACCGTACCATACGGTCTCCATAATTCTGACTTCCAGAGACTTCACCTTTTCTGTGTAGAACTTCAACCAAGACCGTACCATACGGTCTCCAGCACCGTATAATACGGTCTCCATTCTCCTGTCTTCCAAAACATGTGTCTTCTCTGTCTGGAATCCTTATACAGACCGTACCGTACGGTCTCCTTGACCTTACCATACGGTCTCCACTGCAGAGGCTGAAACTTGATTCTTTCTTCGATCCTTGCTTCCAACTTCTTCTTCCTTGGTTTCTGCACTCTTCTTCTGCAACCCTAGAGCCTGAGAGATACACCATGCCCACCGATCTCTACACTAGTGTTTACCGAAGAGTACAAACTCGAACCCTCTTGATAGTCCGGTGTTTCCTATAGACTCAAGCCTATCATCTAACCAAGCCAACACTTGCTTGGTTCTATTATGTCCTTAGCCTTGATCCATCTTCTTGACCGTGACTCCATCAAATCCGTCCATGAGTTGATGAGGCAACCATTCATCCTTGACTTGTGGTTTAGGTTGGTTGTTGTTGCACTTCCTTTCATGTGACCTAAAGGATAAGATACTCATAGCACATGTTAGTCACATGCATGGTTCTCATTCATTCACCAAAACATTCATACCTTGGGGTTTTCAAAACTCCAATGGTCATGAAGCTTACAACTCTGAATAATCAGAATATTAAATGTGTCGGCCCATAAACTTATCTAAAGAAATTTACAATGGTAGCTCTTCAGCTTATCTTGGCACGACATTTACTATACCACTAATTAGCTTCCTTTGCCAAAACTAGAACACATCAGCGGTGGCCAAAAAATGAACTAGAGTAGGAAAGTTATGATTAAATGTCCACAAAACAGCGGTGACCAGTATCATGAACACAATCATACTTCAATCATCTCTGATTCCATTGTACCAACCCACAACAGCGGTGGCCAGAAAATGGGTGACACAACACAATCTGTGAGAATTATCCCGTACCCAGCGGTGGCTAGAATATAGAACAAAAATTACACTTATCGAGACAATTGGTCTTTGTGGAGTATGAATTCCCGGTAATTTAACAATCATGTCTTGCATGATAAAGTTGCTCTTGAATTTATTCTTAATTTTAAGCAATAACATATAGCGAGTATATTATGCTTAAAACTTATACTATACTTAAAAACTTATACTTAATTATGTCCTTGAAACTTATGGACAATGAAAATATCATGGAGAGAATTATTAAGATATTTATAAAATCAGTTCTTAATTGACAAGAGCAATTCTTAAAATGACATTATTAACTGGAGCATCTTAAAAAACTGATGAGACATGCCATTCTCCCCCCGAATTTGTGGTCTAAACTTGAGTGTGCCACATATTCAACAAGATCTCATCATTTAACTTACCTCATTTAACTCTCACATATGTAAGAGATTCATAATTAACATTAATGATATGAGAGATAATAACTTATAATTTAATGATATGAAAAATAATTTCATAACTTAGAGAGAAATGATCTCAAAAAAAAAACTTAGAGAGAAATATACTCATAAAACAATGATATATTGAACCAAAAGGTTTCACTAAAGTACATTTAATGCCATCAAGCTAACTATTGAATCCATTAACTAATTCTAAATGAAGTTCTTAAAACTAAAACTTCAACTAATTTCATCAACTAATTCTAAGAATCACTCCCCGATTTTATGGATTCACTAATATAATGTGCTATATAAGAATCGGATATGTCCATTCCAAAAGACTTAAGCTCATAAGCAATGTCACACATGCTGTAAATGTGCCTTGCTAATCCACTGTGTCTATCATAGTGCAAAGTGGTAAGTCTTTTGATCAGGAAACTTGTGCAAACTTGCTTGTGACTTAACTCAATTAAATAGAAGAATTCACTAGCAGTCTTGTCCTCATATTTATAAAATTCTCCTCTTATACCACCTGAGATCGAATGCATGATGATTCGTTTGGCAAGCTTATTATCTCTTTCCCATATCTCTAACTTAAAGTGATACTCATACATCTTCTCAGCATAGTCCTCAATGCCAGAAAAGGGAGGAAGCGGCTCGACGGTATGAAGTACATAATCTAGCTTCAGAAACTTGAGAATGTCTTGCACCTTCTCTTTCCATTGAAGAAAATCAATGCCATTAAAGGGCTTAATGATCCTCATGTGGCTCTCAGCTGAAAAGATATAGCCAAATAATGATACTTAGTAAATATCTTAATGTGCAAATAAATAGTGCAAAAAACTTATAGCGGCAATAAAGCAAATAATGCGTTATTTAATCTTAGAGCACATATGACAAATGCAACTTATGCATTTCTTATTAGTCTTAAGGAAACTTAAAATAGTACAATAAGGTGCACTAAATAATCATGAAAATAACCCTACGGTGGTCTGGTCATAATCATGAAAATAAGTAACAACTTGCATCACCGGTGGGGAAAAACAAGTGAAACTTATTAAACTTAAAATTGTAGCAGCATAAAACATACTTATAGGAAAACTTAATAGATCAAACTTAATGATATCAGCGAAAAAATAATCACATAAATAAATAATACATAGTATTCTTAACTTAATATGCTCATACATTCTCAAAATAAAAACTTAAACATGATGAGAAGAGGTCATCTATACTGGGCATTTACTTAATGAAATGAATTTCCCAATCATGTTAGTTCCGGAGAGAAAATCCTTATTTTGATCATCAAGTGGAAAAATCTTAAATCCTAATAATTCTACGAATTACTTAAATAAATAAGAACTCAGGAAATATGTACTTTGTACACATTAAAAATCCCAAAATTTGAGCTCAACTAAATAGCTAAATTAATATTAAACTTATGCCTTAAAATATTGTTCTCAATATACTTAATGAAAATTAATGAGAGCGGAAGCTTAATATAGCCAAAAATGGCTACGAAATATGCTTGAGAATTTTTCTTAAATAATTGTCCAACTAGGAAATATACTGAAAAGTACTAGTCTTAAATATACTGACAAAATACTTAATTATCTTAAACTTAAAATAATAATACTGAAAGCTTAAATAAAATGCCTTAATGATTTATCTCAAATTTGGCACTGAAATCTGGGCAATTAATATACTGAAAAAACTTTCACAGAAAAGAAGTTCACTGAATTGCGGCCCAGCTGAATTGCGTGCAGCCCAGCGAGCTGTGCGCAAAACTGAAAATGTGGCCCATCTCAATAGTGCGGCCCATATGCACGAGAATTGGCACGGCCCACACGCGCACGCAAGCCAGCAGAAGCAGCTGGGCCTAAGGCCCGAAAACCTGTCGACGGGCCGCCAATTCGGCCTCGCGCGCGCGCGCCCGCGGGGTGCAAGTGGCCCAGCCCACTGAGAGCTAGAGCATGCACTGTCCGATGGAGATGGAGGGAGATCGGACGGCCAGGATCTGAGGAGCGCCGCATAAAATCACCGGCGAAACCCTAGCACCCGCCACTCCCTCACTCTCTCTTATCTCTCCCGCCTCACTCTCTCACGCTCTGCTCCGCCGGCGGCGAGACAGTGACGAGGGAAGCGACGCATGCGCGCGCGGCGAGGGTCTGCCAGCTATGGGGAGCCGCCCGATGAGGCTGAGCCGAGGGCACACGGCGCAAAGGCTTGCGCGCACAGTGACGTGCGCGGTAGCCGTCAGCGAGGCGAGCGAGCGCGATTCTCGTCGGCACAGCGGATCGTCCCGCGACTGAAGGCGGCGCCGCCCGCGAGGTCTTTCGCCGGTGCGCGCGCCCCCGGGAGGGAGCACGCTGCCGTCGAGGGTCCTTTCGAGCGGTGCCCTAACTGTGAGCCTCAGGAGGCAGCCTGCCGGCGGCGGCGAGCGAGTCCTGGCGGCGGCAACTCGGGAACAACGACCAAGCTTAGGATGCCGGCGTCATGCGGGTTCGCTGTGCGGTAGGACTTACACCGCATGGCCGAGCCTTGTGCACGGCGAGGCATGCGCTAATCTGATGCGCGGTGTGCCTCGTTGGTGGAGTCGTCCGTGCGCGGCGACTCATGCCACGATGGAGCGACGACCGTGAGGTAACCTTAATCTTAGGGTTAGGGTATTAGATCTGAATGGTTGCTCCTGGTTAAAGGGGCATGGTGGTGGTGTCGGCGCCACCCTTACTGATCCTAACCCTAGGTTAGGGTTAGCTGTTTGATGCTAGGGTAGAAAACCAATAGATATAAACCCATGACTTAGCTAATGAAGTAACAGGAAACCCTAATTTCTTAAACATGACCAATTAGCTTAATTTCTTAGTGATCTAAAGTTAATCTTAATACATGAACTAAAACATGACTAAACAGTAATCTGATGCATCTAGACATGAAAGCCGAACTAACTGAAACTTAACTAATCACTAATCTTAATAATAGTAGTGCTAGAGCATCGAAAACTTAACTGAAAACGAACTAAAACTTGACTAAAGCTCAACTAAAACATGATAATCACCTCTGATCACGCACCAGATCTTCTAAAAACTGACTTAAAACATGATCCATCTAGTGCTAACAGAGTCTAGGGGATCTAAAACGACTAGTTTTAGGCATCTGATACCAATTGTTAAATCAAATTGATCATCAACTTATGGGAATTAGGCTAACATGATCACTAGTCTAAGCTAGATCACACCTAGAACTGAAATTAACCCTGAATTGTCTTACCTGGACTTAGATTCGCCATGAAACAGATCTGCAGTGGATGCAGATCAAGTAGATGATGATGAACTCGGTGTGGACGCAGTAGAGGTAGAAGAACAGCAGTGAGTTGATGTAGATCAATGGGCACCGCGCTTTCCAGCACCTTAGGGATCGGTAGATTAGGGTTAGGTCTAACCCAAGGGCTTAATTCGTGATTAAGTCACGATCAGGAAAACCAGGGGTCTCCCTTTGGTTTTATATGCTGTTGTAGGCGTGGGGCCGGGCCCTGAAACATGGGCTGAGGTTTGCCTCCCGATCAAGGCAACTAAATGGGTTTAGGGTAGAATTAGAATTGGGCCTTATGGGCCACATGACCGAGGTCAATAATTCCAACAGGATTCACCCCGTCTAGCATGGACTGGTCCAGCATGCATGCAGGACGGGCTTGTCCGGCCGTTTTCTCGGAATGAATTCGTCTCGGGAGATATGGGCTAGCAAGAACACCTTCGGAGAACGAACATGCGACGGACGACTTCATTCCATGAGGCAAAGCAAACGAACATTTAGGTTCGGATGTAGGTTTGGATGATCCGTCGACGAACTCATTCCTCAATCCAAACTAGCTGAAAGTGTCAGATCCTGTAAACTTGGGATGTGTCGGTAGAATAGTGACCTCGCCACATCGGCACGGCCAAAATATTGTCTGGCCTTGTCGGTACAAGACATTTGGTGATGATGATTCGGCTTTCCTCTCGTCGATACTTGGCCTACGATGTTCATGGATGTGCCGCTAGTGGCTGCATTGAAGTTATGCATTGGATGGTGGTTTTCGTTAAAGCATGCTCATGTTTCACGAAGAAGGTTTTTTGTTTTTAACATCTCCTAAAAAAAAACCGTATTTGTGAGATACAGTCTTCATAAAATCAACCATGTGAGTTTGTTTGGTCTATCCGTCTATGTGTTAATGTTCCCTTCACTCAGCGGAGTTAAGCATTGAGTCAGTGATGATAGTAACTTAAGAACCAATCAGTGAGCTTCTTCTGAAGACTTTCATTTCATTCTACACCTGCACACAGGAGTGCCTGGTGTGGCCGACCAGCATTCAACATTTTGTTCATACAAAAAGGGAATATCGTTCGTGTCTTTGTAGTTTCGTGACTTGTTTCAGTACAAGATAGTATTATTGCCGTTTATGTTATTTGTATATAGTCGCAAGTTGTATTTCCACAAGTAATGCTTTTGTGTTCTCGTATTGCATCTCTCTCTCTCTCTCTCTCTGTTGAGCGCTCCTTGGTGGCCATTGCAGCACCAAAAAAAAAAGGAATTTTGTCTACAGGAAACTGCTAAAGTGCGGTTTTGTCTCTAAACCACACGACTAAACTCAATTTTGTCTCGTGAACACTACAAAATTGTGATATTTGTTCACATGACACTATAACGACAAGTGTCATGTGGATAAATATCACAATTTTCATGCTACAGTGTCATATGGACAAATATCACAATTTCCTCCTGATCTCTCTATCCCTTTGTATTCCCTTGTCAAATTGGAATTGTGTGTTTCAGACATCAACTAGGAAAGGAAGGTACTGGAATTCCTGTCCAAGCTACTCGACCTCTTCCCCAGCTACCATTTTGAGATCACTCCGGGAAAGAGGCCGATGGTCACCATGGCGACTGTGAGTGCCTGGGCCGTGTTTTCATACCAACTAGTCCATCTCAAGCTGCTGTAGGTCTCAGTCAGCGTGCCGGGGCATGTCAGAATGGTGGCGTGCACCTTATAATGTTCCAGCGAGTAAATCCACTCGTGCACCTTAATTATAATGATGACATGATTCCTCTGTTCTGATCAAAGTTTGTTAGCTTAATCACTCTAGCTAGTTGTTTAGAAATCAGATGGTTTTGTCACATAACTAATTAAAGGAGCGGGTGGATGCATGGTTCGGTGAATAGTGTATGGTACGACTTATAATCTAGTGATGATATAGTCATCACCGTGCTCATGGACCAATGCAAACATGGTTGACTTATTGTTTGCTGCACGTCCCTACAATATTGCACTGATATATTGACCACTGGCTCATTACACAACAGGCCAAGATCAAACTCATGTATCCCACTGCTCAACAGCGCTACTCAGATTAACTAATATGTTCACTAGAAATGGAAGGCATCATGAACGAATGTAGAAGACAAACGGCATTGCCTACCTCTTTGAATCCAGATTTTCCTTGTTTCACTGACTTTCGTGGCCGGCTATGGGAGCCAGTGCAACTGCTCGTGTGGTAGGATGCAACAAGCAATTAGTCTTTAGTAGCAAGCTTCGTGATTTGGCCAACAACCTGTCTGACTACACCTCAAGACTCAGCTGCTCCTGTGTTTTGTTGATTGTACGGTATCCCATGATGCGGGAGCTGGGGCAGAGTAGCAAATGATACTATTGCCAACTTCTTCTGTAGCGCACATAAGTTAATTAAATGTTCTAAAATAGGAAAAGTGATGCTGTGGTCATAGATGCTTCATTTAGACAGCTATGACCACAACAGCATCATTTCGGTGGAGTTAAAATTGGTTCCAATATGTAGTGCTCGTTTCTTTTTTGAGTTTTGAATTTCCTCCTGATCTCTCTACCCCTTGTATTCCCTATTGTAAATGTCCGTGCCATCAATACTAATTCCGGTAGGCATAGGCCTACCGCAGTTTTCTCTAAAAGGAAAATCCTAATTAAGTGTTTGGACCCCCAATCTCACGCAATATGTAAACACACCCTTTTGAATCTACAATAACATGTTTTTTTTTGGGGGGGGGGGGGGAGGGGGGGGGGGGGGGGGATCCCCACCTGAATACATTGATAAAAAGGGTCAGACGTGAAGCCCGTCCATCAATGGTTGCCACAGATCATGAATACATTGATAAAAAGGGTCAGGCGTGAAGCCCGTCCATCAATGGTTACATAAGCATGTCCGAACGCACAAAGGCCTGAAACAAGAGGAGGACAACAAGGCACAAACACCTCGAGCACTAACACACAAAACACCTCACATACAGACAACAATTGCTATTCACCAACCTATGACACCACTAAGCAAAGCCACTTTGATGATCTCCAATCCACGCAACCGTAGGGCTCAGAGTCAATTGACAGACAACGATCTTGATTTGCATCACTTTGAGGGCCATCCAAGATCCAAGCGACACTTCTTCAACACCCTTTAAGGGGAGGAAGCCTCAAAGGAGGAAGAACCGCCGAGAGGAGAACGGGGAGATCCAAGAGAGGGGATCATGGTCCTGCTAACCTGGCATAAGATGAAGTGACACAACCAGGGAGTGGAGGTATCAACAAAGAAGAGACGTTGAGTGCTACCACAGACCAACGAGTAGCTAGTGCAGATAGCAGTGAACAAAAGTAACAGGAAAGGCTCCACAAGATCCACCATGTGATGAAGCAAGTCACCATACCAATGCTATCCTCATAGGTAACTCCAAGGCAATGCCTTCAGGAAGGTTGCGGCGTCCAGGACGTCGCCATTGCCCGATCTAGCGCTAGGCTAAATCTGGGTTTTCACCCGGAGTAAACTCAAGTTTAGCACTGCAAGGACACCTCGGCAATGCCTCCAAGGAGGGAAATGGCACCCATAGGCGTCGTCACTGCCAAAAGCTTTCGCCCGGTGCCTGCAGAAGGTTACCCAAAAGCTTCCAGCAAGCATGAACGCCATGGCTTTAATGATGTATAGCCTGCACACAGAACATGACCCCTCATGGTTGGAGCAAGGCCAACCGAGGTCTGAACTGACCTCAAGCACAAAGGAGGGGGGGTGACTGTCCAGCATAGATTCCGGGCGCTGAAGCTTGATGTAGTTATGAGCAGCAAGGCCTCGTTGAGGTAGGTCAAGGCCACAAGGCCCTGCTGCTGCTTGCCTGGGACGCGCACCAACGGCGCCGCGAGACGAGCCCGGTGCATTCGGCCAAGACACCATGTCACGCGCGCTACCGTTGCTGCTGTGCACGCCGCCATCGCCGTCCCACACTCCCATCCCCGCCACCACTTGGATGAGCCGCAAGCCCATCCCCCAAACCACCAAATCCGGCACTAGGATGAGCGGATCCGGCTAGCAGAAACCTGCTATGGCTCGAGGGAGCGCCATTGACGGCTGAAGGAACTCGAGCAAGACGAAATGAGAGGGGCGCGGGGTGGGAGAATCCGGTGTGGGGGAGCCGGATCTGACCTCTTCATGGCCGGATCTGATGAGGGAGAGAGCTTTGGGGAAGACTAGTGGCCGGATCTTGCAGGGAATGAAGAGGAACATAGGGAAAAACCAAGGAAAAGAACGAACAATGGGAGCTGCAGACGGATGCCTTTTGACTCCGCCGCTGCCGCCGCCGTCGCCGTCGGCCGGCGAGGTGCTGGTGGCGGCGGTTTTTGGTGGTGGAGCTGGGTCGCCCCCGAGTCGTCTCCGGAGAGACGACGCGAGGGCCGGTCTCCTGTAATGCTCCACTACACCAATATTATCGGGAAGCCTTCTACAATAACATGTGACTCTTTGAGTCCACAGATTTTGAGTTAAAACAATGTACATTTAATATAGAGTAAAGTGCATCCAGGTCTTTCAACTATTTCAGGATTCTTATCTAGGTCCATAAACTCTTAAAACGAAGATTGAGTCCTTAAACTATTTTAGAGTTCTCATCTAGGTCTATAAACTCTTAAAATGACAATTTAGGTCCTAAAACTATTTAAAGATTCCTATTTGGGTCCATAAACACTAAAAATAAAATTTAGTTCTCTAATCTTTTTTTGGTACTTAAACAACCATTCAAAATATAGCTTGCGTTTGAATCATAATGATATCGTGTGCAATGTTTGAATTTTTGTTGCAACCAATAATACCGGAACAACCGAAATGTTTGGTTTCCGGCAAAACGGTATGGAAACAGAACAAAATTCAAATTTCAAATTTTGAATCTGAAAATCAAAACTGTCGGGAAACCAGACCAAATTTTGAAAAACCAGTTCAGAGAGGGGAAATGGAAAAAAAAGTGCAAAAAATAAAATAAAAAATCATTTTTTAAAAAATTTTAAAATAAAAACTGAGGAGCAGTGTAAACCGGACAAAGCCGGGTTTTTCCGAAAACCGTTTACTGCGGTGAAAACAGGGCTATCAAGCTCCTGACTAAATCTTCGTTTTGAGAGTTTTTGATCCCAGATAAGAACATCAAAAATTGTTTAGGGATCTTAATCTTTATTTTAAAAAAATTTCAATCCAGATAAGAACACAAAAATTGTTTGGGGATCTAAATTGTCATTTTAAGAGTTTATGGACCTAAATGAGAATTTTGAAATAGTTTAGGGACATAAATCTTCATTTTAAAAGTTTATGGACTCATATAAGAATTCTGAAATAGTTTAAAGACCTATGATACACTTTATTCAAATTATTTTGTAAGGCTTCTCTTGTGAGCAAAGGATAGGACACTACTACCTCTTTGCGAATCGATAGAGCACAACTTTAACTCGTGATGGAATGGAAAAACATAAACGAGACAGCAGCATAAAACTGATTTCAAACTAGTGCATCTGCACACCATCAAAACGAGCAGATTGTTGGAAGTATTAAAAACAAAGTCAGGATAACACTGACGACATTATTGGAAGTAATAATAAAAACTAAGTCAGGATAACACTGACGACATTATTGGTTGGAAGTAGTAAAAACTAAGTCAGGATAACACTGACGGGCCTGTCGAAGATCCAGCTGAACGGGACCTCGGTGGGCCTCTTCCGGGCCTGAACCGCCCTGTCATGGGCCTTCTCCTCCATCCTCCTGATCTTCCTCGGCAACCCGCACACGTAATCCCTCGCGCGCCGCCCTTCCCCGGAGAGCCCCGCCGCGAGCTCCTCGACGCGCCACTGCCGCACCAGGTGCTCGACGATGGCGCGGTAGTCCGACACCGTGTACACCCCCGCCTGCTGCGCCGCCGCGGCGTACCGCGCGAACAGGTCGCCGCCGTCGTCAGTCATGAGCGCGGCGGGCATGGTGATCCGGCGCCGCATCATGTACGCGAACGCGCGGACGGCGGCGTCGGGGTCGACCTCGAAGAGCTTCCCCACCACGCGCGTGTACGCCGCCTCGTGCCGCTTCTCGTCGGCGGCGACGGCGCCGCAGATCCGCGCGAGCGCCGCGTCGCCGCTCCCCTCGCCGCCGACGAGGCGCGCCGTGTTGCCGTGTGACACGGCGGTGGCGCGCTCCTGGAACGCGACGTAGACGAATCCGTGGTACGCGCTCCGTGCCGCGGCGCCGTCGGCCCCACCCCCGAAGGCGTCCATGCCGGCGGCGATGAGGCGGTGCACGGTGCGGTCGACGGCGCGCATGTCGACGCGGCCGGAGAGGAGGAGGTAGCGGTTGAGCACGTCGCCGTGGCGGTTCTCCTCGGCGGACCACCCCCGGATCCACCGGGCCCAGGCCGAGGCGTCGGCGCCGGTGAGGTCGCGGACGCCCTCGAACCGGTTGGGCACGCTCTGGTACGTCGGCAGCGCCTCCTCCGTCACCATGTTGCCCACCAGGCAAACCAGCACGGCGTCGGGGACGCCCGCGGCGCGCGCGCGGATGTCGAGGGAGGAGGTCGGACGGCTGCCACGCGGCGTCGGCGGGTTTGAGAAGCGGCAGGATGTTCGCCTCAGCCCAGGGCTCCAGGTGGGCGAACACCTCCACCTTCTCAGGCGACAGGTACTCCATCAATTCATCCTCCTGCTGCTGCTTCGTCATCATGCGAGTGCTTCTGCACCTCCTGCATGCATGCATACGTACATTCAACGTACAACCATGTCTTAATTAAGCTGTGCAAACAATGCAACACTACAATCCCCAGCACTTTCTATATAGTATCATATAGTATAATAGCTTTAGTTGATTATAGTTCACACGGTTGAAAAGAGCATGTTTCCTATACCTAATTTGGAGCAAAAAAAAAGGTTAATATATACACACACACAAGATGAGAGCTTTGTCGACCGAATCTAAAATAATATCAAAATCAAATTAATATACCAGTTCGTTGTCGCTCCCCCCGTTGCCAACGATGGTTTGTAGAAATGGTTGTTAGGATTTGGTTTGCATCCTGGCATAGCTAAAACCATTGTTGCTGCCATGCCCAAACTCATCGTGGAGACTAAGGTTATATATAGTGATGGAAAGCTAGCACCAAACAAGATGCAATGTCTGCAGGGCTCGATGTGGCTGAGCCCGGCTGCTGGTGCTATCTATTTATAGAGAGGGAGACTCCCACACTAAGACAGCTTGCCCTCCAGTGCATGAATTTGACACTACTTCCTCCGTTTTTTAATTTGTGATTACGTTAAGACATGGCGGCTTAATTTCTTTTTATTTTATTTCTGTCCGTCGGAAACGACAGGAATTAGCTAACGGAGGTAGTACTATTTTATGTTATATAGAGAAAAAAAAAACCTGTCTTATACCCTTATAAACAAAATACTTCCATCAATTCAAAGTGTTGTGCATTCATATCTCTTATACACGCTCTGATGCTTCCCTTTTTTCTTTATGCTTTAGAATCTGCTATAGTTCTATAAAAAAATTATTCAGCATGCAACAATATGTGCAATATCATGATGCATTAACATCTACACTAGAGATATCTACCACTCCAAATATTTAAGTTACAATGCAGTTGTTTCAAATTCTACTGATGTGAATGAAGTAACGAAATTTGTAATGGTCAGAAAGTCAAATTAAAAGGGCAAAGTCCCAAAAGACTAATACTAGTGGGGTCGAGTTGTTAGGTGGTTAACCCTCCGACAGACGCCCATGGAGTTGTTAAGTGGCTAAATCTCAAAAGATTATTACTTGTGGCCAAATCCCGTTTTGTGTACGACGGGGTTTTCGTACAAATAAGTCTAGCAAGCAGCGACACCCTCTTGCATGTTTGTCTCGTTTTCTTCTTTAGAATAGAAGGATTTTCACATACTGGTGGCTTCAACGCTTACTTGGATTAAGTAATGGCAAATAATGTGCGTTGATGACAAAACTAAAATATCCTAAAACAGCACTGCAGTTTTGGGACACGTACTAAATTGGACGAGGAATATACTCCCTCTGTATACACCTATAGATCAACATTTACGGTACGGCTTACACCCCACTGATATACTTGCACCAGATGTTTCAATTGCATTCTGAGGAGGCAACCTCAGCCAAAGAAGAAAATGTGTGAACAACGACAGGCACTGAGGTACCATAATCGACCAGTGCATTGATCACCGGGTGCATTATGGAGTGTGTTAGCACGGGGTGTTTACACCCCACTCATGTATGTGAGCACCGGGTGTTTAATTTGCATTCTGGAGAGCAACTTCAGTCTGGACGAAAATGTGGGGAACAACAGTCACAACCATGATCGGCCAGTGCATTGATCATGACCGTACGCGGTGACTGTTGACTCACAAGAAGGACAGAGGGACCATGATCGACCCTGTCGACGTTGGGAGTAAAAATAAGTCCGTGGTGAATGTTGAATCACTAAAACAAGGATTTTGTATTGAGAAATATGTGCCGATGTTTGTGCGTGATCCATGGGTGTATAACTGTTAGAACTTGTGATCGTTAAACAAAAAAAAAGGAACTTTCAGCAGGCAGCTGATCTTAGTTGGCTCTATGCACATTTTATAAGATAAAATAATCCTTTTTATAAAACAGAAAATAAGATGTTGTTTCACATGTCTCCTTAATCTTTCTGACATAGTGGTACTGATGAAATAATCCTTTTATAAAAAGAAAATAACATCACAGAGGTACCATATGATCGGCCAGTGCATTGATCATGACCGTACCCTGACCCAGTTGACATCGAGGTAAAAATAAGTATACGGTGACTGTTGGATCACAAAACTAAGGATTTTGTATGGGAGTACGTACTGATGTTGGGGAATGCTCCATGGGTATAACTTTTAGGACATGGGATTGTTAAACAAAAAACCTAGGAATTTTGGTCTTCACGGGCATTGGATCTTGGTTGCCTCTTTTGACATTTTATTTATATAAGATGAAATATATAATCCTTTAGAAAACAATCTCAAAAGATTATTACTTGAATCGTTTCTCTTGTGACTTTGTGTACGACAAGGATTTGGTACAAATAACTCAAGGGGAAAAGCTGTAGATACGGCTGGATTTGTAAGACACTGTTGCGACTTGGTTGATGCATGGCTGAGTGAATAGCTGAATGTTTAAATAGCTGCTGATGTCTGCACGATCGCCGGAGTCAGACGTTAGTCAGTCTACACAGTCCGATCTGTAGCAGTGCTCTAACTCAAGTAAGCAGCGTTATCCTCTTGCCTTCCTGTTGTTACTCTCTTTTTAGAATCGAAGGTTTTTCACAGGTGGATGGCTTATACACTTTACTTGGATTAAGTAATGGCAAATCGTGTGCGTTGATGACATTAAAAATATCTAAAACAGCGCTGCATACTTTTCGGACGCATATAATAATGCATTAGGAATATACTAAACCGGACTAGGGATACAAATCAATAGTAGACACCCACGGGTAATTCATTTGTATGACAACATTTACTGGTACGGTTTACACGTCACTTATGTATGTGAGCACTGGGTGTTTTAATTGCGTTCTGGAGAGGCAACCTCAGTGTGAACAAAAATGTGGGCAACAACAAGCACAGATACCATGATCGGCCAGTGCATTTATCATGACCGTACGTGTTTTTTTTTTTTTTTTGAAACATCATGACCGTTCGTGTGGACTGTTGAATCAGGAAAACAAGGACAGAGGTACCATGATCAACCCAGTTCACGTTTGGGGGTAAATAGAAGTATACGTTGACTCTTGAATTACGAAAACATGGATTTTGTATGGAGATATACGTTTCATGGGTCCTTCGCAAAAAAAAAATGTAACATGGGTATATCTGTTAGAACTTGGGATTGTTAAACAAGAAACCTAGGAACTTTGATTTCGACCGGCATTTGATCTTTGTTTGCTCTATTCGCATTTTATAAGATGAAATAATCCTTTTCTTAAAAAAGAAAATAAGATGACGCCTCATGCCTGCTGCCTGCACATGTTTCCTAAATCTTTCTGACATAGTGCCGTCACAAATAGCAAATGCGGCAATTACCTCAATTCGTACCTTGGTTGCAACTCACCGTTCCATGTCCCTCCAGTCCATGAAAGAACTTAAAGGCACAGCTATCAATTCAAATGGAATCCCCCAACAATCAAATTCGGACATTTTCATAGCCCTGCAGTATCACATGGTTGTACCTTTACCAATCCGGCCCAACGTTGTATCGAAAGGCCATGAAAATGTCAATGCAGCCGTTTTACTGTAGCCGTTTTACTCTAACGGCTGCTGAAAAAATAACTGCGAACACTGTAGCTGCTGTTGAAGAAATAACTGGAACACTGTAGCTGCTGCAAAACAGCTGCTGCAAAGCAGCGAGACGAACATGCTGATGGTTAAGCTGCAGATAGAGACACCAGTTGTAACGAAAGACCACGAGTCGTCCACGGGTGGCCCACGAAAACGTTGCAAAGTAAAACCTTCTTGGAACCTGGTGTCCGGATTGTCCTGCGTGATGCAAGGATATCAACCTTTATGTTGCTTAGGTTTTCATTTATAGCAAACAAGTACTGCCTCCGTTTTAGAATATAAGCATTTCAGGTTTTGGTCAAAGTCAATTCTCTTCAACTTTGACTATTAATAACAAAAAAGTAGAATATTTGACTAATTATAAACGATGTTGTTAGATTCATCGTGAAATCAGTTATCATAATATGTAACTCTTCATATTTAAAATATTTTATTTTTATAAATATTAAAAGTCAAAGTTAAAGATGATTGACTTTGACCAAACCCTGGAGTGCGTATATTTTGAAACGGAGGGAGTAAGGTTTTGCAGGTGGTTAGAGAGCACATCTAATACATGGAGACAAGACGCTTAAGAAACTCGAGATCTAAGCAATGCTTCGGCAAGGCAATTGCCCCGATAATACATTGGGTGAATCAATTTTATTTGTATTTTTGGCAAAAAAAAATACATTGAAATAGTGCTGACATTAGCAATGCACAAATTCAGTCCTTGTCTTTCAGTTTATTGGCATGTACTGAACACTCTACATACTCTCCATTGTTAATGTTCATAGTAAAATATGCAAGAGCATACAGAATAAAACCATGATTCTAGTTTTGTCTGGCTGGGCCCAACTTATCGTCACGTATGACGTTTATATGGTTTAACAAAGCCTTCAATATACTACAAACCGCAGCACCATGGACCAAGCGACTCGACTAGATGGAAAAATTGGGGAGCATGGATTCTATGATTTCTATCTTTTAAAAAAATAATAATTATATATACTCCCTCCATCCATTCTTCATCTTCACTTAAGCAAGACAGAGAATTCCAAAAATAATCTTCACTTAACATCTAGTTGCAACTAATGAAAAAAGAGTATCAACTCTCCGTGATAATTACCAAAAGATGCTTTTGAGAAAATAAATTGATTGTTTATTGTAACAACATTGTCCTCCATATTTCCACTCAATACGTTTCAGATATGCTATCGCTATATTGCTGTAGTCATACGTGCTAGTATTTGGCATGCTCTGAGAAAATCACATACCATTCATATTCCTGTAACCAACAAAATAAATGATACAACACGAAGCAAAGACCCGCCACTTTCAAATTTGTGAAGTAGATGAACACATGGTTCATCTCAACGAAATTTGTAAGAGCATTGTCTTCCATGTCCTGATGCAATTTTTCAGTTTTGCCCACGTTTGAACAAATCCAGTAGGTATTAATTTTGTATTCATAATAATATTCATTTCATATTTGTGATCGGAAACATGTGAGGTCGCTAATTTGGTATAGGTCCTGCAATACATGCGACGATGGCGCGTACATCTAGCAAGAGTACGCATATTGATTCAGCACCATCAACTTCACAAACTGAACAGGTCTTAGCCTGCGAGGGTGCTGGTGCTGTAGATCTAAATATTTAGCATAAAAAATTATCCCAAAAGTACGAAGGGCAGTAGCCGTGTTACATAAACCATGCATTAATAGTGGGCATCGAAGGAGACTAGATTACAGACAGACACCCGGCCTGAATTTACATGGATATATGAATATTCTTAGCTGGCGAGGGCGCTGGTGTTGTAGACGAGGAGGGCGCCGCCGCCGAGGAGCCCAGCGAGGGTGACGGCCCAGATCAGAAGCCCGGTGGTTCCTGCAATGACCAAGGATATATATTCATGATGGTCACGCTAATGTGTACTGATGTATGTTCTTTCAGGATAGTCTTTGCGTATTGCTAAATGTTCAGTTGGGACACTATTCCTGAAGCTACGAGGCTAGATTTTATTCACGGCGCCACACGTTACATGTAACCAGAGCTTCAACAAATATAAGGGAAGTATACTGAAGTGCCACTGTCAGGCTGTGAAATGGGTGTACTCTAATCTTATGTAATTGCTATGAAATCATCAGTGTGTTGATAGACAGTTAAACTTGCGTGCCAAGGAGGAACTAGCTAGTACAGCCACTGTTCAAGTATGTTCACAAAAAGACAGAGACAGTTAAACTTGTGTGCCAAGGAGGACCTGGTAGTGGTTATTTTTGGTGGTGAATAGTACATCTCACAAATTAAAAGCCTGAGTACGTACATCTAGATCTGATGATTTCTACTGTACAATCCTGTTTGTTTCTGTAACAAAAGTATCTGAACAAGATAGGAATATGGAAATCACAATTGCGTACCACCGACGTAGACGTCACCGCTGGGAGACCAGTCCTCCTCTTTGTAGATTGGGCTGCAAATTCATTGGAGAACACGTTAAGTCGAACGTCACTAGCCCAGTAATTGACAATCTTCACTGCTAATCTTAAAAAATGTACGTCTAAATATCTGCCTGTTATAAATATATAGGTTCAAGCTAAGGCAGCTTTTTATTTCAAAAAAAAAAAAAAAAAAAAAAAAAAAAAAAAAAAAAAAAGCTAAGGCAGCTCACCTGTATCCATCGACGTTGGCGCCGTACTTGTCGACAAACTGGTACACACCCTTGCCCTGCATCAGGAACACACGGCATATTCATCAGATTCTACGATAATCCTCTGCTCTGAAATCTTGGAATTGAAAGTTTTTTGAGCCGAGAGAGGAGTGTAAGAGCGATGCTCACCTTGACCTTCCTGCCGGAGGCATCGACGTTGACGGTCAGGCCACCCCCAATTCCTGCAAGACAAGATTCAATTCATCAGAGTTCATCATTAGCTCACACCTCTGAATCTATTCATCAAAAATATGCATCCACATGTAGATAGCACGAACCGAAAGGCTTGTCGGTCTTGATCTTCTTGCCGCCGCTGCAGACGACGATGGAGGAGGAGCCAGCGCGGCCGAGGGATGGCAGGCCCTTCGGCGCCGCCAGAGCCGAGGAGGAGATCATGGAGGAGGCCGCCATTGCTGCTGCTTGCGCTTGCTCTGTGCTGCGTGTGTGTGTGTGTCTCAACCTTGCCTCTCTAGGCTGCAAGCCAGCAGGCAGTCAATATACGTGTGGCGCCAAAACCTGCGGATAATGCCGGGTAGACAGGTGTGACCACAGCCATGCCACGTGGCAGAATGTGAGTGGCCGGACGTG
Source organism: Eragrostis curvula (assembly GCA_007726485.1). Classification (NCBI taxonomy): domain Eukaryota; kingdom Viridiplantae; phylum Streptophyta; class Magnoliopsida; order Poales; family Poaceae; genus Eragrostis; species Eragrostis curvula. The sequence continues at coordinate 693,174 of RWGY01000361.1, read as the reverse complement.
ATATGGCCGTGCGAAAACGTTATCTTCTCGAGATTTTCAGTGGACAGGAATTTAGGAAGTGTCTATGGAAAAACACACACAAAAATGTAATGGCTAGATTTGGACAAGTCAGCGTTGCCATGAAATAATCAAAGAACCTGTGGTGACCATGCAGGCTTTGCTACTAGATGCCAATGGAGGCATTGCACTCCAGAGAATGTTCTCATATGAGCATGCAGCAACTCACATATACTTGTGATCGCTGACATTTGAACAGCCAGGTAAATCTGTGCTTGCATCTACGGTGCTCTGGCAACCATAATAAATAGCATACATGTATCCAAATTGAAAGGTGTTACGTGTCTGATGAAGATAGAAGCAGAAATCAAGTGTCGCGACTCGAATAGAGATGAGTAACTTCTGCCAGAAAATGATGAAGCAAAATTTGCACTTATTATGTCACATGGATGATCACAAAAGTAATCCATTCATGAATGCAACGTGCGTAGACTCAATAGATGAAGAAGATGAGGCTGAGAACAACTGAGTTCCGATGCGAACTCTAATCATTTCAACTGCTGCAAACATTTTTTTTTAAGGCTGAGAACAACTTAGAGCATCTCTAAGAGATCTCTACAAAATTCGCCCCATAAAGTTGTTTTTGAGAGCAACAAAAAAAAAAAATCATGAGACAATTTTTTTCCCTCTAACAATTCCCCCTTAAAAGTGGTTCTTTTGATTTAAAAGAGGTTTATAGAGTTCTCTTATATATGCTCTTATAGTACTTCAAAGCTTCGAGACATGTCCCTTTTTTTTTTCCTAAGGCTACCTTCGCTTTCCCTTTCTTAGGAAGCTGATTTATAAAAGTAAAAGGATAATTAAATATTTTTTGCAATCACCGGTCCCGTCAATTTTTGGATAGTTTTTCCAAAAAAGTCAGAGCGAGGTGGATTTGGCTCTATTTAGCAGCTGGCATTTTGTGTGTTTTTTTTGCATTATTACGCTACCAAAATTATTTTCGCCATTTCTTTGTTTACAACCGGTTGCCTAGCCTAGCACCAGCCAAAACATTTTTTTGCAAAACTTGATTTGAAACAGAATTGTATATGCTGTACCAGTCGAAGAGAAGCATACTTTCCAGGACTTGATGGGCGTTGCAAAAAAAAAAAAAAAAAGTTTCTGGACAAACTGGGTAACAGGAAGCCCAGTATTTAAATAGTTTTAAATACCACATGTCCGGACTAATGCTGATGTGCAGACAGTACACTTGAATGCCAGTAAAATATATGAGGTATAACAGATAAGCATAAGGGAACATCAAACAGATATATTAAACCTTGATCTTTATGCATATTCCTCATAAATCCAACTGAAAATTACAATGGACACAACTGGAGGACGTAAATCAGGACTAAACATCATACATATATATCAATCAATTCTGCGCATCTCACGTTCCAAAAAAAATGGTGAAGGTGAATCGGAAAGGTTTCAGAGCAACAGGAATACAACACAGCACAAAGAGAATATTTACTATTGCCAGAGAGGGAGCAAGCGAGAGTCTCATGCTAATCACTACAAAATTGCAATATCATTTTCTAATTATTCACATAACTCTACCCAAAAAAAAAAAGAAATTAATGCCCAATGCTGATCATTTGCAGAAGACCTGCTCACAGCTGTTCCAACTCTTTGTGGCAAGATTTGTATGAACAGTGATTATGACATATTGCAACTATTCACACTTGGTGCCACAATCAGAGTCACAAATCATGCAAAAGGAGAAAGTGTGTTAAGTGTTACAATGCAGATTCAGGGAGGAACCAAGTTGAAAAAAGAGAAGCAGTAACTATAGCAATCAGTTCTAAGGTTGTAAGTTTTGAAACAAAAGAAAGGTTTGTGGACAAAAAGGAGGTTACAACAGGTAGAGAAGGAAGACGTGAACTGTATTACTACAAAAAAAAAATATGGGGTAAGGGAACATGGTTCCAAAAGCCGAATGCACATAATTCTGTAAGCACCCAGCAAGGGTGCTATACAATCAATTTGCAGAACAGTAAAAAGTTGTATCTGCACATTGGGATAGTTGAACTTGACTAAAAAGTATTGAGATTTCATCTAGATAGTCTATTGCAGGATTATCAAGCGATCTTCAAATTAAATTCATTAATGTATGGCTCCTCAGCAGAATTTAGTAGAATATGAGCCACTCTTCAGTACCACCGATGAAAAAATCCGGTAGCACTAGTGACACGACGAAATTGTAACAACTGTATCAAGCACCGGGTAGCCCTGTCAGATTGACAAGGAACAAGGCCCCCTCTTGCGCTCAGAAAATATAGTTAGCTGCATCGACAGGACAGAGCTACAGAAGCTCCAATAAGCCCCCCTTAGAGGATGCTTCAATAAAGGAATTTCAAGAAATTATGGACAAAATTTACAGGAAGCTATGCAGGTGTTTAAAGAAGTTATGGGCAGTTCATTCTCACGTTCCAAAGAGGAGCCTTGGTACTAACAACAGACAGAATCAGTTGGCAGCGCTGAAGGGGAACTTATAAGAGTTACGCTAAGCAGAAAATGATTCAGATATCGACATTGGGAATATACTCTTTTAGTACAAGCGATGGAAGGAATCAACTATCAGTGTTGACAGGACAAAATTGCAAGACATATGACAAGCAGAAAGTGAACCAGCCATTGAGATTAATGGAGTATTAGGACATGCGAGTTACGAACAAGCCAACGCAAATGGGTCTCCGGTTAAGAATCTAAGGAATATAGAGTGCTCTGTCCACTAGTGGAGTTTACACCTCACTCAGATAATCAAGATATTCAGTCGGAAACTTGGACCGGTGGAGGAGATGATGCATTGATGTTCTTTCCCAAACCTAGGGAAATTACGGATAGCAGGAGAAATCAAAAGAGGCAGGTTGAAGAAATGACCTAGCCTTCTCAAAGTGCTGAAGGAATCTTAAGTAGACATTATGAAAGCTTTGATCAAATTCTCAGCTGATTGCCTTTGCTCAGAGGTGCCAGATATGCGAGCAATATGGTCATGACGAGATGATTTTGATTCAATAATTTCAATGTGCGCTCCAGAAATCTGTAACAGGCAAAAGAATTACACATCAGCATTAGAAAAAATGACTACTTAAATAAAGTGTTGACAAAATATTTTAAGGGTAGTGGCAAATTATTATTTTTTTCGTATGTTTTTCCCCTGTGTGATCGTGCTAGTACTGTGTGTGATCTTAATGTAACTTAGAGAACAAATTCAGCATCCTACACATCCCAATATTGTAAGGGTAGTGGCAAATTATTATATTTTTCGTATGTCTTTCCCTTGTGTGATCCTGCTAGTACTGTGTGTGTTCTTAATATAACTTAGAGAACAAATTCAGCATTCTACACATCCCTCTTCTCTTTTGAAATCAAACTGCAAAAGAATCAAATGATCCTATGTAGGCAACCTCGTATAGCAAAAAACATGAAGAACGCTAAAAAAATTACAATTAAAGGGTTAGTAAGTAGAAGTATGAGATTAAAATAGAAGCACTCCGGATACTCGGGCAATTGTTTTCCAATTATAGGATTTCTTTTCTGAAAGCTTTTTCAATACATCTACCAGAACCTTTCTGAAAGATACTTCATTCAGAACACAAGTACTTATCTTTGAAAAATAAGACCAAGATTTTTAGTTGTTGCACCTCCTCAATGTCTGTTTAAAGCCACCAGAAATGTAGGAATAGAAACTGACCTTTCTAATGTTGTCCAAGTTTGAGCCGTGTTTTCCCATCACTTTTGGTAGGCCACTAGGAGGAATAGCCATCTCCAAATGCGGAAGACGTCTGATCATTCATAGTTATAAAAAAACAAAAGGAATTATAATATCAAGGATAAAACTGGATAATACTTAAAAAGGGAAAACTAGGATGGCAGAAGTACACAATTTACAGTAGGTTCAGTTGAAACATACCCTTCATAAGTCTTCGATGTATATGACAGAAGTCCTCCATAGCCTTCATTCCGTCCTCCATAGCCTTCATCTGCGACCTGATGGAAGATATGAATATTATTAATATAATGACACTAATTCATAAAGAGCAGAAGAGAAAAGAGAATTCTGATGTTAATTCACAAATGTGTACCTGCAAGGAGCTATACCCATATGAACTTCTACGAGGGAATATGTCCAGACCCCGCTCAGTTTCACCCCTTCGATCATAGCTCATAGGAGCGACTTGTTGGCTGTAAGGTAATATTGCAGGCAATGAAAGACTGCTTGCATATAAGGGATCAGTGGTGGCAACGGTTAGCTTGTCATCCCTGTCAGAACTTTGTGTGTCCACCCTGTCTTTCAGAACATCTTCCCGAAGTCTTAAAACTATCTGTACAAGGGCATCACGCAGCTTGTCCGCTTCACCAGATACCTACATGCATTTACCAGTCGAGACATATCAGTACTAATACTGTTTCCATAATTGAAATGATAACAACATGCTCATACCTCAACAAGCTCATCACTCGAAGATGCCCTCCGGGGTTTATTGCCCTTTGAAATTCGGATGTCTGCCTGAGTCTTCTTCCGCATGTCGATAACTATTGACCCACCCTTGCCAATGAGGCAGCCTATAACCTTAGTTGGAACAAGAAGGCGAAAACTCATTCTATCTTCATCGTTACCGTTGATCTTTTCTTGAAGCAGCAAAACAGCTTCCACTGCCGCAGATTTTACATCATCGGTTGCCTGAAAAAGAAATATAACCTAAAATAAAGGATATAACAGGATAAAAGAAATAAAGCACATAAAAGTAGGAGGTTTGGTCTAACCTCTGTGGACGTAATAGTGATTATGCTATCCTCCCTGTCATTCTTTGCATCATCAACATCTATCCTTGCGCCACTCTCTTGCCTTATACCCTTTATGGTAGCACCTCCTCTACCAATAACTAAACCAATTTTGTCACCAGGGCATAAAACACGAAATACCAACTCTCCTGAACAATTTGGGGTACTATATGCAGGAATGATTGGAAGAACGGATTGGTAAATAGGCAATCGGCCATGAGGATCAGCAGGAAGAGTAAGTTCAGGAACATGAGGAGTTGAACCTAAGATAGACAGACTTCCAGGATGCCCAGAAGGTATAGCAGAATCTGGGGCTGAGTAGAAGTTGCTAGCTGGATAGACAGGAAGTTCTGAGGCAACTATAATGTTTGAACCAAGTTCAGCAACAGAAGTTTCGAGAGGAATGTTCTCCTTTGATGGGTATTTGTAGATGATGGTTGATATTCCAAACAGTGCCTTTCGGACACCTTCAGCACCACCAGTTATCTGTTTAGCACAAAGATATGTTCAAGGTAATAATTAGTAGAACCCATGTATGAAGTGTGATTGAAAATAAAAGAAATGTCATGGGTTGGAATTTCCAGTCAGATACAGTTTAACGGTGTGCATAGCAAAGCATATCACAAACAGAACACACAAGTGTGCACCACACAAAGCATTGTGAATTGGAAATTTTTAGTCATGAAAGAATTAAGCACAAGAATATCACAAACATAACAGACAAGAATTTTTATTATGAGGTGCGCATAGCAAAGCATATCACAAACAGAACAAACAAGTGTGCACCACAAACAGAACGCACAAGTGTGTACCACATAAACTGTGCACACCGCATAATAAAGCATTATGTCACAAACAGAACACAAATAGATTATGAAATTCTTCATATCACGCAATTATGAAATAATAGACTAATCACATATGATGTTGGGAAAGTTTACCTGAACAAAATTATCAAAACTCATAGCACAAGTATGTGCTATGTCACTGGGATCTTTTGGGCTCACTTTAATGAATGCTCTTGAGTTTGACCGAAGCCTTTTAATGACAACACCAGATTTTCCTATAATACTTGCTGCCTGACTAGCTGGTACAAGGATGTTGGCTTCTTTTGTATTCTTCTTATCAGAATCTATGTGCTTCATTTGTAGCATATCTTGTGCGTCAATAATGGCCTGATGGACTCTAAGCAATGCATCTTGAGCTGCACAAACAGGCTGACTGTCACCACCCTCATCAGCATCCAGGTTTCTATGCTTCACGTAGCAATAAACCAAGATCACCCTTTTCTCAGAGCCAGGGTAAGGGTCAACAACCTTGACTCTAGCATTTGTACGTTGCCGGATAGAATTTATCACATTGCCATTCTTTCCAATTACACTACCAATCACAGTATCTGGACAGAGTATACGGTAAACAACCAATTCATCACTATTGGAGCTTTCCTGGGGATTGGAAAATGGTCTCTTATGCTGGTCTCTTCTTTCTTCTCTGTCATTATCCCTCTGTTGGCGAGGGCGTTTACCAGTCTCCCTCATGATTTGGCTAACTGCACAAGGAAACCAATTATAACATTCATCCAAAGTGTTTAATATAGGTCGATGAGAAACATCTAACATCTGCCTAGTTTATGAAAGAAAAAGTGAAATCCAACAGATAAATAATAAAAGCATACTTCACAAACAATAAAATAGCTGAAATAATTGTATGATATTGATGTTGATAGGTAGCACAGTGACAAAGGACACAAAAGAGGAAAATACAGAAACGTGTGCAAAAACACAACAGAGGAGCATAGCACAACAAGCACACAGGACACAACATGTATCAGCATACAACCAATACCAACCAAAAATGTGTCATGAAAAACTACCGTGTTCCCCTGAAAAAAACTGTGTCATGAAAATGATTAAACAAACCAGAATTACACGTATCCACGAAGTGAATCAGCACAATCATTCAGCCACAAGGTACACAACAAGTGCCTGAGGAGACCCAACCAGCTAGACTTAGTTATTAATCTTACTGAACATGACAAATTACCAGCTTTAACATTTAAAAAAAAATGCTAAAGCAACTATGAAAAGAAATGTCGTCTGTTGCCAGTCATAGTACACGACAACTGCCTGAGGAGGCCCCACCAACTAGAATTCGTGATTAATGTTACTGAACCGACAGATGACACAAGCTAGAGCAGGGAACATGACAAATTACCAATGTTTTCCTAGACGGTAAACGGTAAACAGTCGGTCGACCATCGTTTAGTGTTTAAGCCCGTTTAAACGGGATTAAACGGGCTAAACGGCCATTTAGGCATAAACAATGGTCACCCGTTTAGCGTTTAGACGCCGTTTAAACGGTGTTTAATTCCGTTTAGGAAAACAAGGCAAATTACAAGATCCACCATGCAAATATGACAAAAAGCAGAGGACTTAGGTTCATTTATCAGTCATAGCATGCAACAAATGCCTGAGGGGCATCGACTTTGTGACAAATGGCACTGAAATGAAAGGTTACACATGCTAAGCGGGAGACACGACAAATTCTACATGCAGTGTTTGATACCGCAATCCATCATGCAAAAATTGCGCAAAGTGTGGGAGTTATCAGTCATGACTGACAAAGCGCTGGCCCAAAGGCGCACAATCCACCAGCATGCCACCAATCATTAAAATAGGTTTCGTTCAAAAAAAATCATAAAAATAGGTCGATATATGCGCAGAAGGGCTCATTCAAACAGAATGTATACATGTCTTGATAAAAGCATACAAAGGACGGTCAGGTATTTCGCATACTACATGGGAGACCTAAGAATTCAGTGCATGGTCCCCAAGGCTAAGAACCTGTCATATCACTGCGGCACCGAATTTCTTGCAGAAATATAAATCGCACCCGTACCCTGAATCCACAGACCTAATACGGTGTCAACAAATACTATCAACTGAATCCCCAGACCTCAATGGTGTCAGCAAATAATATCGATCCCATGTGCTGACGACCATGAATAGGAACCCAATCTACTGGAGCCACGGGAGCATAGATGAACTGAATCAGTAGGGAATAACCACATCAAACGAATCTACGACTAACCTAACCGATGAGAAGAAAAATTCGGACTTTACCAAGAACTCTAAGACCACGACCAACTCTGGAGATGAGGGAACCAAACATCCAATCAGTCAGACTGTCAAAGCCAGAGAGGAGGATTCGTTACCAGAAGAGGAGGGAGAGATCAGCCGGGGCGGGTCTTCGCCGAGACCTTGGGGAAGAGGCGCGCGGCGGCGGTGGCACAGGGAGGTAGGAGACGACGGCGTTGGGATTCAAGTCGAGCTGCGTCCGGGCGTAGGTCTGGGTTTATTGACGAAGAAGAAGGCAACGCTGGGTGGGCCCACCCGGGGCTATTACTGGATAATGGGCTTCGCCTGGCCCGTTTATAGATAGTACCTTTTGGACTTTATTAAAGAGACAAATTTATCTATCGACCTGTCGCTACTTCCAGCCAACAAGCAACCACGATAAATAAAAATATATTAAACTATATAAATTGATGAATAAATATAAAATTATTTGACTTTGATTAAACACAAAACTGTATTTTTTTAATGAAGGTAGTCCTTTTTCTTAAATTTGAAGATGAACAGGCGCCTGAAAGGGTCGCTGATATTTAACAGCAAATGTGTTGATCTCTTTGTTTCAAAATATTTTTTATTCGCGAAAGGGTTGTAGCTTAGTAGTTAGGTCCTAGGTTTGACTTTCTGGGAGCGAATTTTTTTAGAATTTAACAGCATTGTGCTTTTAGTAGTAGGCGACGCTCTCATCGACAGTGAGACACTAGTGGTGACTTCGTCAATCTCGAGAATTTATCGGCTTGGTTTTTTGAAGATGTTTCATAGAGGTAGGGTTTACGTACGTGTATTTATAAAGATGAGTGTGAATGTCTGAGTTGTACTGTGTAATCGCAAAAAAAAATATTATTTTTATTCTTGATACACATAGTCAAATGACAAAATTTTTAGAGGAAACTCAAATGACAATTATCTTTTATCGGAAATAGTACAAAGGAGAAAATACTCTGCTTAGAACCAAGAGCCAACTGGTCTGTTGGAAATCTCATACAAGCGCCATGAAGTTTCCTATTTGCGTAGTACTGCCAAAGCTCTGATACAAGCGCCATGGAGAAAATTCGTCACAAGGCTTACTTTGTGACGAATTCGTATGGTTGGATTGCGAGGCCAAAATATAAAGCTATCCGTTCACATGGAAAAAAAAAGTAATGCTGGTTCCTGTCACACTATGTGACTCAAATTTCACTCAATATTAAAGTTTTTTGAAAATAGATTAAAATGTTATTAGATTTATTTGGGCTGTTAACATTTATTTTAGGAAAAAGAGCTATTTTCTAAATTAAATTAATTAATATAGGTTATATATAATTTTGTTGCATTCATGCTGAATAGTTTGCGTTAGGATTTTATTTGAGTGGAAAATTGTATTTAAAAACTCGTGTAGAAACGATTTCTTTTAATCCAGGAAAACTGAAAAGAAAGAAGAAAAACCCCAGTCCGGCTTTGGGCCGAAACTTCTCTCAGCCCAGTTCTCGTTTTCCTTTTCTTTTGTTTTTCTCTCCCTCTTGGGCCGGCCTTTCTTTCCCTCTCCCGGCCCAAATAGCCCATCTGGTCCAGCCCGTCTCGCACCAGCCACCCAACCCTAGCAGCCGCGCGCCGCTGCCCGTACGCCGCCGCCGCCGCCCCTCGGCGTGCGCGCCCAACCACCCTAGGGCCCCGCGCCCTATAAAATGGAGAAGCAACACCGCGACGCCCCGGAACCTCTTCACCGTGATCCCGCGCTCGAATCCTCCTTCCCCACGATCTGTGCCAACCGCCGCCGCCATTGACGTCGCCGCCGAGCTCGACGACGAAGCCAGCACACACCGCCCGCGAAGACCTTGACCCGACGCCGAGTACTCCCTCACTGCACCGCCCCTCCGCAGCCCATCGCCGTCAAGTTCAGACGCCCCGTCGACGCCGTTCGATGCAGCCGACGCCCGACGTCTCTCCCCGCTGACCAGCACGCCTTCCCGGACCTCCCCATGCCTGCGCGACCTCACGGTGAGGGTCCCCGTTCCTTCCTCCTTCTCCTCGTGCTTTTCCCGTCGTGATCCGTGAACCGTGGCTCGAGTTAGGCCAACTCCGGCGATCCTCCGGCGGCTCGCCGCCTTTCCCCGGCCATCTGTCCACAGTGGACCATGAACCACAGCTCAAGTCTGGTCAACAGGCACCATACACCCAGTTCACGTTTTTTTTAACCCTTTTTCTATAATTCCAGAAATGCTAGATTTACAGTTTAGACCCTCTCACTTCAAAAGCTTATATCTTTTTGCTCGTAAATCCGTTTTAAGCGATTCTTACGCTCACGCGATCGTAGCGAAGGGTACTTTCTGTTAATACAGTTTTTGTAGTCTTTTGATACTATATGGTGCACTGTTTCTTATTGTTTGTGCTTATATGTTTTGCATGTTGTCGATAATAGAGAACGCGCAATTCGAGAACCATCAAGAGGACGATCGGGACCTTGAAGACTCTGATCAGTAGCAATGGTGTTAATAAGGCAAGTGTCTTTGACGTATTTTGATCCTATTGCTTTCTTCCTCTAGTTTAGTATGAATCCTATGTGTCATATCCTGTTCCTTTACTATTTCCTTGTCGCCTGGTTGTGGTAGATAATAGTGATGTCATGGGTAGATTCATGCTTAGTCCTGCTGATGTCTGGGTTGAGAGTCCTTTGACTAATGATCTATGCAACTTAATCAGAGATGGTAATGGTTAGAAACATGGAGCATAGGAATATAGGCATGACGGTTGGTTGGCGTGCACGAGATCATGGTTGATGCTAGTTTCCTAGTTAGATTCTAAGGACCGGTTCATGGAGCATGTAATCCGGCATATCCGCGCCATCACAAGACTGCTATGGAACAGTTTGGCCAATTAATTAGATGTTTTTCTTATTCTGTGTGCACCATCCGGTGGTCTAGTGACGTAAGAGGGGGCTTCTGCAGCGGAGGTAAAATGGACTCTAATATGCTGTTAGCTGTGGAACCTTAGCGGGTGCATACAGGATTTGGAAGCGCTTTATAAAGGCCTTGTAGTGATCTCCTGGCCGCACACCATAGGAAATGTGCAGTCGCATAATGAAAGTTTTAGTCACCGACGGGTGACGAAATCATGACTTGTGAGTAAAGTGGTGTAACCTCTGCAGAGTGTAAAACTGTCTTGACAGCCGTGCTCACGGTCACGAGCAAATCTGGATTTATTCATGATTAGTTGGTGGTGGTTTCTGGTTGGTTGGTAGTCAGGTGGTGGGAACCTGATGAGTTGGTAGCCAGGTGGTGGGAACCTGGTGAGCGATTGTATGTTGGTCTTGGGAGTTGTCATCACACTTAGTAATATATGTGCTCTATGTCATAGTTATATGTTGCTTTCTGCTTTTAACCATATATTAGCCTTTCTTTCATATAAACCTTGCATGTCATACTTTCCTACATTTACGGAGTATGGTATGTACTCACGCTTGCTTTTTCCTCCATAATTACTAATTGCTGCTCAGAGAGTGAAGATGGACCACTCGAAGATGACGGTGACGACTAAGCTTGTAGAGCCCCCGGTCGACTGTCTGTGGTATTATGGAGACTTCCGCTGATATTTGTATATTTTTAGTCTTTTCAGATATTTATTGTAATATTGTACAATTTATTTATGATATGGTTATCTGTTTTACTTTATTTTGTCTTATATGTGTGAAATTAGATCTGAACATATATATATATATATATATATGAGTATTCGGTTTTGTGCGTAAAACCGGACGTGACAGTTCCATTCCGACTTTCTATATGTCCATCGTGATGTTGGGTGAGAAGAAGAAATCAGCCTACCTATATTTTTCGCTCCAAAGAAGAAATAAGCCTTTTGAAGAGAAGGCTTGAAGACCCCAATAAATTCTTGTTTTTCTTGACTTCTTCTGGTTGTTAGATTAACAATAGGGAGAATCGTGACTCCACGTGATTGCACATCCAGCTCGAATTCTTTTTTTTTAGGGTAAATCCTGCTCGAATTCCTATGTTGAGTCCACACCGCTAAAGTAGCACAACAAACGAATGGAGCTGTTTGACAAGCTCAACGAGAAAAACTCATAGGAAGAGTAAATTTCAGTTAGTAGCATTGGGTTCAAAATTACAACTTCGAATGATCTTTTTCTATAAAATAGAATGCGTCCACTGTTTTGATTTTCAGAACTTCATGCGTGCACCACTGGAATGTAGCCGACATCTTGTGGAAGACTTGCGGATTCCAAGTCTTCTTTTTCTTAACGGCCACATGATTGTACATCCAGCTTGACACGCAATTTGCTCTTCCATTGACTAATGAAGCAAAAAATAAATAAAAACTCATATACATTTTGGAAAAAAGGTCATCACACACTGCATACATGTTGTACTCAAATACAGTTGGAAAGAAGAGTGTCAAAAATAAAAATAAAGCTCGACTTGTATAAAATGATGGAGCATCGAGAACTCATATACCATTAGCAAAATGTATAAATTTCATTATTTTAAAAAATCCTACAATTTGCAACATGTCAACCATTATTTTGCGGACACACCTCAAGTGAAGTCTCTGTCTCCTCTTCAGATTTATAATGTCACAAGGTAAAAATACATCAAAATTTTTTCTTGAGAAAACAGAGAGTACATCCATTATTTTGCGGGCACACCATAATTTGAAACTTTCCAGCGTACAATAATTATATTCAAATTTAATTGCTGGAGCAGTTCCATCATCCATACAAACAGGGAATCTGATAATAATTAATAACTGTATCATTATATTAGCATGCCATCAGATCGTGTACGGTTGCTTTATTAGATACAACCACAAAAGACAAAATTCAGGAATCCTTGTCACAGGAGTACTACTACAAGATTACATGGACCTAATCGTACTTTCATTTTTTTTTTTTGTGTCTGTAGATTGCAACTTGCAAGGCATGGAATGGCAGCAGTGCAGCACCAGCATCCAGGATCTGGCCTAGGGCCACGTGCCTAGTTACAGCTCAGATGCGCGGGAGAGAAAAAAAAAAAGCTCTTTTTTAACCAACTTGTTCGTTGTTAAGACTTTCAGATGAGAGATGAGAGGGAGATTGATTAGGGAGAAGGGAAAGTCAGAGAGCTGGAAGATTTGCCGAGTTGCCACACAAAGCTCCTCCATTAGTCTAGTGGTCTACGGTACTAGACTAGTAGGAATAGTATTGTTCTCTATCGTCCCCTTTCCCACACGACCACCTCTCACCGGCGAGGGACCGTGCCGCGCCGCCGCCGGCTCTTGGGCGCCGGCATTGGGGCCGCTGGCGGTCAGCATCAGGTAATTCCAGCGCTCTTGGGCTAGGGTATTCAGGATCTAAAGATCCTCTTCTTGGTGTCGGCTGGTTATTGAGCTTGTTGGCTTCCAAGATCGAGCTGGATTTTATTTTTTCCTTTTCTCCTTGTGGTAAAGGATGATACCGTCTTAACGAGGCTGGTAGTGACGTGAGTTTGCATTTGCTTTTTGGGGCGTTGGGTCTGGTCCGTTCGTTCTTAGACTAGAGGTTTCAGGTGATCTTGATTGATTTTCTGATTTGGGAATCTGATCTTCTAAGAAACTGTCAAATAGTGGAGTCCCGTAGTGCAGTTTGTGGCTACAAACTATGGATGCTTGGCTGCAATTTATTAGTTCTTGCATTGTTGCATGCCTGCAATCTCCCTGCATTAATCAGCTTTAGCTCACTTTACCCTGGGTGGCGTTCACGCCATGCTTTACTGGTTTGCTAAATCCTGATCCGTTACGCTCTGCTGAAACTATGGATCCTCAAAGGAGAAATGCTGCTTCCTCGCAAAAATGAAGAAAAAAAAGGAGAATGCTGGATGGGGAAATGGTATTTTGGTAACGGTAGATGAGTGATATCTTTCATTTTGCATCACGTTGGAAGAAAACTACCCTATTTCATAGGTGGATAGGAATGCTGCTAGTGCATTATTTTTGTCTTGGTGGAGTACTTGTTAAATAAACTAATGTTTAACGGGTGATATTATCCTTTAACATGAACGAAATAGAAATATTTCTTACAATGGTAGGAAAACAATGAAACATGGAGAGCTGAAGGTAATATCAGCACTTGTGAAGATTAGAATGCCTTGTCTTCCCAGAAAAAAACATATTTCATCATTTGTCCATTGTAAACTGATCGTGTGCCCATAAGATATTTGCTTTCGTTGTCCTAGTATTCAAGGAAATGCCTCTCTTTTATTTGTTGAACGGTGGAAAGTGTCTGACTTCACTTAGAGGTGTTATTGGGGTGCATAGATGAGCTACATTAGCTTGGTTCTGTTCACCTAAGGGTTCAGAATGCTGTGTTTCTACTTCACTTAACAGTTTTTAAAGCAGCTTGGCAAGTTGACTAGCTAGTGTTTCAACACTAGAAATTAAACATTACTATCCCAGTTTTTAATTGATGAAGTTGGGATGACTTGCTTATTCAAAATGAACTAAGGAAGTTGTTGTAAGATCATTAAAAATATGGAGGGAGTGTTTTGTTTTAGGGACAGAGATAGGGTCAAACCTGCACATGGGTGCACCTGGTCCCTAATTGTACACCTAAGTATTTTTCACAGTCAAGTGGTACTGGTAAGAGGCATATATATGTTTGACAATAATGGGTATGACCGTATGAGTCTGTTATATTAAGTTTGACTAATTACATGCTATCACCTATCAGAAATAAAAACTGTTTTGATGCCTCTCTGTTAATTTATCCAGAGTTGAGGTCAAACAGGTGGTTCATTTTTCAGGCGATTCAACAATTTCGATTTCCAAAAATGGCTTGCTGTTTCATTTGTGGGACAGATACAAAACAAAATATCGGTTGTGAAGGTTAGCATTTAATATATCTAGCTCAGCAAGTCAGTATTATAACCTTTCCGTGTACAAAAACGCTTGTCCTGATACACTTAAATTTGTTTGTTGGATGTGCCAGGAGCAAACAAGGTGAAAGTTTTTTCTTACAACGAGATGAGAAAAGCTACACATGGTTTTAGTGGGGCAAGTAAAATCGGTGAGGGCGGTTTTGGTTCTGTGTTCAGGGTAATTTGCATGGGTCACTTCAACAAGATCTCATTACTATCACGCCAAATGTCTTGCTTAAAACTCGTTCTATTGGATCAGGGAAGGCTTAAAGATGGAACAATTGTTGCAGTGAAGGTTCTCTCTGCCAATTCAAGGCAGGGTATACGGGAATTCATCAATGAACTTGCAGCAATTTCTGATATCGTGCATGAAAACCTAATTACGTTGATTGGCTGCTGCGCTGAAGGGTCCCACAGGATTCTTGTTTACAATTATCTTGAGAATAATAGCCTTGCACATACACTGCTAGGTGACATGCTTTTCTACTTAATGTCTTCATTTAAGAAAGCATTCTTTAGTAACTTTGTCATTTTTACCCTCACATTCTTTTGCAGGATCTGGCCGTAGCAACATCAGATTCAATTGGAGAGCTCGCATCAAAATTGCTGTTGGTGTTGCTCGTGGGCTCGCTTATCTCCATGAAGAAGTCCGCCCCCCTATAATCCACAGGGATATAAAGGCAAGCAATATCCTTCTTGATAAGGATCTCACCCCGAAAATTTCTGATTTCGGGATGGCCAGGCTCCTCCCACCAAATGCAACTCATGTAAGCACTCGAGTTGCAGGAACAATGTAAGCATAACCTTGTTTGGGGGGTTTGATGAAAGTCTCACTCATATATATTTAGTTCTTAACTATGTCATTGTTTTTCTTTACCAGAGGTTACCTGGCTCCTGAGTATGCTCTCAGAGGACAAGTGACAAAGAAGTCAGATACTTATAGTTTTGGTGTTTTGTTATTGGAAATTGTTAGTGGCAGATGCAACCACAATGCTAGATTGCCTTCCGAAGACCAATTTCTGCTTGAGAGGGTAAGCTCCATCATATTTAGCATATGCTTCATTTTTTTTTTATTCTCATTTGTAGCTATCTTCCAGTGCTAAATTTCTCATTTGGGTTATCTAGCATCAGTTATTGGCTAAGATTCCTGTTGTATTGATCATTATATCTGGGCTCTGACAGCCACATTCTTCACAAGTTTTTGAGGTTGAAAACTTGTCAGTTGTATGCATCCTTATAGGATAGCCTGCATATTTGTATGTAAGACACTATCTAGAATCATAGCTTGACTTGTAATACATAAGTAAATAAATATAAATAATAAAACATTTTTTAAAAAAAAATGAACGGCCTTTCAAGTATGAACCCCAAGATAACATTGCTATATGTGGTCTTGAACATATTAAGCTGGGGTGTTACTTAATGTCAAGGTCCGCTCATTTTCTTGCAGGCATGGACTAATTATGAACAAGGAAAATTAGAAGAGATCGCTGATATTGATATAGGGGATGACTTGGATATCGAGGAGGCATGCCGGTTCTTGAGGATTGGTTTACTATGCACTCAAGATGCAATGAAACTGCGTCCCAATATGACCAACGTTGTCCAAATGTTGATCGGTGAGAAGGCTGTCTCCATGGAAAAGGTTGTAAAACCAGCTGTGATCAGTGATAGCGAGCTTAAGGTCAATAACGAGCAGAGATCGACCGATGCGCTCTCTCCCGCCATGAAATCATTCGCCACCTCTGATCTATCCACTTCATCAGAAGTAACCACACAGTCATCACTGTGAAAAGTACATGTGCCAAACTATTTGTTTGGTTGTACATTATTGAGCTATATAAAAATGGTTGCATGTGTCGCCCCCACTAAGGTGAAATTTTGTAAATATTTCAATTTTGTTTGCCATGATGGTGAAATTTTGTTTGCATTGCTCATGTTCTTTTTTGTTTGTTTTTATGTAAATATTCGAATATGGTATCATGGTAGAAATAAATAATCTTTCATGATTTTTTTACCCTTGTGATTTATAGAATGATATCTAGGTAGTGATGAACTTGCATCCATGTTTGTGAAGTTCTTAACGGAGTTCATGGAAGTGAGGTTGACCAACTATACTGCAGTGGATCATATTCAAATCTTGTTGCCTTTAACTACTACTACCTCTGTAATAGTAAGGCTGTAGTGTATAAATATGAATAAGTACAGATCACCCAACAACATATTAAGCTTCCAACCCAGTTTGTTAATGACATGATTGTTCGCGCTGTTGCGCCAAGGGTACATCAGAACTCTGAGCCTGTTAGTCAAGCCATTGAGAGTGTTTCAGGACTTCTGATGGCACAATCAGAGTTTGCCGATTTTGCCATGGCATATTACCGTCCCCACATTTTAACGTGGGAGTATTGGAGTTCCGAAGTTACCAGGTGCTAATCAACTTGTACCATTGCCATAAACTTGATTATATTATAAGAAAACTTATTATTTATGTCAATACATATGCACCTTACCACATACACCAGTTAGACAAAACATAGCACTGAGATTCAAAATATAAATTACAGAAGGACTAACTGAACTCTGGTTAATATATAACCGAGAGACCGATAAGAATGGGCTATCATTTTATTTTTAATTACTTGGATATTTGCTGATTCTTATGTAAGTAATGAGTAAAAAAACAGCACAAAAATATATATAGTATACTCTTCAGTAATTTGGGAACGAGGGGCAAATATATGTTTGGTATTTGAGACGGTAAACACCTCGCTATATCTTCAAATCCCAACTAAAACTGTAAATGGTAGGGGAATAACTATGAGCGGATAATATTCATATTCATCTGCATAAGAGGAACACAATTACAGCCTATTAGGATATTAATGAGTGGATCCAACGTTGGAATCTTTTTCAAATTCCCAAAATTGTGTACATCAATCCTTTGTTTGAATTAGGTCCTTATAAATCATATGCACAAATACTATCCCAATCCATCAAATTCCCAAACGCACCCTATATTCCAATGAGAATAAAGAGCATGCATATGGTTCTCGCTGGAATTTTATTACCGTGATAATGACATTACATCAGTCATCACCAATGTGTCCAGCAAACAAGAAAATACTGAAAATGGGCCTTAACTATCTTGCAATAATTAAGCCAAGCATTCAAATAAATTAATTTGGGAAACAGACTTATAGCTCAGTCTAGCAAGCAAATGAACCATCGGCCCATAGCAAACATTTGCTGTTATATTTCAGGCTCGGGATACAGCTCAATGACAGATAGGAACCCCAGAACGGGCCTCATCTTTGTAGCATCCCGCCTCAAATCAATGAGGGGTTAGCTAACCAGGATCTTAATCGGGAAATACTTGGCGAAGCAAGTATGCATAGACCACACACATGAGCATAAGTAAAATAATTTTACATTAAGTTCAGATTATTACATTGGTTCCATAATTAACATAAGACATCCAGTTCGAAGTTCGATTTATTTTACATAAAAGAGTTCGAAATTCGATTACATAAAGCGAGCGGAAGTGAAACACACGACGATATAACTAAAGTGATACCATGTCCGGCCATAGACACAATTTCACTCTTCATGCTCCGAAGTAGGAGAAACAGGAACCACTTCAAAAGACCAATTACCTGCATAAACATTTTCAACAAGAGCCCTGAGCAACTAATACTCAGCAAGTCTTACCCGTCAAAATGGTCTTCTAAGACCGACCTCTAGTATGCAGGGGGTTGACCAGGTTGCTGAAATTGAATTGCAAAAACGGCGCTAATAATTGATCCTTATTTTCATATTTTAGCCAAAATTAAAAGGGTTCTTGCATAAATATAAATATTAGCAACCTAACTAAGCAATACATGGTTGCAATACAATTAATTGAAGTACAATAACATAATAACATCATCATGTGCACTTCTTACTACGATGTGACACAGTGAACAAGTGGTACTCAATAACCGCGAGGGACGGCGATTCGAATCGATTTACACCTGCAGGCGAAACCCGAGATACACGACGTACGCTACTCGAAAGAGCCACGCACGGCAACCGTTTACAAGATACCATAAAGTCGAGCCGCTTAACACCTCTCCCGAGTACACGTCTCCCCACGCGATAGCCATGCCTGGTCTAACCGTGGTTCACCCGGGCACCCTCCCTTCAAACACGGTCCCAAATTCCACCATAACCATCTTCATCACCAAAAGAGAGGTGGGTTCACGTCCAACAATATAGCATCGAGCTACTAAGTTTACTAGTTCCCATTCTCCTAGCATGCATCCGGTACTGTTCAAACTTGCTCAGCGGGGCCACAACGAACGGTCCTCAACCGACACAAACGGGGCTATGGCGAACAAGGCGAACCTTGTCACCTCCACCTACACATGAACTTCCCCGTTCGGTCTCAAATTCATTAACATCATCATGTGAGAACATAAAGTAAAACCGACCTCACTTACACCGAGCGGTCTCCATACCACTCGATTTTCTACCGAGGATACAACCCTATTAAGCATAGCGGAGTCTATCACGTGGCTGCATAAAACTGAACCCACCCATAGGAGCATGTAAATTAATGCAACTACGGTTCCATAAAACACCTAAAACGTAAATTCACAATTCATGACTCCATATATAGTGATAAAAGGAAAATCTTTTAAGACAAGGTGAGATGCACCGGGGCTTGCCTTGGGGCTGGTGGTTAGCACACTCGAGCACGTTCAGGTCAGCGCCGGTCTCCTCGGCCACGATCTCCAAGTCCTCGAGTCCGGCGTCGGTTCCTAAATGAATGCGACAATAAACACAAAATCAAAGATAGTTCATGGAACTTCCTTGACAAATATGACATGGTGATGCTATGATGCAAATGCAACATGTTGGCAGGGCCATTCATCAGGTTTTTGCATTTTGGTCCCAAGTGATTTACACAATTACTTTGGATTTAGGAATTTCCTTACGCGTAAAAGAGATCCTCTTCCAAAATCTTTAAAAAGGGTTCTGGAAGATCTAAAATTACATTTGTATTTTTATTTAGCACCTTCACCCTAGGTACAGTAACATATCCAAAACTTGGTGCCAAAAAGTGCAGGAATAAAATAATAAAAAAGATTCTTCTAGCAACTGAAAACTGAAATTACTCCTAAAAGAAGATGCATTTCAAGATACCACTTGGTGGGATGTTCAGTGAACCTATTAGGAGTGTGCATGCCAAAATTCAGAATTTTTTGCACTTACAGATCTTTTTATAGAATTTATTTCCTGATTCTCTGCTTTGAATTTTATAACATTAACTGGGAGGAATTCAGATGTTCATGTTGTACCACTGGATAGGTCTCATTTCTAGGATTCCAGAACATTTGAGTTTGCATTTTTACGATTTTTCTACGAATTTCTATCGAATTTAGAAGTTTGGCCAAAATCTGAGAAAATCAGATAAAAAGAAAAAGGGGAAAATTGTAGCAGTGCCAGTGGTGCGCGCGACATGGCGACGGCGAGGACGCCGTTCCGGCTAAACGGCGGCGAGCCTCACGCGATGGTCAACGGCATCGTGTAGAGGGCAACGAGGCGACTCCAACGCATCTAGGTGGGCACGTGCGCGCGGCCGGGAAGGTGGTCGGCGGCGGGCGGCGGCGGCGAGCGGCGGCGCGACGTGTTCCGGCGAGAGGAGGCAGCAAGGGGGCGAGATAGAGGGAGCACGAGCATCACCTTGACGTGGGGAACCTTCTGGGGCAGCGTGTGCTCGACGAGGTGGCCCGGAAGTATGAAGTCGCCGGAGAGGGGCGGATGTCCGGTGGACGGCGGCGAGGAAGAAACGAAATCCGGTGAGGGAAACTGCACAAACATCGACGAGGTCACGCCAGGAGGTTCTCCATGTAGCACGGAGCTCAAGCTTGCAAGGAATTGCGAAGAAGCTCACCGAGGACGACGGATTTCGCGGCGAGGGGGAGCTCGGTCAAGTTCCGGCCATGGCGGACTTCCGTCGATTTGAGCTGCTCGCGCGGGAAAAGGAAGAGCGAGTGGTCGCAGTGGCTACTGAGGGTCCTTGCGCTCTCTTCCGCAGCGGCAGCGAGGCTCGGGAGGCGATGGCACGGCGGCGAGGCGGTGAGCTCTCTACGGCGGCGATGGCGGCTCGGTGCGGGAGGGGAAAAAGAGGGCGACGGCGTCGACTTGACCGAGGGGGAGAAGGAGATAAGGCGAGGACGAGGTTAGGCGCGATCGTACGGGAAGGACGGCGATCACAGTGGCCGGAATGGGCAGTGAGAGAGGAAGGTGTCGCCGGCGGCGACACATGGAGGCTACAGTGCCATTTGAGAATTTTTCGAATTTCAGTGATTTTCCTCGGTTTGAACTGATTTGATTCAAATTCGATCTTCCCGAGCTCCAAAAATCACGAAAAACTCAGGTTTGGAAGATTTCAGTGAGAGGAACAACTTTGTCAATTGGCACTTCTGCTAAATCGGCTTGGATTTCAAATTAAAATTCATTCAAAGCTTAAGTTTGAAAAAGGTTCATGCATTTAATTGGGCTTCAAGATTTTTTGCAGAAAAATTCCCAAAAATCTCTAAAATTCTCTTTTAGCCCCTGGATGCTGAGGAATTTTTCATTTGGGTCCACTTGTATAGAAAATTTTAAAGTTGTAGTTCAAATGCTTGTTTGGATGAAATTTATCCAATTTGAAGTGATTTTGAAACCCTTTTCATTTTCTCTTTGATTTCTCTTGATCATTTTCACTGATTGCGATCAGTAGCTTGATTAGGGACTAAATTTGAGTGGGATGTTACAATCTTGTAGTGCTTGAACCCCGCGTTCACGAATATCTTGCCCCATTCGTGCTCATCACGCTCCTTGCCTGTTGTCAACACCATCATCAGCATATCAAATGAGACCTGGAATTCGAACATGTCTTTCGCAGGAGATCCCACAACTGTGTCTATGATGATCACTTTTCCTTCGGATGGTTCCCCGGAACAAATAGCCTTCTTGCATTGCGTTAGGATCTTTACGCAATCCTCATCATTCCAATCGTGCATCACATACTGCGATCAAGGGACTATACAGATTAGAAATGCAGAAATCACCAAGGAAAGATTAAAACAACTAGTTTGAATGGGGAATTGATTAGATATATATACTCCCTCTGTTCTTAAATTTGTTGTCGCCGTTGACTTTTTGAGTTATGTTTGACCATTGTCTTATTCAAAAAATTAAAATTATAATATATTTTATTATCACTAAAGAAAATTTAAGCATAACTATAAGTTTATATATTTTAGGTAATTTTTGAGTAAGACAAACGGTGAAACATAACTTAAAAAGTTGAGCGGCGACAATAATTTAAGAAAGGAGGGAGTAGATGCGAAGAATACAAACCTTAAGTAGCACGGCGTCAGTTGGTGGGATGTGATTCATCATATCACCTGCAATGTACTGAACTGTGCCATCGTCATCACCCGGTGGGATTCCACTAATCACGTTGGGAAGGTCCAACACGGAGCACTTGACATGGGGGAAAGCCCTTGCGATGGCCCTCGCCGCACTGCCCGTCCCACCACCAACGTCAATCAGAGAGCTTATTCCGTCGAACGCTTCGCCGCACTTGGTCACGACGAAGTCCAGCGTCAGCTTGCTGCTGGATCCCATCCCAGCGTTGAAGACGCCGTTGAATTGTAGGTCGTCACGCATGGCCTCCCAAAAGTCCATGCCATGCGCCGCCTTGAACGGCATCTCAGCCACACCCTTGTCATCGCCCTTGAACCACTCAGACAGGTGCATGGCCGCCGTGACATGGTACTTGGTGATCTGGGAGAGCACGAATGGTGCGAGGCTTGTGCATCCATTGACGAGGACGTCGTCGACGAGGAGGCGAGACAGCGGGGTGAGGCTGTACATGGCCTCACCTCCTGTGCTGGGCTGAGGATCAAGAGCTAGGATGCTTGTCACAGAGAGATACCTCATGAGGCGAGGTAGGTAGGGCCTTCTGCGTTCCGGCACCGATACGGTGGCGAGAAGGTCAGCGAGCGAGGCAGCCCCACCGTGACGGTGAATAGCGTTGGGGATGTCAAGCTCGATGGCGCACTGAAGCGCCATGGGCTTCAGGTAGCTCAGTGTAAGGTTACAGAGCTCGACGTGAGCTTGCTGGAATTCGGGGCTAGCGGAGGCTGCCATAGGGTCCTGGCTACTTTGCTTCGTGGGGCTCTTAGCTTGTTGTGTGTGTACCAGGGTTTGCAAAACCGTCGGTAACCGCTCGGTTACCGCGGTAACCGGACTAACCGGTCCGGTTCGGTTTCCTCGGTTTATCGGTTTTCAATTTTGAATTTAAAATGAATTTAAAAGTTTGATGAATTTTGTCCGGTTTTCATCGGTTTTGATCGGTTTGACCGGTTACCGGCCGGTAACCGGACTTACCGGTCCGGCTCGGTCGGAACGGTTGTGTCGATATTGTAATCCTTGGTGTGTACTTGTCGCGGTGGTAGCAGCGACTACCACAGCTCCCATTTATAAGCTAGGAAATGATCACAATTCGCAAACAACAAGTGTTATTCAAATTTTAATTATACACGTTTCATACATCAGCATGTGTATTGAACCTGGCCAATGCACGTTGAGATCATTAGATGCTGTGTATCGCACAGTGTTTGGCTCTTCCGAGCTTAATTAACATCCAGTAGCTGTCAGAACGAATATTACATGTTCAATGATGGCACAGTACTATATGTCTAATGATGACAGAGAGAAAATAAAAATAATGTAAAACATACTAAGCATAAACGTGCAAACACTATGTATGCAATGGTAACCTGAAGAAAGTCAACAATAATACTGCTTAGAGAACAATGGATCTTATTGACGTACTCTACTACTTAAAGCATTCCCAATGATATTCGAAGAACCAATAAATATTATATTGTATAACAAAAAGAGATGAGAAAGAGAGAGGAGTTAGCTCTTCATTAAGAGTCATTTACTAAACTACTTACCTGAGGGACCAGCAATTAATTTTGAGTCGACAAGAACTTTTATGCCGACTCTTAGATTTTCGGTCCTTTTACTATAGGATCAATATGGAGCTACAACTTCGGCATGGGCTAAAAATATGAACTTTCTTTTACTCATATATAATTGTGAGAAAAAGAATCTAGGAAGACATGTCCCATACGATTTACCTTCCTGTCATAGTACGACTATAGCCTTTTATTAGTCAGTTTACCATCCTATTAGCTAGAGTCCAAATCATTGTCGTGTATCATCCTAATAGCTGGACTCCATGTTTGTAAGCTCGCCTAATAGCTTTCCATGAGCTACTTGTGCAGGGTATTCCATAGAATTGTTTGCTTGTTATGTAACCAATTTATCCTGTGTTAAATTATTGGGCTCCTTTCTGTCATCTTCCTATAGTTGTTGGTCCATGATTATATTTATCAAGTATCAATCCAAACCGACAGCAGGATTTTTTATTTTTTCTTGTAATTTCTAAGACTTTATTTTTAGATTAACGTTGAGGCTCTAGAAAAAAGCATCCGATTTATAAATATAAGACGGTTGCACCAAACCGTGGCTACAACAGAATAAAGGAACATCAGGGCAAATTCACAAAGCTTAAAAAATTAAAGGAAAATTTCATATAAACTCTGAAGTAGAAAAAAAAAAACAGAGTTCCCCTTGCAAGCTCGGTGCATGGTTTCATGAGGCTCTGACATGGAAAGATAAGTTGTCGCATAGTCGTTAGGTGTGTGGATGTATATATTCCCTCTATTCCTAATTATTTGTCATTTTTTATTTTAGATATCATATTTGACCATTTGTATTATTCAATTTTTTACATAAATAATATTTATTTTTATAATTTATTTTCTTTTTAAAAATATTTTTGTCATGACATATGTGTTATTTATATTAAAAATTTTAATAAGATAAAAGATCAAACATGATATCCAAAAGTAAAAATGAACAACTTGTTTAAGTGTTATTATGTCACATGACGACTAAAGGGATGCACAAGTCTGGACAAATAACTTGATTGATCTACTCCCTCCGTCCCCAAAAGATTGTCGCTTTTGACTTTTAGAAGTTAAATGTTTGACCGCTTGTCTTATTCAAATTTTTTCATGCAAATATCAAAACAAAAATATGTCATAATTAAAGTATATTCAATGCTAAAGCAAGTTATAAAAAAATAAATAATATTTGAATAAAAAATTGAGAAACGGTCAAATATGATGTCTAAAAGTCAAAAACGGTACTCTTTTGAAGACTGAGGTAGTAATAGGAAAGATGCTGGTTTGACAGATCTCGTTATGCACAACACTGATTTTGTATTAAATCCAACTGCAGTAAAATGGCACATTGCTTGCACGACAGCACTAGCTAGATGATTACGTAAACACTACTCATTTGTTGCGTAGTGAGGGAGTTTAATATAGTTGAGATCTCTATGTGAAACAGGATATGCGTGCTTTCTTTGAACCTGATCTGGTCAATGGAAATGCAGCTTGAGATTTTTCTTAATAATGGAAAATCGTTCAGTAATGTATTTGGATTCTTGAATATATTTTCTAATATTAATCTTTTAGGCACCAAATGGACTTACAGAAATTATGCAGTTCATGGATGATTAAAAACATGCAAGATATATGGCGTTGATGATTTTTAATACCGCATTGCGTAGGCTTGTTGAGGACAACTTATTTATGACTAGTTTTCCTTAGTCCTTTGTAGGGGTGAAAACAGATCGGATATGGACAAGAAGTGCCCATCCGGGGTCGTATCTTATCTTAGATTCTTTTAGCCAGATCCAGAGTTGAAACGGACAATATCGGATAATTATTTTATTTCTTCAGCCCATACCCTATCATATATGTTTTGTTCTGAGTCGGATACATGTATTATCATAAGGTTTGCAAAGATAAACAATAAAATGGTAGAGACATAATTAGATTAAGAAAGGACATACTGACCGGTACATGATTGTGATATGGCAAAATTTGCTCATAGACACTCTTCAATGTTGGTCTTTGCTAGTAGACACTACTCAAGTTTGATTTTGCTAATAGACACAATTTAGTTGAGCCAATTAGCTAATGGACACTCAAGGCAATAGAATATGACTTTTTTTGCATTGAGGAGAGAGCCGGTCAAACCAACTTGACATGTCATGATATAATTATGAAGCTTTTGAAATACATATAACAATTAATAATGCTTATAAAAAATAATTAACACTTTTATGAAAAATATCAATAACATTTATGACATATATAGTTAACACGGAAATATGGTTATATGGTCATATGTGCTAAACTTACCGCAAGGGCAATATAGTCATTTGTGGGGTTCTCTTTCTCCTCTCTACAAAATAATTAATATTTTAATGGCTTGCATGTCTATTAGCTAATTATTACCACAATTCAATAGTGTCTTCTAGCAAAACTAAACTTGAGTAGTGTCCACTAGCAAAGACCTACATTGAAGAGTGTCCATGAGTAAATTTTGCCTTGTTATACAGCGACATAATTAGAGTGAGAAATGGATATACTAACTATTGACATATAGCGCATTAAATGATAGCGACATAATTAGTGTAAAATAAATACTGAAAACGGGCCTTAACTCTCTATCTTTCAATTGTTAAGCCAAGCATTCAAATAAATTATTTTGGGAAACAGATTTATATATAGCACAGTCTAGCAAGCAAATGAACCATCGGGCCACAGAAAACATTTGCTATTATATTTCCAGCTCTGGATACAACTCGATGATAGATAGGAACCCCAGAACAGGCTTCATCTTGTAGTGCTTGAACCCCGCGTTCACGAATATGTTGCTCCATTCATGCTCATCACGCTCCTTGCCTGTTGTCAACACCATCATCAACATATCAAATGAGACCTGGGCTTCGAACATGTCTTTCGCAGGAGATCCCACAACTATGTCTACGATGATCACTTTTCCTCCTCCGGATGAACCCCCAGAACGAATAGCCTTCTTGCATTGCGTTAGGATCTTTACGCAATCCTCATCGTTCCAATCGTGCATCACATACTACGATCGATCAGGGGACTAGACAGATTAGAAATGCACAAATCACCAAGGAAAAAGATTAAAACAGCTAGTTTGAATGGGGAATGGATTATATATATTAGATGTGAAGAAGAATACAAACCTTAAGCAGCACGGCGTCAGTTGGTGGGATGTATTTCATCATATCACCTGCAATGTACTGAACCATGCCGTCGTCGTCACCCGGTGGGATGCTACTAATCACGTTGGGGAGGTCCAACACCGAGCACTTGACATGTGGGAAAGCACTTGCGATGGCCCTCGCCGCAGTACCCGTCCCACCACCAACGTCGACGAGAGAGCTTATGCCGTCAAACACCTCGCCGCACTTGGCCACGGCGAAGTCCAGCACCAGCTTGCTGCTGGATCCCATCCCAGCGTAGAAGACGTCGTTGAACTGTGGGTCGTCACGCGTGGCCTCCCAAAAGTCCATGCCATGCGCCGCCTTGAACGGCATCTCCGCCGCGTCGTCGTCATCGCACTTGAACCACTCGGCCAGGTGCAGGGCCGCCGTGACGTTGTACTTGGTGAACTGGGAGAGGGCGAACGGCACGAGGCTCGTGCATCCGTTGACGAGGACGTCGTCGACGAGGAGGCGAGACAGCGGGGTGAGGCTGTACATGGCCTCACCTTCTGTGCTGGGCGGAGGATGAAGAGCTAGGATACCTGTTGCGGAGAGGTACCTCATGAGGCGAGGTAGGTAGGGCCTTCTGCGTTCCGGCACCGGTACGGTGGCGAGAAGGTCGGAAAGCGAGGCAGCGCCGCCGTGACGGTGAATAGCGTTGGAGATGCCAAGCTCAATGGCGCACTGAAGCGCCATGGGCTTTAGGTAGCTCAGTGTAAGGTTAAAGAGCTCGACGTGCGCTTGCTCAAATTCGGGGCTAGCGGAGGACGCCATAGGCAGGGTCGTGACTAATTGCTACCTAGCTTTTGTTTTTTTTTTAGATAAGCTATATTAAATAAAATTTAATGACAAAATTAACTAGAACTCTGGTCTAATTGCATTGAGCCAATTAGCCAGTAGCCCGATCGATCCCCAGTGTGGTGTAGTTGCGGTCGCGCATCTGCATCTGATTTCAAACAATACGATATTATTAACATTATACAGATAAATGTACAGCTAAGGTTTCGTGGTGTAGTTGGTTATCACGTCAGTCTAACACACTGAAGGTCTCCGGTTCGAACCCGGGCGAAGCCAAATATTTTTCCTTTTTATTTTTATGCTCCTCTTCTTGTTCCTCTGTTTCAGAGCAGGACAAGGAATCAATCCTCTGTTGTTGTCTCTATCTCTCTGATTTTTTTTTTCTCGTGGAAAATAAGTCAAAGAAGAACGAATCAACGAAAGGAGGTTATTAAGCAATATGCCTTCAAATCAAGTTATCCAAAGCAAAATTTCGAAATGAACAAAGGAGTCCTGGATTGATTACAAGTGTGCTGAACGTACAGACATGAAAGGTCCCATGGCTCGCACTTGTTGAGGTTGACGTCCACCATGGCGACGCAGCGGTGGGCACGGCCGTGGCCGGATAGCTTGTGGAAGAGGTAGTCCAGCACTAGCTCGTCGTCCCTCGGGTGGAACCTGAATCCCAGTGGCATTCTCGCCTCCATGGTGCTGATCGAGCTCATCCTAGCTATCTGCCTGTGCTTCTTTAAGGAAGAGAAGCCGAGCTCTGATTTGTGCATAAGTCGAAGGTATTAATTGGAACCACAGTAAGTTAACAATGGGCTACAAAACGATAATACAACTTGCTAACTTTTTTATACAGTTCATTCGTATTTTACTTGCTTACGGTTCTAGTTTAAACTTAAAACATTACTGTACTCATTTCTGAAAGTCCTATCACCTATGGAGGCCAAGTGGCTAGTTAGTTATTATGTCCCAATGTCGATAATACAATTGCTAACTAGAACAAGTCAATAATATTATCATAATTTCTTTCATCTAATACATAAAAAAAATCATCTAAACATGCGAACATGGAAAATGATAATGAACAGCGATATAACTTAAGGTTACACAATATGAACATTATAAATTGGTAAATCCATGACTGATGCAAACAGGGAGTCTTTCAATACCATCTGAGCAAGTTTTTGTAAATGTCGACCATTCAGCCTGAAACAACTGTGGATATACAGAATAGAAGGTAATGCCTCGAACTACCTTAATTTGGGGCTTCCTGCAGCCTCACCGATAGGTACACTCAAGAAACCCTATATCACCTCCTGAATGCTTCTGCTACACTCTGAATTTTGATCCCAGAGAAACATTTGGAATGATATGCAATACTAACTTGCTGTCTATTCAATGGAACCGAAGAGCAACAGCCATGCTTCCTGGATCCTACTGAGGCTTCTTCAGCTGCCTCATCGGCCAACCGCTTGACAACACTCCACACCTCTCCAGCCATGTCAGGGCGCATGTCCCTGGTCCTATCTGTGCATCGCAGAGCGAGCGATGCCAGTTGCATTGCTAGCGTGATGGGCCACTCCCCAGCTGATGTGTCCATCACCGAGCTCAAGTCACCCCTCTCCAATGCGTTTTGGACCACCCTTAGGAGGTTGAAAGGAGACTTTGCAGTGAGCACTCGAAGGATGGTGACCCCGAAGGAGTAGGTGTCCGTCTGCAGTGTCAACTCCCCAGTGGTTTGAAACTCAGGGTCCATGTACCCCAAAGTGCCCCAGGGGTGGCTAGTGCAGTATATTCCGCCATTGCCCGTGGTGCTTGACTGGGTGAGAAGCCGAGACATGCCAAAGTCACTGAGCTTGCTCACCAGATTATGGTCTAGGAGTATATTTGCCGGCTTGATGTCACCGTGCACAATGGCATTGGGCTTGTTCTTGTGCATGAATGAAAGTGCGGAACAAATCTCGGTGATGATCCGTGCTCTAGCCTGCCATGGCAGCGGTGGTGCTCCGGCCTTGCCCTCAAGGCGGTCCTCGAGGCTGCCATTTGGCATGAACTCATACACAATGGCCTGGACTTCTGGACATGCACCCACAAAGTTAACAACGTTTGGGTGTCTCACCCTGCTTAGAATAGTTACCTGGAATAGGCAAGTTGCACGAGCCAGCTTAGCTGGTTGTGATTGATTACGGAAATAATTTTCAAAAGAACTTGAGAACATATGAATGGAAAGGAGTTAGAAATGTATATACTTCTTGTTTAAATTCTGATTGCCCACGCGAACTGCTGTCGGTTCAACATCTTTATAGCTACAGTGGTGTTCCGGAGGAAGCCCTTGTAGACAACTGCAGACCCGCCTTGCCCGATCTTGAACCTGTCATTGAAATCTTGTGTTGCACGCCGGAGCTCAGCACTAGTGAACTGAGAGCCCTGCAACTCTGGTTCCTGCAGTTTTTCTATCCTTCTTACTGCATTGTCTCGCTCAGACATGATCTGCTCTAGTTGTGACTTTAATTCCTTGGCTACCTCTGATATGTGGTCACGTTCAGATGTCATCAGCGCTTTTTGTTTACGTGCCTCCATTAACTCCATGACAACATTGTCTAGTTCAGTGACTATGCCGTGCTTTTCTCTGCGAAGTACTTCAATCTCTCTCGCAACATGCGCCTTCCCAGTTATCAGGTCTTTCTTCCTACGTTGCTCCAACACCAGTGTAAATGCTGAGTTCAATTTTGCCATCATCCGGTCCTTTTCTTTATTGAGTTCCTTGACTTCTGTCTTCCCTTGTTCCGCCTTCTTACGAAATATCTCCATTTCTACCATCACATTGTCTAGTTTGGCAGTTGCATGCCTTTTCTGCTTTTGTAGCTGCACAATATCACCATTTGCACAGTTTGATTCAATCATCATCCATTCTGTTTCGTTCTGAATTTTCTTGTCTTTTGTCTTCCCTTGTTGCTTGCGAAATATCTCTAATTCTTCTAGCGCATTGTCCCGTTCAGTTGTTACCTGCCTTTTCTGCTTTCGCAGCTCTACAATCTGTTTCATTGAAAAATTCCATTCAGCCACCATCTGTTTCTTTTGATTTTCCAGCAGCCTAATCTTTGTCAGTGCTGTGTCCCGCTCAATCGTTAGCTGTTTGTTCTGCTCAAGTTGTTCAGCCACTTCTTTACTTGTGTTGCTCCATTTGTTAGTCACCTCCTGATTTTGTTGGTGCAGTATCTCAACTACCCTAACAGCACTCGCTTGAGCAGGCGTCATCATATCAATTGGCGTTTCATGTGATTCCTTCACCCTGTTGCCTGCATCAGGTAGTTCTCCTAACATTTCTGGGTCTCTTTGTTTGTACATTTCCACCAAATTTTGCGCGACATCTGCCTGTCCTGAAACCACCTGAGAATGATCCTTCTCAAAGCTTACATCCCGGAGGCCTTCATCCGCATCAACAAAGACTGACACTGATTTTAGGTCGTTCATGTTACTGTATTGAGAGAAGGATATAGACAAGAATCTGTACAGAATGTAGCCCATCAATGCAAAGCTAATCAAGGTAATAGACGTATGCACCAAGCAACTGATGTGGTTGCCAGCCACGTAGGAAGCTACCATAGAAAATTTATGAAAGGTGCAAAATGGTAGCTTAAGACATAAAACAGAGCTTCTAAAAACTCTTACCTGGTGAAGATCAGCTTCCGACTACAAACAAACCATATCTCACAAAAAGGATGGGCGTTTTCCATCAATTTAATAGCTTTCTTGGACTGTGGAACCTTCATGTTCCTGTAAACATGAGTTCAACTGTAAGAATTCACCTAAATGGTCGAAAAGAATCGGACATTACACTGATGTAAGCTGTAAATGAGTAGGCAGCCTGGTTATGAACCCTGTTGGCTGACTTTGCTACACACTTTGAATAGTGCTTGTATGAGGCTGCGCCCATGACAAGTGTTCTGATCCAAAATTTATCCACTAGTTCCCTTATTCCTTCAGCAATGTCAAACTCCTCAAGCACTAATATTTGGGCCTTGACCTGAAATGAAAGGAAGAAAAAGCTTAAAACATGTAATTCCATCATCGATTGTCCGACCAAAAAAGAATAAGGAAGAACAAATATTTGTGTGTGGCACGAAATCTATCACCTCTGATTTTGCACACTGATGTAGATACTTGTCTAATGGTGGATGCTGCGATCGTGCAAGTTCCTTGACGGCAGACTCTGGCACTTTTAGTTCATCACAACAGTCCTCGTATTGTTCCACTTGCTTCCCTACTGCACCTGAACGAATGGTCTTGTCTAATGGTGGATGCTGCGATCGTGCAAGTTCCTCGACGGCAGACTCTGGCACTTCTAGTTCATCACAACAGTCCTCGTATTCTTCCACTTGCTTCCCTACTGCACCTGAATGAATGGTCTTTTGTGTCAAATACATGTCAGAGTCAGACTGCACTTCCAATGTAAATTGTAGATCATTGAAAGATCCAAGCTTTTGTGAGATGTAAACTATGTCATATTAACATTACGACACAAATTTGACCCAGTTTATTGTACTGACAACAAATAGAACATGACTCCCAAAATGATTCACCTGTACATTTTTGCAGTCCGGGTCCTATAATTCGTTGCCTGAAAATTCACATGTTCTCTCCGTCTGGACTGCGGAGGTCGAATCCCACGATTAATCGGAGCAATTTAATTTGAGAGAAGCGGATCCATTGGACGGAACTTAATCGGCCGCACTCACCGCTACTGCAGGCGCTGCGCCCACCGGCCGCCATCGCTTGAGCTTATGCCGCACAAAGCCAGCGCCACCGCTGCCGCTCGCTGTCTCTGCCGCCCTTGCCGGCGCGGGCTACCCTCCAACAGCATACCGAAGGATGGAGATGGGAAAGCGCGTCTCCCTGGAGCCGTCAAGAGGCGCATCTTCGGTTCTGCTCCAACGACGTGGCCACCTCGACGTATTTGTTTTTTCGCAAAGATTTTCATTCTACGACATGGCAGGCGAGCTTTAGCGGCGGGGATTTTCGGACTGTGGCTATGGGCCATGATTGCGAGCTTATAAAGGGAATGTCTTGGGACGCGGGTGGTGGAGGACGGGGGGAGCGCTAGGACGTGTGGTTATCGTGGTGGGGATGAGGCCGCGGATCTGGCGGCGGGGAGCATGCTGTTTGGTCGATGTGAATGAGATGAGACAGTGTGAGGTGCTGGAGGAAGAAGAAAAGAGGGCAACCGCACGATGAGGATGGCAAGTGCGTGCTAAAACGAGACTGGAATGACAACATAAAATTATTGCAAGTTTTACAAGGGTTTATTATTGCACATTTTTCCGTTGCATCATTAACCAAGTACCATTGAAGGCTTAAAATGTTGTCGAACTACCCAATTGTTTGAGCTTTTGTACACTTCCTTTGCTTATGGAAAAGTGAGAATAGCTGAAAGAAATATTAATAAAAAAGACAAAAGATGAATTTGGATTGGAAATGCAAAGCTTATAAGAAGGTGTGTTTGCTAGCGGACGACATTTTGATGGATATTATATATTATTTGATTAAAACTTAAAATCCAATACAGAAGTCATCTTTTTCTAAAACAATTTTTCATTGGCAGCATGAAAAGCGTCAGGCATTGAAAAGCATTAACCTAAGCAGATAAGCCCAATTTAGGTTTTTTTGCTTGATGCCACATATGCCTTCCGTTGGTTGCAAGTTGCAACATTTTAAAACACCACGTGCAACAACCATCTTTTTATTAGAAGTTTTCAATACTTCAACTCGTCTTCTTCAGCACTAGTTGTTGATCACCAACTCTCTTCTCATCTTGCCACGCTTCAAATTTGTTCTAATGAATATACATGTAGCAGTAGTTTTAATAAAACTTCTAACAAGAAGTACCCCGCTACACAAAGTTGTGGCTTACTCGTCGATGCCCCCGACTCATGGAAAAAGCTCACGGCATCAAGCGATCTTCAACACGAAGTTAAATAATCCCTCCGTCTCAAAATACTTGTCGCTATTGACTTTTAATCATCACATTTGAGCATTTGTCTTATTTGAATTTTTTGTGCAAACATTAGTTATTTTTTCATAACATGTTTATCATTTAAGATATTATAATAATGACAAGTTTGTTTTAATATTTATGCAAAAAAATTGAATAAGATGAATGGTCAAAAACGGTAATTAAAAGTCAAAAGTGACAGCTATTTTGGGACGGAGGTAAGTAGAAAACTACATTTTAAAAGGAATTTTCTTAAGTTTTGTTTGAGTTGAAAGATCTAGTTCATATCAAAAGAAGTATAAATTGAGTTGAACTCTCCTGATCCAGATGAAAGTTCTTTATTGGTTAATGAGTAAATTTCAAGAAATTACTGGTATTTTGACATGGGTTAAAAAAAAAAGAAATATCGACAACATACTAAATAACACACACAAAAATTTAATGCTCTAATGTGTGAAAATTATAGATATTTGGCAATGAGATCTCAATACTAATTTATAAGTTTCTACGCTCCTCTAGTCGTAGGCCTTTCTGGAAAAAAATTACGAGAATTTTGCAATCTTGTATTGGCCATATCTATGTGTCATAATAGATGTAGCCCACCTGAGTCAGAGAGTGGTTCATATGGCATTCATGAAATTCGTAATGTATGGAGGAAATCATTCCTTACAATCTATGTCAAAATACTTGTAGGGTTTCTTTTTTAAAGAAATACTTTTGATTAATTTGCTGTACAACAATATTCTCATCCAAGTTACTGTGGGTACTCTGTGACCCCTACAAAGGAACAGAGGACTGTACTCTAGTTAAATTAGGTGAGACTCCCAAGAATTGGTTGCACTCAAGTTTCACCTGTGCATTTTACAATAGCCACTGCATATAACAGTTTTTGGAAAAGCCAGATGATAAATTTTATAAGAAACCGCCTTCATCAAGAGTGTGAAAATAATGATGAATACAGCTAAGCTCATTATTCAAAATCTGTTAAAATTTTGTGATTATATATCCCTAGCTACTAATTTGTGATTGAACTGATACAGACTGATGTACTCAGCCTTATACATGAAAATAGGAGTCACTGAAACTTTCTATCTATCGTGCTTGCTATAGTGCTATGACTCTAACTCAATACTTTTGGATCTGATACTATCTACGCTAGCTACTATGTTCTTTGGTACTATTATTTTTAGCCTTGATTCAAGGCTCGTTCCAGTAAAGAGAGGAGGGCGTATGTATCAAGATATGCCTAACTTCACTCTTGGGAGAGGGAACTCTTAACACGAGTGTTCCTTCCATAATAGTGGCAAAAGAGAAAACATAGAAAACCTATTATGATTGATTCCGCGGACAGATATGGGTAAAGAGGACGAGGTAGTATTGCTTAACCTCCTTGGTCTCTCTGTTTCTGCTTGACGTGAATTATGTTGATCTCGGCACTGCTGGAGGCGTGGTCAAGAACCCAGGACAGGATGGACTCTCCGGCTTCTTCCGGCAGCGCCACAAACACCTTGCCCTGGAACAGCACGGTGCCACCATCTGTTCGCATCTCTCCGTGCCTGCGTGATTTTGGAAATGATTGCTCTCTTAAGGTGACGAGAAGAAAATGAAGATGCTATGATCAGAAGAAGCAGAGCGGGGATACTGAATTTATGATATGGCATCAGAGAGTGGTTAAGCTGACGACAATTTTCTTCTTCATGCACCGTTTATCCGTCTCCATCGGTCACTGCATACATAGGTCTCAAGTTTGTAATACATGACAAAAAAGTCCTAACGTAATACAGAAAATTGAGGTGTTGTGTGTAGTACTCCAATCTAAGTTGGAATGACTCGCACCAATGTTTGGTTGAAACTGAAGGATTGACGAGACTTCTTAACTATTCCACACTTCTGAGCTAGCGAGATCAGACAAGAGGTCAACCTTCAAGTCGCCATTCCTTTTGCAAGTGCAACGTCTCTCTTTCACTGTTGCAAGTCGCCATTCCTTTTACAAGAGTCCTCTATCTCCATTTAACACCTGAACATACATGAGCATTAGTTTCGTTGACTCACTTTTGCACCTTGGGGTCGATTACTTCACCAGGCACTCTGCTGTTACAAGTGTTTTGATATACATTTCTAAACATGCAACATACCGAAATCTAGCTCGATGGAAATGAAATCACAAGCAACTCAAAAGGATACCATCAGCATGGAAGTTTGCAGTTTTCATACTTTTCGGACGGACTCAGGTTTGCTCTCTCTCCCCTGCATCGAGCAATAAATTTGAGAACTTCTGTAAATTTTGTGGAGAATGCGCATGACTTTATGCAGACTTGGTCCATTTAGTCTAGGCTGGTTACTTGATTAGTAGAAGATCACGTCATGTATAAGATGCTCTACACATACATATTCTTATGAAGTGAGAAAAAGAAAAGAGTAGTAGTTGACTAGCCGCCTTTTCTTTTCCTGCAGGAGACCAGGACACTCTGCCTACTCTAAATGGCTAGATAAGGGTAAAGCATCCAGTTGCGTTCTCAGCAGATTCGCTCGAGTTTCTTGGAATATCATCCGGCATGTGAGACAAAATGAGCTAGTGGCTAAGCTGCAAATTGGCAGGGGACTAATGAGCGCGCACAAGACTGGGAATCTGCTTCCCTCAAAAGAAAAAAAAAGTGTAAATCCTAGGTGTCCAAATAAAAAAAAAATGCACCTCGTTCAGATTTCTTTGAAAACAAGTATTGAAAGACCCTTGTGATTAGCATGTAGTATAACAGACCTCCGTTCTCAAATAAAAGGTTTTCTAGCTTTAGCTAAAATCAAACTCTTTTAGGAGAAAAATGCAAAAACCCACTTGCATCTTAGGAGGTTTTCATACACCCACCTATATTTTTTTTTTATTTCAATCTCTTCTGTGCAAATGTCCATGTATTTTCATATTTTTCCCAATAACTTTGACTGGACAACATGAGGCCATGCATTCAAAGGCGGCTTTTTGGCATTCATGTTTGCTCCTCTCCGTAGACAAGCCTTCCTATATATCTCTATCTTCTTGATGACTATATGTGAGACACTTTTAGTGTACTCATGTAGAAAGTTGGTAGTATTGCGGGGAATTATTGACCATTTCTCTCTATTCTTTGCACTAAAAGGGAGAAAATATAATCATCTCTCTTCTTCTAGTGCCAAGAGGTAGACCCAGATAACTAAAATGTAAATAGAAAATTGCAAAAACTCACTTGTAAGTCAGGGGGCTTTTCATATACCCACCTAATTTTTTTTTGTATCAGTCTCCCCCCTGCAAGTGTCTATATATTCCTCCTTGATAGAGAACACTTCAGGTGCTCCCGGGGGTTCCCATGCTCTCGTGCTACCATTCACTGTAGCACAAAAGATACACATCGAAAAATTGCAACAAAAATATGAATGGATAGATCATGTCATCTTCTATCATCATGCAAAATTTGAGGTGCAACGGATACTTGTGAAAAGTGCAACAAAAAAGTGAAATCAGGCTTGCAATAGTAATGGATTGCGGGTGCAACATAAACAGTACAACCCGCAACTATTCAGTGCATGATTTCTCTTTTTTGTTTCTCCTTGCACAAATACCCATTGCACCTCAAATTTTGCATGATGCTAGACCATTGCATGCTCTATCCATTAATATTTTTGTTGCATTTTTTCGTTGCATACTTTGGGTGCTATAGTTTTTGGGAGCACGGGAGCATCACAAGAGGTGGTAGCATCTGAAGTTTTCTCCTCCTTGATAGCTTTGACCGGACGACATAGATCGTGTGTGTTCTCTGATGTGGCTCCGGATGGTCTATCATACCTCTATATTTTTGATGTTGTGTAAATACATAGATATCGAAACCTATAGGTTATCTTGTTTATAGCATCGCAGCTAAGTTTGAACGTTATTTATGATAGCATGATAATTTTTGATTGTGTAACGGTATGATTAGATGATAACTACGCTATAGTGGAGCTATAGTGAAGCCTTAGAAGTAATCGTAGAGGCTACAAAAGAGTCATATCATCCGGTTAAAGTTATCAGGGGGACTATGGAAACAAACAAACATTTGCAAGGAGGAGACTGACACAAAATTTCTTGTAGGTGGGTATATGAAAACCTCCCTGACTTGCAAGTGGGTTTTTGCAATTTTCCCAAATGTAAATTGCCGATATTTTTTCTTGAGACACATTGATGGATATCATAATAGATTTGGACTAATTAACCTTCAGCCATGGAATCAGCGAATGCATGTTAAGTAGATCCTTGAGGAAAACTAATTAACTACAGCATGCTTCCATAATAATAACAGGGTGACATCTGCATATTGTATGATAGGGAAGTCTCTCCGGTCTGGGAATCGGAAGTCTAAACAAACCCCTGGTCATTTGCGATCTCCTTGCCTTAACGCCCCTTTCAGAATGAAACACCTTCCTTGCCACATTATTAAAGAGAACAACAAAGGTCCCCATTCTGAGAAAGTCCAATATTACCTGATATTTCGTCTAAAAAAAATAATATTACCTGATCTTCCGCTCTATCAAAAGCCTTTTCAAAATCTAGCTTTGGAAAGTTCTCGAAGACATAATTTTGACCATTACCTTTTAAAATTTTGAATAATTGAACACGAAAAAGGTTATACATTTCTAAAAAAATCATCATAAACAACTATAGCCATGTAATGTTTTAGTCAATACTGATAATTTCAACAAATTAATGATCAAAGTTTACTTAATTCACAAGCACAGATTGATTCCAGAAGGTCAAGCGAGAAAAAGAAAGGAACAGAATTTCAGTTTGATGGTGATGCAACCAGCATAAAAAACTTTACAGCGGGTGTCTTGAAGAGCTTTCTATTAGCAAGTTAAGTACCTGAAAAATTAGCAACCATCCAAGCCTGAATAACGTTTAATTGGCAAAAAAACCCCTCATCTAGAGAGTTAAGTCACTTTCAAAGCCAAGATATTTGATTGGGAAGCCCCGACTCTGCGTCATGGTGAGGTGTAGATAGATTAGTTGTTGGTCCACGTTTGCACAGCTAGTTGTGATGACAATCTTTAGAGTCTACTTCATATCCTAAAATTCCGCACAGCAGTCTTCTGATTTAGACACAGACCCTTTTTAGATTGACACAGTCCACGCCGACATATTAACTTATCTATCAGATGCACAAGGACTATTTCAATCCATCAGTACTACACGACAATAAGAAAAAAAAGAATAGGCTAATCACCACCCTTCACCATCTACGATGCAACAACACACCCTATCTTAGTCTATCAATCAACATTCAAAGGGGGTTCCACATCTGTGCCAGGTCATTTTCCTGCTCCCAACTGTGAGCCAATTGCATTCCTGAACTGATGTTGCTTGTCATTCTGCTCAGCATTGTCTCGATTGCTTCCTTCTTAGAGTTGTCAACGGTAAGTAGGTCCCCAAGGCTCGCTGGACTCCTGAGTGGAAGCGGCGGCAGGCTGCAGAAGCAGGACACTTGCTCGGCAGCAGTTTGGCTGCCGTCGAAGGCATTGTAGGTGGCGATAAGTGGCGCAACAGATGGCGCAGCCGGCAGGTGTGGCTCAGATGATGGCATGCCGGCCTTGTCTTCAGATGGTGGCCTTGGGGTGGTTGTCCTGCTCTTGTAGAACACCCTGCATAGCACCCAGTCGTCCTGCATATTGCAGAGGGCATGTTAGTTCATATGTAAACAGTAAGTGATCCGTGCAACTGAAAAGCTGTGACAGCTGTAAAGCCTGTAATCAACATATTTTTTCCCTGAATAGGGGCAAATTCTGTTCATACTTCATAGGTCGAAGGAGTGGAGAAGGCTTCTGAATTCTGTTCGGGTGATTGGGTTATTTAGTAGCCTGACATACAAATCATCTTGATGCAATCAGCATGACTGGCTTTGTAGTATTCTTCAGAACTTATTTGGAAGCTGGTCACTTCAGGAAGGTTTAATAATTGGCAAATTGGATGGAAACCAGTCGTTCCTAAAAATACATAATCTGAATGTTTAGTTGGAAAATTGGAAGGAACCAATCATCCTCTAACAAGAGAGTCGGATTACATTCAAAGTAATGTCCAGTACATTTAGTTTATAGCAAGTGTGATGAAACCGACTGAAGAACAACGGAGTGGATCATTGCAGTGCCGTGGACACTTAAGAAACGGGAAGGAGACTATGTCACGGTTGTCGAATGATTGGCAACTTGGAGCAGGCTGGCAGCTAGTTTATCATGCAACCTTTCTCAGAGCAACATTTTTAGCCCAACCACGACAACAATCGTTCTTTGACAGTGTATTGTACCATTGACTTTGCGATTAAAAACGTGCTAGAGCTTTGTCAGACCAGAATACAGGGTAAATAAGTAACAACTTGTAATCGTTTGGTTCAGGTAGAGTGTAACTTCAACCTGGCAACAAGTGCAGAAGTTACCTTGAGGCCGTACTGGTGTGTTACTGGGATCTGAAGCTGCGATGCCGGCGCCGTCAGCCGGAACTCGTGCATCACCCACTCCGTCTTCCTCCCCTTGGGCGCCCGTCCCCGGTAGAACACCAGCGTCTTTCGCGTCCCTACTGCTGCTGACTCATCCTTGCCGGCGATGACTGTGCGGTCCTTGCCGGTGGCCTTCCAGTAGCCCGATCGCGTGGCGCGGTTAGTGCGATCCCCTACTGTGTATTTTCGGTCGCGCAAGCTGAAGAAGTACCACTCTTTCCCGCCAACGCAAGCGGCATCTGTTTAATAAATAAGTAAACTTATTAAAATTTCTGGTGACAGAGCACCAAGGTTTCGTGGTGTAGTTGGTTATCACGTCAGTCTAACACACTGAAGGTCTCCGGTTCGAACCCGGGCGAAGCCATATTTTTTGTTTCCATTTTTTCTTGGCCTGTTGCCTCTGTTTCAGTGTTCAGAACAGAACAAAGGAGACTCTGTTCTTGTTTTCCTTATATATGTTTTTTTTGGGAAAAAAGATCACAGAACAAGAACCGATCAAAGGAGAGATGGAGATACGCACTCAAGGGCATTATGTTCCAGGTCTGTACCATTTCTCGAAACGAACGAAGAAGGGTGTGCTAGTTATGGGATTAATTACAGGTGTTTAATGTACAGACCTGGAAGATCCCATGGCTCGCACTTGTTGAGGTCGACGTCGACCATGGCAACGCCGCAGGGGGCGCGGCCGTGGCCGGAGAGCTTGTGGAGGAGGTAGTCGAGCACGAGTTCGTCGTCCCTCGGGTGGAACCTGAACCCCGGTGGCATTCTCGCCTCCATCGTGCTGATCGAGCTCATCCCAGCTGCCTGTTTGTTTCTTTCAGAGAGAGAGAGAGAGAGAGAGAGGTGTTTTGGGGTTTGAACTTTGATGATCAGCAAGGCTCTATGTTGTGCATAACTTAACGGTATTAATAGGACGCACATCTAAGTGAACCATGGATGGGGCAATAATACAACTTGCTAATTTTGTATATTTTACACATCATTTACTTGCTTATGGTTCAAGGAAAAAATTACTCCTTTCTGAAAGTCCTATTGGGTCCAAATGGGTAGCTAATTATTGTGGTCTCAAAACGATGACAATATGATCGCTAGCCAGACTAAGTCAAATAATATTATCGGAACTTGTAAGTAACAATGAATCTAAATCTGGGTATCCTTGGAATGAAAAACTTATTAATACAATCATTAGCATATCTAAATATTAAATTACATTTTTATAAGTAGATATCAGAATATGTGCACGAATATCTTTCATGACATATACATACAAATAATGCAAATCAGTCCCACATAAATTCCTTCACGCGAAAGAGAAATAAGTACAACCTAGTACCACCTCCAACTAAATCCTTTTCAGTACGTGGCGAAAGATACAACATAACTAAATCACAGTGCCTTGATTTTGTAGTGCTTATTTTGCTGAAAACAAATAGCTAACTAGTTGCAAAAGGTGGCAGTTTTGCACCATTGCAGTTTGCTAGCTAGTTAAACAATATAAAAGATGAAATTTGCATAACGTTATATTGCAAAAGGAGACACACTATTTGAATGTCGTTCTCTAACGTGTCACTTCAGTTCACTTGAAACCACGCGAAATTTCTGATCAGCTCATGTACCTGCTAGAAGGATATAGCAAATCCACAGAAAACAAGTGGCAGTGAATTGGCACGTCGCAATTGCGCAAAAGAAAGCAAAAACGACGCACGTATACTTCACACAGTTTTAAAGCACATGATTCTTTTGAGAACAAATTATCTAATTATTTTGGATAAAGTAGCTAGCACAATTGATTTATCTTTTGCACATGATTCTTTTGAGAACAAATTATCTAATTATTTTGGATAAAGTAACTAGCACAATTGATCTGTCTTTTGGGCCTGACACCCATGATTCACAATCAAAAGGACTGTCATAGGACAATTTTTTCATACAATATAATTCTGAACGAAATCTTAACTAAGTTACTGTTATTTAAGTTGTGTGCATGCGAAAGTTCATAGGACTATAATACGCATACTGTATAATTAAGTAAACCTTAACTTGTGGCAAGCATCCAGTTTTCCATATCTGTGCTAACATGCCATAGTGAAGGAGACCACCAGGACAGGGGCTACTCACCACCAATTCACCATTACACACTCACCAATAGCACAATCGCATTTTATTTCCCAGCTTTCAAGATAGTGACGAGAGTGCTCTAAAATCTTATCTGCTAACAAGATGATGACTACGAACCGAAACTGACCGCCGCCATGGCAGCATGAGCGATGTTAACTGTGGGGGCCGCTTCACATGGCATCTCACGTGCCCCCACCCACGTGTCCGCAGCTGCAACCGTCCGATCTGAGATCAACGGTCTGGAAATTGCAAGCGGGTCGCCGTCCAGGGCCACTGGATGGTGCATTGTCTGGACAAAGTGTCTCTCTTCTTTTATCTGAAGCTGACTTCTACTGTTTTGTTGGCACTTATTATTGGCTGCACTTGCACATAAGAGGGGATAAGAGAGAATGAGATTGGCGTTTCTGGGTATAGATTCAACTCCTCATTTTTGGTAACAAGTGGAAACGCCTGGTTGTACTCTCCGTACGTCCATACATAGAGTGCATTCAGTCATTTTTACATTGCGCATTAGTCTTCCAGTCTTGGTCTAGCTAGGTGCTATGAAAGCAACTGTTCCGCGAATCTCTTTTCTACCTCAAGTTAAGTAAACTCTTGAAGCTACATATTCCGGATAAACATTTGCCAAGAATGTCTGGCCTGTTGGGTTTCTGCAGGAATGATACATATATCCACTTTCTTAAAGACCGATTCTTGAGTTTGGGTTCCTTTCACTTGAACAATGGCATGAATCTAAGGTTTTGGGAGGATAAGTGGGCTGGAAATTTTACTTTACAACAGCACTTTCCTTCCCTGTATAACATTGCTAGAAGAAAAAATGTTTCGGTTGCTACTGTTTTTAGTTCAGTTCCATTGAATATTTCCTTTCGGCGTGGTCTTGTAGGAAATAATTTAATTCAATGGCATAACCTAGTAGTGATGATAGCACAAACTAGACTTAACAATAGCAAAGACATTTTCAGGTGGAATTTACACCAAAATGGTACTTTCTCTGTAAGTTCTATGTATGGTGCATTGATAAATAACGGCAATGTGCGACAAAATAAATTGTTGTGGAAACTGAAGGTGCCTCTAAAAATAAAAATTTTCTTGTGGTATCTTAAGAAAGGGGTTGTTTTAACAAAAGATAACCTAGCTAGACGTAATTGGAACGGTAGTAAACTTTGTGCTTTCTGTTCCAATAATGAAACTATTCAACATTTGTTCTTTGACTGTCACTTCGCTAAATTTATTTGGCGAGCAGTGTATTTTACCTTCGGTTTAGATACTCCTAATAGCGTCTACCATATGTTTAATGGTTGGATAAGAGGGGTAGGGACTAAACTTAAGGGACAACTTCTTGCTGGTGCTTCCGCTTTATGCTGGGCCATATGGCTAAGTAGAAATGACATAGTCTTTGACAAATGTCCAATGAAAACTTATATACAGGTACTCTTCAGAGGGACTCACTGGTTCAGGTTATGGGCGCACCTACAAAAGCATGATGAGGAAACCAACATGTTGAGGGAGGCATGCCGCGCATTGT
Source organism: Eragrostis curvula (assembly GCA_007726485.1). Classification (NCBI taxonomy): domain Eukaryota; kingdom Viridiplantae; phylum Streptophyta; class Magnoliopsida; order Poales; family Poaceae; genus Eragrostis; species Eragrostis curvula. The sequence goes on along the minus strand of RWGY01000361.1, from coordinate 649,242 downwards.
AGACGACGGTTATGCAGATTTTTGCCCATCATGGATGGAGATTTAGCAATAGAATTGCTTTGTAATAAGTCCATTCAAAACTATGTTGGTGTTGATCTCGTTTTCATTTTGTTGGTGTGCGTTTGGCAGATGGAGTGCTGCAAATTTGATGTAATAATGCAGGCCGTAACCTCTTAGGAGGTCAAGGTCGGGATGCTCTTTTCCCATTATCTAAAAAAAAACATATATCCACTTTCGAGAGAATTATAACCACCAATTTGTAGAGCAGAAAAGAGACATTAAAGGGGTGAAATAGGGCCCATAACTTTGTTGAGTTGCTTTTTTCACGTCGGGCTCTAAGTTAACTTTCCAACGGGACGTATAGTATGCTGAATTCGAGTTTGTATGCAAAAGGTATACCTTCGTGGCATGAGTTCGTATGCAAAACTTATGCCTTCGCCACAAGCCATACATGTAAGTCAGGCCATTTTAACTACTCCCTCCGTCCACAAAAGAATGACATTTTAGTTTTGTCTTAAGTAAAGCTATTTAAATTTTGGCTTATTTTGAAAAAAAATTAAAATAAGTTGACTCATAAAAAAGATATGTTAGTTTCATTATGAAATATATTTTCATGTTATGCCATTTTGTGTCATAAGTATGATATTATTCCTCTAAAATTTTAGTCAAAGTTAAAATAATTTGATTTAAGACAAAATTAAGACATCATATTTTAGGGCGGAGGGATTACATGATTAGTAAATTAAATACTATTTAATTTGCCTCGTGGTTCCATACAAATCCTCAGAATTATCAGCGCTATTCGGTAAGATCGTAGAGTACTTCTGTACGCTCGAAAAACCCGCACCTTCTGTAGCGAAAAAAACGAACCCACCTGCCATGCCGTCCCGCCGCCTTGGTGGCCACGCGCGCCGCCGCCGCGCGGGCCGCCGCAGGAGGGAAGCCGCGGCGGCGAGGGACTGGGCGGACGGCTTGCCGATGGACGCACTCCTGGCGATCCTCGGGCGACTCGACCACATCGACGTCCTGATGGCCGCCGAGCTCGTGTGCCGCTCATGGCGCCGTGCAGCCCGAGACGAGCCCTCGCTGTGGCGCCGCATCACCATGCGCGGGCACGAGGAGATCGCCGCCAAGCTCAACCGCTGCGGCATGGCCTGCGAGGCCGTGCGGCGCAGCGCGGGGCGGTGCGAGGCGTTCTGCGGCGAGTACGCTGGGGACGACGGATTCCTCATCTACCTCAGCGAGCAGTAAGCAATTTTTTTTTTTTTTGTGATTCTAGCAGTAAGCAAATTAACTTTGTTCTGTTTGTAATTGGTAAATATTTATCACCGGTATACGATTTGAGGGACATTAGATCTGGTGCTTGCTTGTTATTGATCTGTTCTTTTTATTTTCGGTGCTATTTTCTTACACTTGTGTACTGAATATGTTGCTTCACTACCTGAAACCGGCTGTTCTGACATTAGTATGTAGTGAGGTCTGTCTCCAATATTGGTTAATGGGGTTTCAAATTTTAGGCGATAATCATCAAAATTGAGACAAGCCATATCTTAGTTACATTAAAGCTAAAAGATGAAGTTTGCCTAAATTCAGTTGCATGGTACAATATTTTGATCTGATCGTCGTTACTGAAAGCTATTGGTTTATTTTTTTTTTTGTTCGAAATGTGAATTTACAGCAAGCCATATCTTCACCAACTTCCGGTTTAAAAGGATATCTGAAAGTTTTTTTTTTTTTTTTGCCAATTTTGTTTCCTGCATTCTTTGCATCTCTGCAAGCTTAGATGGTTGTCAAACCATTTTTAGGTTGGTGAAGCAGTTATACATTTGCAGTCAGATGCCACAATTGCATCAGATTTTAAGCAACACTGCACCGCATCATTTGCCTACCCCTTTGAAGAACCAATTAGCTGTTTGCTTCCCGTGTTTAACTATTGTTTTTTGAGCTGTAAAGTAGGAAAATTATTCTCATTGGTTGTTTAGTTTATCCCCAAGTTCTGGCAACGTCAACTTCAATTGCTAAGATCCGAAAGCCATGATTGGATTTACTAGACAATGGTGCTTCTATACCCGCCAGCTCCAGTTAGCAGTTGAATGGCCTGAATATTTAGGGCGTGCGAGCCATGGTGCACCAAATCCAGGTTGATATATTTTGCAGCCAAACTCCAATTCATACTAGAATTTTCAATGATTTGAAAATGGTTCCTTTTAAAAATAATCTACTTCCTCTTCAAGTACATGTTTGGAACGATGAGACATTGCAAGGAGTATCTTTTATTGCCGCTGAACTGCTGATTTATAAGATCTACTTCTATTTTTGCAGGGCCCCCTGTTTGAAGAGCCTTAGCCTAATTTCTTGCAACGGCGTCACAGATGCAGGACTTGCAGAGGCCGTAAAAGAACTACCCATTCTTGAGGAGCTTGAGCTCTCATTATGTGAAAAATTACCTGGTGTTGGGGTGTATGAGGTTATCGCCGAAGTGTGCCCACTGCTCAAGCGCTTCAGACTTAGTAAACATCGTTTCAATGATAGAAAAGTGCGAGACAGGGACAATGATGCACTAGGGATTGCAAATATGCATGGTCTACGCTCCCTGCAGCTTTTCGGCAATGCTCTCACCAACAAAGGTCTGGAAACCATCTTGGTTAACTGTCCACGTCTGGAGTCACTTGACATTCGCCACTGCTTCAATGTCAACATGGACGAGACTCTCCTTGCAAAGTGTGCAAAGATCAAGACGCTAAGGCTTTCCGATGACCCAACTGACGACTATGACCTACCGGTTCAAACTGATGAACATAACATGCCGATTAATCATGATTTTAGGATTTCTGCGTGGGGCGGATTCCCGAGCTTTTATGACTATGGTTACCATCCTTTGTGCTATAGCATGGAGTTTCCCCCGCTTCCAAGTTTGACTGATGGATAATCTTATGGAAATAGTTTTCCTGGGTGTCCTGTTATCTCTTTTCTCATGTGATTATCTTCTAAAAAATACGCTGTGTGATGGTTGAAGGTACCTTGTCATGCATGTTCTTTAGCGAGCCAAAACACATGCATATGAGTGGTTAGATTTTGATCTAATGTGATGATTGAGTCGAGCAAATTTATTTCTCCAGTACATTAGCTCCGAAATCGTGTCTCCTACTTTAACTGCGGGATTGGCTAACATGTCCTCTAATGCGATATATATTGCCATCTCACGATAACAAAATCACCAGTTACCTCGTAGCAATCCAGCCTCTGCTACATACGTGCAAGTGCCCATCTTTTTTACCTGAAGCGCTCTTTCTTCCTTCTGGCACCTTTTAGTGGCTGCATTTGCACATGATGACATTTGACTTGAGACAGTGGATGGATATGTTGTCTGGGAGATTTTTTGGCTTTTACTAATGGTTACTAAGTCCGAAATCCCCTTTTCGGCGACGTCCAATTCCGTCGTTATACGCGGTTTGACGTGCCTTCCTTCCGCAAAACCTAAACCCACCCGATCGACATGCTCTCCCGCCGTCGCCGCCACCGCGGGAAGCCGTGGAGGAACTGGGCCGATCTGCCGATTGACGCGCTCCTGGAGATCCTCAGGAGGCTGGACCACATCGACGTCCTCATGTCCGCCGACCTCGTGTGCCGCTCGTGGCGCCAAGCCACGCGGGACGAGCCCTCGCTGTGGCGCCGCATCACCATGCGCGGGGACAAGGAGATCGCCGCCAAGCTCAACCTCTGCGCCATGGCATTCGAGGCCGTGCGGCGCAGCGAAGGGCAGTGCGAGGCGTTCTGCGGCGAGTATGCCGGTGACGATGGCCTCCTCTTCTTCCTTGTCAAGCAGTGAGAATCCAAATAATCACGTTCTCTTGAAAATCGTTTAGTGCTTTAGTTGCTTGTGTTGTGTTTTAATAACTTTATCATATGTAGCTGATTTATTCTGTATAGGTTAATCTGCTGCTATCTAATTCTTCCGTTTTTAATTATATGATTCCGTTGATTTTTTGTTAAACTTTGACCAACAATATATGTGAAAATAATTAGTTACTTAACGTAGAATGTATATTAATGGATCTATCATCAAAAGAACTTTAAGATTAACATATACATTTAGCTATTTACATAATTATTTATGAATAAGACGAATGGTCAAAGTAACAAAAAAAAAGTCAACAATGTCATATAATTAAAAATGGAGGGAGTACTTAATTATCTGTGAACAGAAGGGCCTAAATCTTTTCTTAGTACTGTTAATGACACACTAATTTCATTGGCTTATAATTCATGATATAAATTAGACTCTTATAATTATGAAAACCTCGAAGTGTTTGGATTCCACAGACTGAAGCTAGCTAGTATGTAAAAGATCTTTTGGATTGTCTAGTGGCGTACAAGTACTTAACAGTTCAGAGATTGTATATGGAGTTCAGACATTGAATCTACTTTTTTTTTTTCCGAGCATATCAATTGCAAACTGGACACCAACCAAGGAAAAAAAATCAGGCAAAATTTCATCAAAATATATTTTATCCTTTTCCCGAAGTAAGGTTGAAATGAACAGTACCAACAAAATTCTGTCCTAAACCACCTTCACAAGTCCAAATAAGATCTTTTGGATTGTAGTGTTGTAGTAATTAACGGATTAGATTTTGTATTTGGAGTTCAGAAACTGAATCTAACTTTTTTTTCTTCTGAACAAATCAAATGCAAAGTGGACCCAACCATTTGAACTCATACAACAAAATTCAATGCATCAGCGTGCGTGATAGATAGTTCACACATACGCACCTGCGCGCTTTTGATTGGACCTCATAGTACAAATCATTTGTTACTCCTTTAACATGTTTGTTGCAGTTTTTCTTATCACTAGGGGCTAAACGGCTCGGGGAATTCACCATTCAGCCGGGGGGGGGGGGGGGGGGGGGGGGGCTGTTCACCTTTCAGGACCCACGTAATACCGTCTATTACAAACACGTACAAAACGACGTTTTGTTTTTGAGTTGTAGCATATATTGCCATACTAGCTCATAAAAGCCTCTTTAATTAATTATCAGATGACCAATGTTTGACTTGGGAGATGACAAAATTAAGCCATGTTTTCTATGAGGCTCATTGAATTACCCATGTTAGGTCAGTCTCAATGCACATTTTCATTTTAATCTTTCAAAGACTGAATTTTAGGTAAGAGCCATTCATGAGGATGAAAGTTCTCTCATATCAGATGAAAGTTTCTCTTCTCTCTTCTCATAATTACCTCGTCAAGTCAGCAAAAAATGCAAATATGACACTTAATGATTATGAAAGGCTGCACTGAGACAGGCTTTGAGACCTTTATGATATTTTTCAGGGCCCCTTGTTTGAAAAGCCTTCGCCTCAGATCTTGTGACGGCATCACAAGTGAAGGACTTAGAGATGCATTAAAAGATCTCCCACTGCTTGAGGAACTTGAGCTCTCACTATGTTGCCATGTTTATGATGGACATGTTTACAAGATTGTTGCCAACGCATGCCCACAACTGGAGCACTTCAGACTGAGCAAACTACGTTTCCATTATAAAAACCGGATGGTGGACAACGAAGCTCAAAGGATTGCCAGCATGCGTGGTCTACGCTCCCTGCAACTTTTCAGCATTGCTCTCACCAACGAAGTGTTGGAAACAATTTTGGATAGCTGCCCTAAGCTGGAGTCTCTAGACATACGCCACTGCTTTAACATCAAATTGGATAAAGTTATGTTGACAAAGTGCGCCAGGATCAAAACGGTAAGGCTTCCTGGTGATCCAACCGATGACTATGACTTCGAAGTTTATAACCCTATTTTCTCCCGGGGCAAAATATTGTCCCACTGGACCCGTTATTTGAATCAGTGGATAAATTCATAATGGTATTTTGAATCTGACAACCCCGAGGACTCCGGCTTCTAGGATATATTCACAAAGAAGTGATCCTTGACAAATGATAGCATGAATGATTCCGTTGAACGTAGACATTCCTAAAGTCCCAACACATGTCTCCTCTGACATCTTTATGGCTGGCAAGAATTCATTAATCACATGCCTCCTCGTAATTGGAGCATGCAAATTCATGTCCATTCACCATTTGATGAGCAACGTGCACAACAACTGCCACAAGCTCATGGTTGTCCTTGAATATTATTATGCAAATTTTAGTGTTAATAAAGCATTGTCCTTCATTTTTCACTTTGTTCATTTTTTATTTTTCAGCACACTCCAACCGGTTATCTAAACGAGCGTCCCGTTGTTCATGCACATCTTTCTTATTTAATATTTTGTAACTAATATATATTATTCCAACGGCTATATTTGTTGATACATGGTTCAAACATATGAATTAGATTATGAGTACAAAGCATGCTTAAGACAATACAAATTACATGGTTGAGATAGTATAGAGTACATGATCAAGATAATTCATAGTACATGATAAATGACCATAACTAATATTTGCTTTCATGACTTTGCCAACGCTCTATTAGATCTTCTTTAAGTTGAGAGTGAACTCCACTATTTGATGTCATGAGATGAACTTGGAGGAATTAATTTAATTCACATGTTGGTTCTCTAGGTCTAATCTCATCTCCAACATTTTCATAGAAAAAAGGTCTCATGTGATCTACATCGTCATGTTCATCTTATTCATGTTCAACAAAATTGTGATGCATCATGATATAAGGTTTCATGATTTATCTATCTTAGTATATATATATATATATATATATATATATCTTTATCCTAGATACGAATTGGTCCACGAACAATAACAAAATGTGCTTGTAAAACTTCAAAGGCTAGTTCCACATCCTTTGTAACTACTGCTTGTGCCGGAACAAAACATTTGCTTTATTTTCTTGAGGCCTTCATCCGGAATTTACAAATGTGGCCCATTAAGAATACATTCCATCATCAAGATAATACCCTATTGTATAATTATGACTTTTATGATGTAGTTAACTTATGGAGCCTCTCCTTCGGCTAGCTTTGCAAAGATGTGAACGGTGAAGAACATTGATATCATTAAGAGTTCTTTGAATAACAGGAGTGATTCAGAATGGTATTTTGAATTATGAATCTGACGACTATGAGGACTACGACTTCTAGGATAGACTTAAAATAAGGCCAACCTCAGACAAATAATCATATGATGATTCCATTCAATGCACACATTCATGTAGTCCCAACACATAATGCCTCCTGGCAAATCTGTTTAGCTGACAAGAATTCATCGATCGTACACCACTGGCAATGGCAATTGAAGTTTACAATTTGTTTCAAGTCACCATTTGATGAGTAACCTTGGAACAACAGCTGCCACAAGTGTTGTTGGTGGTCCTTGGACATAGTATCCTGAAGATTTACTAGTGTTAGTACTATTTTTCACAAGTGACCATCATATATAAAACGTTATTCACAAAGGAATTTGTGAAGTTGCCCCCGATCGAGGAAACACATAAAAGGTGAAATTTTAGAGATACATCCGCGATTTTGCCTTTTCAGCAGGGTCTGAAATCATTCCAAAATGAACACCCGCTGACAAAATTCCATCCTTAACCACCTTGACAAGTTCAAAATTGTCTTGTTTGTATATGCAGTCAAGATGATTTATATGTTGAAGACCATTTCTTATGAAATCACGCTAATATTGTTAATAAAAATTCAAATTGTTCTATATGAGTTTTTTTTTTTAAAAAAAATTTTGGGTGACTTCTATGATTACAACATTTTGTTTTTCTCGGGAGGAAGAATTGACGGGTGCTAGGCTGCTCTCGGCCTGCTGGGTCGTTGGTGGGCTGCATGGCCCGGCGGCTTCCTATCACCCAATTAGGTAAAGCTGGGTGTTCTGGGTGTTCTGGGTCAACTGCTAGGTCCGAGTCAGCTGCTAGTCCAGCTTTGGCTGTTCTGTTGGAGCCATAGGCCCATAGCCAAAAGTGGGAAGCACGAGCGGCTCCAATCCGATCGGGAAACGTGAAATCGCACACGAAAAGAAAAGGAAAGTGCGATTTCACGTTTCTGCCGATGAGGGACTGGGCCGGCGGCCTGCCGACGGACGTCCTCCTGTCGATCCTCCACCGGCTCGACCACGCCGACGTTCTCATATCCGCCGACCGCGTGTGCCGCGAATGGCGCCGCGCCGCGCGGGACGAGCCCTCGCTGTGGCGCCGCATCACCATGCTCTGGCACGAGAGGTTTACCGGCCTCAACCGCCTCGCCATGGCCGCCGCTGCCGTACGCCGCAGCGCCGGGCAGTGCGAGGCGTTCTGCGGCGAGTACGCGAGCGACGACGACTTCCTCTTCTTCCTCGGCGAGCAGTACGTGAGAATCCAAAATATGTCCGCTTGAAAAGATTTCTGATGCTTACATGCTTGGTGTGTTTACTTAGTTCACAATTTAATTCGACGTTATCTGTTGTTATCTACTTAATTATCTAGATATGAACAGAGGGTCTAAATCATTTCTTTGTACTGTTCATCACTTGCCTATTAAATTATGCTGTTATTTGCAGATCCAATAATAACATGGGTTAATTTCCAAATCAAATGCCTATTATTCTTTTTTGCTTTTGAAAGTGTGTAGTTGTAGCTGGGACATCGCCGGGAAAATTTACTTTTTGTAAATTAGCTAACCACTGAATTTTACCAAGACAGTTAAGTCCTTTTTGACCCTCGCAAAAAACAAAAAGTTAAGTCCTTTTTGCTATTTTGCAGGGCCCCCTGTTTGAAGAGCCTTCGCCTCATATCTTGCTGTGATGTCACAACTGAAGGACTTGAAGAGGCAGTAAAGGATTTCCCACTGCTTGAGGAGCTCGAGCTCTCACTATGTAACAATGTGCGTGGTGGTCAAGTTTATAAGATTGTTGCCAACGCATGCCCACAACTGAAGCGCTTCAGACTGAGCAAAGAATTGTTTGATTATCGAGACCGCTTCATGAACAAGGAAGCTCGAGGGATTGCAAACATGCATGATCTACGCTCCCTGCAGCTTTTCAGCATTGCTCTCACCAACGGGGCGCTATCAAAAATCTTGGATAACTGCTCTAAGCTGGAGTCTTTAGACATACGCCATTGCTTTGACATCAAAATGGATAAAATGATGCTTACAAAGTGTTCGAGGATCAAGAATCTTAGGCTTCCTGGTGATCCGACCGATGACTATGACCTCCAAGTTTATAAACCTATCAGGGCCCGAGCCAATTTCTCGCCGACCCACTTGTCCCGTTTCTGGTATCAAGTGAGCAATTCAGACTGGGATTCTGAATCTGATGGCACCGAGGATTCCGACTTCTAGAATAATGACTATTTTTCACAATGAGACCAACATCAGACAAATAAAGCATGATTGTTCGATTGAATGTACACGTTCATGAAGACCCAATTATGTCTCCTGTGACGAATCTGTCTGGTAGGAAAGGATTCATTGATCAATCACACGCCACCTGGTCATTGGAGCTTACAAATTCGTTTCCATTCACCATCTGATGAGTAGCCTGACACAACAGGTGGCACAAGTTGTTGGTAGTCTTTGGATAGTATTCTGCAGATTTAGTACCATTTTGCAGAAGAGATCATGCTTGTAAATGTTACCTCCATAAGAATTTGTGCAGCTGCTTGCGAAGTATGGCTAGCTTGCATGTTTTTTTCGTCTTCACCACCAAGAACTCAATGTCGATGGAAAACTATCTTCCTTTCACAAGTGGGAAGGACGATGCTAATGAGGCATTATATTGTTTGTCCCTCTTAAAATAAGTTTCTGGTTCTGCATCTGTTGCTACGGAACCTACAGCGCATCTAAATCGTTTGTTAGAGACACATTTTCTGAATGTACGTTCGCCTAGAGAAACATAAATAGTGGTCAGCTTGTCAAAAATCTAAAACCATACATACAGAGACATATTTAAATTGTTAGATGCAGTCATTTCTATTCCAAATGACATATTTGACGCATCTTTTAAAATTATATTGGGAGCCGCTTAATTCATCTTGTTAACTTACCAGGCCTGCTTTTGATTTCTTATCATTGTATATGCTTGTCGAGGCATTTGTAGAAAATCTTTTTTGCTTTCTTGCCCAGTACCTTGCATACAGCATGCCACATTGCCACTAGGGGGAGGACTACATTGCGGTGACCAGATTAATAGGAAGTTCCAGTCAATTCGCTCTCTTAAGAGTCCTTTCTCCTCCTTCCTCCAGGTTTTCACCAGACCTCTTCCTGCCTCCTCTGTAAATAGTGTGATGAGTCATAAAAAAAATTGTTGGCACAACAAACACGGGGTGATGAGTCAATAAACAAGGATGCATGCACATGAAGGGAGATTAGAGAGAAGGATCAAGTTAATTAGAAGGATCCTCTGGGTGTAACTAAAAACACTAGTACATGATGCAACGTATGAGTACACAACTATCCAGGTCGCTTTTGTGTCCAGCTCGGGTGTGCGATAGCCAGAAATTTGGAAGGACGAGCGGTACGATACTAATCCGAACCGGAAACAATCTGACGCACGAGCTGCCCATAAAAATCCTCGACGCCGGCCGTACGTAGTCCTCTCCGCACCATCGATCATCTTACCCCAACCCCACTGGCATTCATCCAACCATGCCACAGCGCCGCGGCCGCAACCGCCGCCATCGCCGCCGGTCTCACCGGCGGAGGAAGCCGATGAGGGACTGGGCCGTCACGGACGTGCTCCTGTCGATCTTCCGCCGGCTCGACCACGCCGACGTCCTCATGTCCGCTGACCGCGTGTGCCGCGCATGGCGCCGCGCCGCGGTTGACGAGCCTTCGCTGTGGCGCCGCATCACCATGCGCTGGCACGAGAGGTTTGCCGACATCGACCGCTTCGCCATGGCCGCCGCCGCCGTAAGCCGCAGCGCCGGGCAGTGCGAGGCGTTCTGCGGGGACTACTTTTTCGATGACGGCTTCCTCGGATACCTCTACTTGCAGTAAGAACCTGATCCGTGCAAGTAGATAGCTAGGTTGCTTTGAAATCCTATTTCTCAAAGTTTAGTAGGCGCATCCTTGCGTCAGTGAGAGCAGCTTAATTAACATTTACACTATCCGAACAATGTCAATTTGAAGGATTTCTCGGGGTCAGATTTCTTTAAAGCCACATGAACTATTTCTTGGTTTAGAATCCCCTCTGACAAGTATATGCTCCTACCTTTTGTTTTCAGGGCCCCCTGTTTGAAGAGCCTTCGCCTCATTTATTGAGATCTTGTCACAGATAAAAGTCTGATGGCGACAATAATGAATCACCCTCTGCTTCAAGAGCTCGAGCTCTCACTATGTGGCAATATAAGTGAGGACTGGGTGAGTTATGCAAGGGAAGAAACCTCAAAGTTGAAACACCTCAGAAAGAACACACATTTTGTCAACTGTCATGAGTCGGCGAGAGACTTTGAAGCCCAAATGATTGCTACTTTTATGCAAGATCTCCAGTCCTTGCAGCTTTTCGGCAATGTTCTCACCAACAAAGGCCTGGAAGCCATCTTGGATAACTGCCCCAAGCTAGAGTACCTTGACATACGACACTGCTTCAACATCAAAATGGACACAACTCTGCTCTCCAAGTGTGCAGGGTTGAAGACACTAAGGCTTCCTGATGATCCAACTGATGACTATGGGCTCGAGATTCAAACCCCTGTCTTGATCTATTATGAGTCAGACGTGTGGTCTTCAGATTTTTGGTATACTGATGAATATGGCTACTCCGAGGACTCTGATGACTCCAGCTTCTATGATGGTCGTCCTTGATATTCACACAATGACACATCTACCTCCAAAAATATAAAATCATGGTTCAACAGATCCTGGTTCATTATCTGATAACATGATGGTGTGTGTCTGTGTGTAAGTCAGATGGAAAACATATCAATAAAATTTGTAACTTCAACGAGGTCTACAACTTTGTTAGTAACAATATTCTCGTTCCAATTCATTTAAGATGCTCAACTTTAGGAGTGATTTTTTCCCTTTATTTTGTTGATACTACATTATAGCTGCGGTGTTCACCATATGAATTGGTTGTGACTTGTGAAACATCACTGTTGAGTAATCACTATCAGTTCAAAACAAAAAAAAAAAAGCAATGGGCTCTGCCGCGCATCACCTCACCGGCGTCAATGGTTCACCGAAATTCAGCCTGAGCCCTTGCGGGAGCGTGGGTTCCTTTTGTAGTTCTTTTTTGGTTGCGTGTTCAATATGTTTTTATATGAAAACCGATTTGGTCTTGATGCTTCGATCCTAACGGTTCTTCCTCTATAAATACATACCAGGCGCCACCACCATCGCATACCCAGAAGACGAATTAGGTTTTTGTCTCTTCCTCTTGCTGCACCCACCGACCACCGCTTGTAGTCTGTCCTATCCAGATCTTCGGCGGGCCCCAGTCAACACATGAGGCATTGCTTTTGAGCTTGTGGTATTCACAATATATTTTCAAACTGTTTGATTGCTTGTGCGTTGGCATGAAAAAGAGATGTTACCAAACAATATACTCAAGAGCACAGTAGCCACAAAATTAAACTCTAGAGAAAAACAATATTTCAGAAATATTTCAAACTTCAGGTCCTCCCCCTGACCTGGGCACCGACGTGCTCGCGCAGCTCTGCCTTTGAGCCTTCTATCCCTGGAGCGTCCTTATGCTTCCTCGCATTCATCTGCCCCAATCGTTGTGCTGTGCCGCTAGTTGCTGCTGTCGCAATCCATGGCTGCCAGTGCCCACACGGGACGAGGCCGCCTCACCAGTCGTCCTGGCACGACACACGCGCATGACCTCGGGCTCGAGCCAGAGGAAGAGGAACGCCATGGCGACGGAAAAAAATAATCCATTTTTTCCATTGCAGTCAGTCATCTTGGATCAACGTGCTGCTCAAATCCACAGGCAGACATGCGCCCTCCTGCTTAAACTGATTGGGTCATACCTTGCGAGAGAACAAGCAGGACACAAGAACGAAACGGATCCAATCAAAAAAGAAATCGTGCTTAAATCCCAAGCGAGAGAACAGGCACTAGTCGGTAATAGGCACAGCTGCTTCCTCGAATTTTTGAACGTCCTCAAATTTTTGAATGTGGGCGGCAGTGTAAAAAAAAAAAACTCGACTAGCGGGGGTGGGCATTGCATTTTAAGAAAAAAACCTTCTCACGCAGATCAAGAAAACCCCCGAACCCCTGCCTCACTGGCGGCTTTGTACACGGTGGACGGAGGCGAGGTGAGGTCTTCGCCCACACGCTGACGAGCTCGACTATTTGGCAGGATAGAAGCTCGACCATTTGGCTGGAGCCGGGCACGCTTGTCCGGCTGCCGGCACCGTGGGCACATGTTCGTGTGCACTAGGATCACTAAGCGCTCCCATGCCAGTGCGTCGCGCCGCCACACCGCTAGCTAGGAGGAGCGCGCAGGCAGGAAGCGCGGTGGCTCCCGGGCCATGCATCAGCCGGTGCGTGGCTAGGCGCAGACCGCGCCAAGTTGGGGGTGTGATTGGGCCGTGGTGGCGCCCCCTCATCCGCTGACATCAACCACATCCTCTGGAAGAACGCCGATACCAACCGCTGTGCAGGACGGTGCGACACTCATGGCGCGGTGTCCGCCAGCAGAAGAGGAAGACATGGGCAAAATGGGCATAAAGAGGGGTAAAATAGGCATAAAAATGCCCAGAGGGCAAATCCTGAATAAAAAATCTCTCTAAAAAGGATAAAACATCAAAACCATTTGAAAGAAGGGCAAATGGGTATAGTGGCCATTAGAAAGAAGGGCAAATTCTTAATTGAGCCTGCTTTTGTGGTACCTTCAATTTCACACAACAATTTACCTTGTACATATCCTTGAAATTGCTTAATGAAACAAAATAATACTATTTTGCCCTATATATGCTACAGAGCCTACAGTGCATCCAAATCTTCTGTTGGAGACAACTTTCATGAATGTACGTTCACATAGAGAAACAAAAATAGTGTCGGCCTGTCAAAAAATTAAACCCATAGATAGACACATTTATATTGTTGGATGTAGTCATTTCCATCCCAAATGACATATTTGACGCATATTTTAAAAATTATATTAGGAGCACAGACTACCCTGATTCTGCAGTGATGTTATGTTATCAGGGCCGCTTTTTGCTTTTTACTCATTGTATATGCATGTCGTGGCATTTGTAGAAAATCCTTTTACTTTCTTCTCATTGTATACAGCATGCTACTGTGAAGATGTACCACCCCTACTTTTGGAGCAAAATGAAAAAGGAGAAAAGAAAAATAAAAAGGAATAAAGATCACTCCAAATTAAAATTTTTGTCCAACCTCTCACCTTGAAATGAATTTTCAAAATAAAATTCACTAAATAAATCAAACCTAGTGAATCTGAAATTTTTTGAAATATAAAACTTGTGCTCAAGTGGTTGCTTTCATTTAAATAATGTACTAAAAATTTGAAGCTTTTGAATTTACAACAAATAAAATCAAAGTAGGATTAAATCCCAAGTTGATTTTCAAATTTTTGGATTTCAAACTTGCATAAAACTTCATCATATGCATTTGTGAGTTTTATTTGATTTGTTTCGAGTGTTTGATCAATCTTTGTTTTTGTTTGAATTTGAAATTCCTTCAAATTCAAATCCCAGAAAAAGATGACCCCTTTTTCCTTTTCTTTTTCGTTTCGGGCCGGATCTCAACCAGCCCAGCCCATCCCCATTTTTCTTTTTTCCTTTTCCTTTCTTTTTCCCTGGGCCGCTTCCTCCCTCCCGGTCCAGCAGCAGCCCGGCCGGCCCGCTCCTTCCTTCTCTCCCGCTGACAGGTGGGGCCCACCTGTCATCCCCCTCCTCCGTCGCGTCCCGTCGGCGACGTCAGCCATAGCAGCCGCCCATGCCGCCCTGCCGGAGTCGCCTTGGCCGCTACTCCACTGTCGCCTTGACCGCTACGCCACCGCCGTCCTTAAAACGGGCCCCGAGCCCTCTCTCTTCTCTCCTCCGCGCCACCCCGAGCTCTTCCCTTCCTCCTCTCCTCTCTCCTCTCCCCGTCGAGCCCTCCGGCGACCTCACCCACCGGAGTGGAAACGCGACCCTTCTCCTCCCTCTCACTCAAGCTCCTCCGAGCCGAGCGCCACACCGGCATGCCTTCGGCTCTCGCAGCCGCGCCCCGTATGAGGAGATCCACGACGAGCTCCTCGTCGCTGTTCACCCCTCCGACCCCGGCCGTCTTCCCGCTTCGCCCCGGCCTCGTCTCAGCTCGAGGTGAGCTCCACCGTCCTCTCTCTCTCTTCCGTGCCCTCTCTTTCCCCTCTTCCCCGCACGCGCACCCCCGTCCACCGAACACCGGCGCGCCGCCCATCTCCGGCGAGCCACCATGGCCGCTCTGTTGATCTCCGTCGTCGACGTGTACCACCCGCCGCTCCACCTTCGTGCCCTCATCCTCCGCGACGATCTCCCGCAGCCCGCCGTCCACTCTAGCCACCAGCGGCTATCTCTGGGACGCCCTTCCTCGTGAGGATTGGCTATTGAAGATGCCTGATTCGGTCGTATAAGGACCGGTTCATGTGCCGCCTGGCCTAGCACCCTTCGTACAACCACAAGCCTTGTATGGGAAAGGTTTGGAACCACACCCTACTATAGCGTTCACCCGGTACCCACCAGGAGGCTGGAGTGGCAAACAGAAGCCAGGAGAAGGCTCGACGAGGTTGGCGTCAAGTTCGGCATGTGGAGACAATTTTGGCCTTTGGCCTTTCTGTTATATGATGATGGAAGCCCCTGGTCATAGATTTTCCGTGGTGGTGCCGTGATGACGCTAAGTAGGTACGGAACCATTAGTATCCAGTCCAAGCCATGGCAGTGGAGAGGACTGGGTACCTTGTGGGGAAAGTGTACAACCTCTGCAGAGGATAAGAATCTATCCGGATAGCCATGTTCTACGGCATTGGACAACGCGAAAGGTATGGCCACACAATGATTAGTCTTTCCTGTGTGAGTTATCCTTGGCGTGTTTTTAAAAAACACCGGCGTGGAGCCGTGCGCTGGTTTCCTGCCAGCACTAAAATTTGGGAACTGGCGGGATGGATTGCATCTCCCCCAGGGCCAACCAACCCCACTAAATATAATGACAATACCTGACTGTAGTTTGCGAACTGTTTTGGTTTAAAAAACCACCCTTGCACAAAATTGGCTTTCCGCCGATATGATAAACCTCAGCCTCATCCTTGTTTATACCCTCGCATATACTTATCCCTTGTGTTAGGGTTTGCTGAGTACCTTATGTACTCACGCGTTTGCGATTGATGTTTTTAGTAGGAGAAGTCTTCGTAGGAGACGACAACGCTTTGGTTTTCGGTTCTGCTTCTCAAGTCTGCCTGTGGCTTGGGTCGTGCTTTCCGCTGTCTGTGTGTGTTTGCTTCGTCTTTATTTGACGGAAGGACTTGGATACTTCTGCATCCTTGTCGTACCGCCACTAAAGGCTCAATATATCAGGTACTATATCTATTTACCTATTCGAAGTATACTTTTGATTATCATATCTGTGTTCCTGTGCGTATCAGCTACTGATTCAGGGACTGATACATGATGCACAGAGTACTCCAGAGTTGGGGTACGACAGAAGAGGACTACATTATGCTGACTAGATTAATAGAAAGTTTAGGCCAATTCACTATTTGAGTCCTTTCTCTCCCTCCCTCCATCTCTCTGCTATGTGCCGTTTGTCCTCGTCCTCCCTCCTTCCCTTGTCGGTCACTGCCAGCCCTCCTTCCCTTGTCGGTCACTGCCAGCCCTCCTTCCCTCCTTCCTCCACCGCGCGTGCCCACGTCCTCCTGCCCTCCTTTCCCTACCTCGGCCGTGCGCAACCCTGCGCCTCAACCTGTGCCACCGCCCCGCTATACCACCGTTGTGCGTGCCCTTTGGATCTAAGAAAACAAAGGAAATTGTGAGTGATGGATGAACCAGCTGATGAGTGAAAAGTGGTGATGACCCATCAAAAAAGGAATGATGAACTTAAAAAGGGTGATGAGTCAATAAATATAGGGTGATGAGTCAATAAACATGTACATGATAGAGGAGGATCAAGTTAAATAGAAGGATCATCTGGGTGTAAAAACCTGACGACATGGAAACACTGATTACCTATACGACTCAAAACACTAGGACACGATGCAGTGTCGTTGGAGTAGACTACTATCCAAGTCAGATTTTGTGTCCAGCTCCAGTTCGGTCTGTGTGACACCCTGACACCCAAAAATTCGGAACGACTCAGCAGTACTAATCCGAACGGGAAACGTCCCCTTTTCCGGTTTTTATAAAAACATATTTACTTGTGATCGGGTGACTGAAATGTTCTATCGGCTTCACGCGACGCGTCAGTCGTCGGATGTGCGCCAACGTTCGTGCATTCTGGTCTTATCCAATTCTCCGTTATCGGGCCCGCTTCATGTTATTGGTTATCGGATCCAAACCCGCAACGTTGAGTCAATCCAAAATCAAAATCCCCCGTCTCCCCCTATCTTCATTTCATTTCGTCATCTCCACAGCAGGGGAAAGGGACGCGGAGACGTCGTGCCGGCGATTCGTCGCCGGCGAGGTTTGTCTCCGGTGAGGTTTGTCTCCGGCGCTTCGTTTCCGTCGATTTGCTTTCGCTGCCCTTTTCCTCACCCTAGTTGTTCTGCAGCGGTGGTCCTGGTAATTGCTGCGTGGATTCGGTGCTAGGGTTTCGTCGAGTCGCCTCGCCGGCGCGGTTGCTGCGGTATGTTGTTGCCTCCACCCTTCCCTGTGTGTTCGATTGGCTTCCTCTGCATCCGATGGGCTCCCACTTCGTCTCTGCTGCGCTCCCACTTTGTCTCTGATGCGCTTGATTAGTGATGCTACTGTTTGCTTCATGGTCAGGGGCAGGCAAGTACGGTGATGTAAGGCTTGGGCGATTGCTGTAGACATAATGGAGAACAAGCTACATGGTTGTTGAGTTTGATGCGACTAGATATGTATCCGTGGGTTTCTCTTATCTGCATAGTAGGATATCTAGTTATCTGAAGACTGGAATGCATTTGTTACATTGCTAGGCACAGCCGTTCATTTTTCAGAGGGTGTTGGAGCTTGCTTAAAACTTGCTAGTGTTTAATTTACATCGAGTTGCCATCCTTCGTGCAGCCTCGACAGCATGGGAAGCTGCCTGGGTCGAGACACGCATATAGCTAGGTTCAGCAGTCTTTTTTTTTTTTTCAGAATGCTTCTGACGAGAACCATTGATGATCAAGTTTCTGTTTGCGTAATGTCTATCCTGAAGCAAATGCAAAGACAACTAAAAACAAAATTATGTCAGTGAAGGCCTAAATTATTGAAAAAATAAGGCAAATGCTTAGGTGTTAGTTAAATATCACCCCCGTAAATTCTAGGTGCTGACAACGTAGCATGACACCATTCTTTGTTTTGCAACAGAGGTGAAAAACGGGTAAATCGACAGGCACACACATGAGACCAATAAAACACAGGGCGAAATTAGACTGTCATGATTTCAGTCTCAAAAAGCTCTTGAGCCAACTTGCCACGCATACCTACCCATTTAGACGATTCTAAGTTTGCTGCAAGCAAGCCGTATTAGCAAAGATGCGGTGGACGGTAATAAAACTTGAGGGCCTGGCTCCTGGAAGGTAGTGGTGTCCAGGTTCATGCTATTCATTTCCTTGCTAGCTTGTCAATATTTGTTCATCTGTGGTTGTTTGTCCTCAACAGTTGACTGCTTGTTACTAAATCATTTGGTTGTCCCCTTTTTGACAGGTATTGAGATTTCATCATCTATTTGCTGAAATTGTTGTGATCCAGGTATTCAGATTTGTCCATGTCCTTAATTGTCCTTGAACCCAAATACATGCTTGTATCCTTTGTTTGCAAGAATTGTCATTAGCATTAAAAATTGATTTACGATATGATCTATGTTGTTACTAACTAGTAAAGTAAATTTATGTTACAAAATTTAACTCAAAGTCATCAGGAGATTGTAGCACATCCACATAGCTCTTAAACATTGGTATTTCAGCCTCAAAGTCATTGTCCCATTTGATCTCATCTGTTCGATAAGATTCAAGGCCTGGTAATGATTAGATATAGGATAATATTTGAGTAATCAAATTATTTGCTAATCTGATGCACTTGAATTGCACTTTAGATGAAGTGCAATTACCATATAATCAATATGATTTTTTTTAACACCTTACCTTTGTATGCTTGCATGGTAATCCACTCTGATCCATCCAATATTGATCACTTGGCAATTCACAGTCTCTATCATCCATTATATCATCTTATAGCAACATGTAAATTATTATTATTCCTGACTTTATTTCCGATTCAGAACATGAACCAGCTAGTAATGCAAATTACAGATTAATTAAATACAAATTGCAGATTTCATGTTGTGCAATTGTTCAATATGGATACTGCAAGTACTATATTTTCTAATAGACCTTGAATATGTGGTCAGAATATCGACAACCTGTTTAAGTTAGGGCATAACAAAGAAAAGATAGAGCTAGTTGAGTATTTTGCCTTCAGTACAGTGAATGGAGGGAGGGTGCCATGGTATATCACTTAACTATGCTTATATTATAAATCGCCATAACAAACCCTTTTCATGCTAGTTCTTGTGAGAGTTTCTTCTGTAACCTGCCTACCCTGATTTATTTGGGACCAATTGGCTTTGTTGTTGCTGTTGCTATAACATGTTGTATAAACTGCTGAATCAGGACTTTTTGCACAATTATAATATGCTTTACTTTGTTGTTGCTATTGCTAGAAGATATTGTCTAAACTTATGGATGAGAATGCATTGCCTGCTCTATGCTCCTGTAGGCTGTAGCTATTCATTATTGTTGTCTTGTAGCAAACAACATATTTGCTATATATATGCTGCTTTAGGCTTAAGTGATTTTATTATGATGTGTTCTTGTGATGAGGCACTTCTATCACTATGGCTTATGTTACTATGTTGTGTTCCTGTTGATGCTCATGATTCTCTGTTTTTTTCTATATCTTCCACTCTTACTCTTTGTTTTTCTTTCAATCTGTATTCCTTGTTCAAAATGTGCTTTTAGTTGGAAAACTATTTTACTTTAATCTGTTATAAATGGTTCTTTTCTTTGCTGCATTCTTTTCAATCTGGGACAGATCTGTGTGTATGTGTAACTAATTTATTCTGGGAATGGAAATCTGGGAATGGGAAAGAACTAATTCATGTTACTGATATTGATCATAGAGAAAGGTTAAACATGGAACAAACTAAACATAGACATAAACAAAGAATTTTGTTCATTATCTGTAACTTGTTTCAGTCAAAATTATTTTTCTTGTTTCCTGTCAGGGATTTTATTTATGTGATCATATGAAAACTACTTTGTTTTAATCTTAACTGTAGATTCTACAAATGGAACAAACTAAACATAGACATAAACAAAGTATTTTGTTCATTATCTCTTGTTGCAGTCAAAATTATTTTTCTTGTTTCCTGTCAGGGATTTTATTTATGTGATCATACTGAAAACTATTTTGTTTTAGTCTTAACTGTAGATTCTGCAAATGGAACAAACTAAATATAGACATAAACAAAGAATTTTGTTCATTATCTGTTACTTGTTTTAGTTAAATATTTTTCTTGTTTCATGTCAGGGATTTTATTTATGTATTTATACTAAAAACTAATTTGTTTTAGTCCTAACGGTAGATTCTTTACATGAAACAAACTAAACATATACAAAGGCAGAGATTGTTCTTCATTATCTCTAACTTGTTTTAGTCAAAATTATTTTCTTGTTTCCTGTCAGGATTTTATTTATCTATACAAACTAAAAACTAATTTGTTTTAGTCCTAAATGTAGATTCTTCACATGAACCAAACTAAACATAGACAAAGACAGATTGTTCTTCATTATCCCTTACTTGTTTTTGTGAAACTTATTTTTCTTATTTCATGAATTTTCTGTGGTTCCATTGTGTTATTGCACAAACCTAGAATTAAAATTTCAGATTTTGATATATGCAATTCTGATATCTTGAAACTATAATTTTGTTTTGTTATGTATTTTATCCTTTGTGTTTCCAATCTTTTATTGCACCAACCTGAAATACTTATTGCAGATTTTAGTTTATGGAATTCTGGCATCTTGAAATTGTAATTTGTTTTGTTATACTAGGACATCCATTTGTTCAACTCAGACATCTCTCTATGTTATTCCATTTGTTGCATCAGATGTCTATTCCGTGAGTAATCCTAGCTCTATCTTGTTTTTTATTTTGTAGGTGCATCTCTTGTGCAACGTGGAGCTTTGTGATGAGGCACTTCTGTTTCTATTGCTTCAGGACTGCTTAGCAAATAAAGTAATGGAAATTACAACTTTTGTGTTCTGAAATTACTAATGGGATTACAAGTAATTTTAAAGTTATGGATGTGCCATTATTCATATCTTTGCTTTTTCACCTTGTGGATTGGTGCAAGTAAAATTGCTTTATGTCAGTTTTGGGTTTAGCATTTTTTTTTACCCATTCTGCATTCAGATCTTGTTGATGTCAAATATGAGATTTTGAGTATGTATGATTTTGTGGTCATATCAACATGAGGCACATAGATTTTGTGATCTTCTTTATTTTCATAGAAGATTCTAATGTAGTGCTGCTTCTTTGGGAATATTGACATGTGGGCAGCAGCTTATTTTGGTTGCCTAGTTTTCATGTTCTGAAGTAATTTAGAAATCTGCACTTAAGCTCATTTTGTTTTGTTTGAGCATACAAATTAAAATAATTCACTTATTTATATGAACAGAAACTGCTACAATTCACACAGAAAAGGACTTTATTTTACTCGTTTAGTTTTCACGTGTTGCAATAATTTTGAAATCTCAAGTTAAAGAATATTTTGTTTTGTATCAGTGATCAAAAACTGCTCCAATTCAGTTGTATTTTTCAACATAAACTAGCACAATTCACACAGAAACAGGACCTTGTTGTTTTACTTGTTTACTAAAACAAAGGAACCCTTCATTTTGCTACTTTGTTTGTAGCATATTTTCCTATGTAATTTTGAACACAGAAAGGCTGCGGGTCTTTTGTTAGTTTTTGATTTTGTTCAAATTGTAATCTGGTTGGCGCTTTTTTTTTCTGAGCCCGTTAACATTTTTAAGTTTGTTGGATCTTTTCTGCTGCCCCAATAACAGGAAACAGAAACATAAACATGTGGTTATAACTACAAACAACCACAGCCATCCGATTGTGATCAGTCGACTGTAGTGGGTGACTGAAACAACCCCCTGATTTCAGTCGCCTGAAAATTAGTCGGCGCCTTATAAAAATCCTCGACGCCGTACGTCCTCTCCGCACCGCCTCCCTTAATCACAGGCGTCCAGCCATGCCTCTGTGCCGCGGCCGCAACCGCCGCCATCGCCGCCGGTCGCACAGGAGGAGGAAGCCGAGGAGGGACTGGGCCGGCGGCCTGCCGACGGACGTGCTCTTGTCGATCCTCCACCGGCTCGACAGCGTTGACGTCCTCATGTCCGTCGACCGCGTGTGCCGCGAATGGCGCCGCGCTGCGCGGGACGAGCCCTCGCTGTGGCGCCGGATCAACATGCGCTGGCACGAGGGGTTCGTCGCCATCGACAGCTTCGCCATGGCCGCCGGCGGCGCCGTACACCGTAGCGCCGGGCAGTGCGAGGCGTTCTGTGGGGAGTATTTTGTCGACGACAGTTTCCTCCGGCACATCAGTTGGCAGTAAGAACCTAATCCGTGTTGGAACGTACCTTGCTCGAGAATCTATACTTCTGAAATTTTATTCAAAAAAGAATCTTTCCTTATGACACAAAATCGTTGAATGTTAAAGACACTGCGTTATTTTTTTTTTTCAGAACCCCCTGTTTGAAGAGTCTTCGCCTCATTTGTTGCGATATTGTCTCAGATGGAGGGCTTATTGCGGCGCTAATGGCACATCCCCTGCTCGAAGAGCTCGAGCTCTCACTATGTGGCAATATAAGTAGAAATTGGGTGGGTTATGCTGGGGAAGCGATCTCAAAGATGCAACACCTCAGAAAGAACTCACATTTTGTTAACTGTCGTGAGTCAGATAGAGACGTTGAAGCCCAAGCGATTGCTACTTATATGCAAGATCTCCGGTCCCTGCAGCTTTTCGGCAATGTTCTCACCAACGAAGGGCTGGAAGCCATTTTGGATTACTGCCCCAAGCTGGAGTATCTTGACATACGTTATTGCTTCAACATCGACATGGACACAACTCTGCTCTCGAAGTGTGCAGGGTTAAAGACACTTAGGCTTCCTGATGATCCAACGGATGACTATGAGCTAGAGATTGAAACCCCTGTCTTGATCTATGAGTCAGAAGACGATTAATCTGTGTGGTCCTCAGATGGTCGTCCATATACTGAATATGGCTACTCCGAGGACTCTGATGATTCCAGCTTCTTCTACGATGATCCTTGAGATTCACGCAATGAGACATCTATCTTGACAAATATTAAATCATGTTTCATAGATCCTAGTTCATTTTTTGATAACACTTTTTTTGCGAGTTCATTTTTTTTTTCATGCTATGTGCATTTTCCCAATCTTCTTCAGCCTTGAACATTGTGGAATCCGTATTATTTTTTTGCGAGTTCATTTTTTTCATGCTATGTGCTTTCTTAGGTGCTTCTCTTTAAAAAAGAAGGAAGCTGTAGGTGAAGCATGAAGCCACAAAATAGTACCTTCATCGGATTCTTTTCTCTACAACACTCTTTTCTTTACATATTTATCCCTAAAAATAAGGAGAAGCTGCAGACAAAGCCCTTTTAGCAAACATTTTAGGCACAGACGCAGACAAAGCCGGCATAACCATTTTTTTAGAGAAGCCATAGCCAAAGCTCACTACGGGAAACCGGCAATATGCCGTGTGTCTGGTCGTTTGCCGAGCGCCTTTTGTCGGGCACTCGGCAAACAATATGTTTGCCGAGTGCCTAGCCATCTGCACTCGGCAAACAGTAAGCACACGGTACCTTCAACGTTTGCCGAGTGCCCCAACAATGGCACTCGGCAAAATTTTTGTTTGCCGAGTGCCGACGCCAAAGGCACTCGGCAAACATTCAACACACGGTACTCAAATTGTTTGCCGAGTGCCTCCGTTAATGGCACTCGGCAAACATTCAACACACGGTACTCAAATTGTTTGCCGAGTGCCTCCGTTAGTGGCCCTCGGCAAAATATTTTATTTGCCGAGCGCCTAACGCTGGCCCTCGGCAAAATATTTTGTTTTTTTCATTTTTTCCACAATTTCTATTTATGTGGTGGATGTATGTATGAATGTTGCTTCATGCGAAAGTTTGGTGATTTTTTTCGATCCGTTTGGTATATTTAAGGTGTTTATGACATATAAAGTATATATTGAACATAATTCAAATTTGAACTTTAGTTGATTCAAATAATAAAATATATTCACGCGAAAGTTGATATTCATATTCTTGAGTCCAATGTAAGGTCTTAACCATGAAATGAACTGAAAATTCATTCATCTTGTACATAAAATATAAGCGCAAAGATGGGGTTGAATAGTATTTTTTTTGTTTGCCAAGTGCCTGCCGTCAGGGCACTCGGCAAACCCTTTTGATGGCCGTTTCCCTCCGTCCCGTTACTTTATTTTGCCGAGTGCCTTTTCGACACTCGGCAAAATCTTTGCCGAGTACCCGACAAAAAGCACTCGGCAAATCCGGCTTTGCCGAGAGCTGTTTGCCGTTCGGCAAACTTTTTGCCGAGTGTAATACTGGCTTTGCCGAGTGCCTCTCGGCAAATAGAGGGTTTCCCGTAGTGGCTGAAGCCAACACAGCTACAGCTCTACCAAAAAGGCCCTAAGAATCCTTTCTCCTGATTCCTCCAGGTCTTCATCATCAGCCCTATTCCTCCCTCTGCTGTGTGCCGCGTGACCTCCTCCCTCATCCTTCCCCCCGCTGGCCGCTGCCTGCCCTCCTTTCTTCACCGCGCAGGCAGCTGCCGTGGGCGCCCGCCACCCTGCACCTGGACTATGCGTCATCACAACGCACCGTGTGGGATGCGGTCGTGCGTCCGTGCCACCGCTCCGCCGTGCCGCACACCATGCCGCATGCCCACTAAAATTTGCTGAGACAATAAAATTGGGTGATGAGTCGATTACACGATACATGATTGGATATTAGAGAGCAGGATCAATTATGTTAAATACAAGGATCATTTGGGTGTAACAAACTGACGACATGGATTCACTGATTACTTCATAAGACTTCAAACAACCCGACATGATGCAATGTAGGAATAGACTACTATCCAAGTCAGCTTTTGTGTCCAGCTCGGGACGTACAATAGCCAAAAATTCTAATCCGAACGGGAAACAATCTCCCCCACACGATCGAACTGGCCATAAAACTCTTGGATGCCGTCCGTCCTCTCCCCCACCATCTTACGCAAACTCCACCGGCGTCCAGCCATGCCACTGCGCCGCCGCCGCCGCCGGTCGCACGCGAGGAGGAAACCGAGGAGGGACTGGGCCGGCGGCCTGCCGATGGACGTGCTCCTGTCGATCTTCCACCGGCTCGACCACGCCGACGTCCTCATGTCCGCCGGCCGCGTGTGCCGCTCCTGGCGCCGCGCCGCGCGGGACGAACCCTCGCTGTGGCGCCGCATCACCATGCGCTGGCATGAGAGGTTTGCCGACGTCGACCGCTTCGCCATGGCCATCGCCGCCGTACGCCGCAGCGCTGGGCAGTGCGGGGGACTATTTTGTCGACGACGGCTTCCTCGCATACCTCGACATGGAGTAAGAACCTGATCCGTGCAAACGTAGGTTGCTTTGAAATTCTACAGTGTACTAGGCATCCTTGCGTCAGTCAACTTTATTAACATTTACCCCTCGCAAAAAAAAAAAAAATATTTACACTGCTGAAACAATGTCAATTTGAGGGATTTCTTGGGTTAGAATTATTTCTTGGGTTAGAATTCCCTCTAACAAGTATGTGCAACTTCTTTTTTTTTTTCAGGGCCCCTAGTTTGAAGAGCCTTCGCCTCATTTATTGCGATCTCATCACAGGTGAAAGTCTTATGGCGTCAATAATGGCGCACCCTCTGCTTGAAGAGCTCGAGATCTCGCTATGTGGCAATATAAATAAAGATTGGGTGGGTTATGCTAGGGAAGAGATCTCAAAGATGAAACATTTCAGAAAGAACACACATTTTGTCAACTGCGGTGAGCCGGCGAGAGACGTTGAAGCCGAAGAGCTTGCTACTTTTATGCCGGATCTCCGGTCCCTGCAGCTTTTCGGCAATGTTCTCACCAACGAAGGGCTGGAAGCCATCTTGGATTCATGCCCCAATCTAGAATACCTTGACATACGCCATTGCTTCAACGTCGACATGAACACAACTCTGCTCTCGAAGTGTGCAGGGTTAAAGACACTAAGGCTTCCTGATGATACAACCGATGACTATGAGTTCGAAATTCATACCCCTGTCTTGATTTATGAGTCAGAAGATGATGTGTGGTCTTCAGATGGTTGGGCGTATAGTGATTGACGACTCATCCTTGACATCCACACATTGAGACATCTACCATGACAACTCAATATAAAATCATGCTTCATCGATCCTGGTTCATTATCTGATAACACGATCGTGTGCTATCTGGCTTTTCCTTTTCTTCGTCAGCCTTCATTGTGGAATCCTTAATATTTGTTTGTCAATGTTCTTCCGGCAGATAACTCACACTCAAAATTAGATTAGTATATAGTTCTAGAAGCTCACAGCCAGCCACATGCAGGCACGATGGGCCAACCATGCAACTCTTTGGCATCACCGTGCATAATGAAAATGGCATGGGAGATAACCTTGCAATATTGGAGCTTGACTGGGTGTTTGTTGATGTTGGGGATAATCAGAAGAGGGAGTTTGAATATAATTGGACTGTTTCTCGTTGTAGTGGGGTAATTGATGATAAAGTTGAGCGTAGCGTGGCTGGACGGAATGAAGGAGGGGGGGGGGGGGGGGGGGGGGGGGTTGGCCAAGGTCCTGCATTTCTATGTCGGATCTCGATTGGCTTGCCATGTCAATGCCCGATTGGACCAAAATGACACAGTGAGACAAGTTTGGGTACGGTTTAGTTAGCTTTTGAGAAGTACATGCATAATCAAAGTGACACACCAAGACAAGTTTAGGGATCATTAGTAGGGGTGAAAACGGGTCGAATACGGACGGATAGTACTCATCCCGTATCCTATCCTGTATTTTTTACTCGGATCCGGAGTCGGAGCGGATAGTCCCGGATAATTATTTTTGCATCCCATACCCTGTCCTATATTTTTTGTTCGGATTAGGAGTCGGACACGGGTATTATCATGAAATTTGCAAGGGTGAAAAATCAAAGGTTAGAGAAACAATTAGAGTAAAGAAGGACATACTAACCATTGATATACATGAGGAAGAGCAAGTTGACTCTTATTTATGTTAATCTCTCGATTTTACACCATATTATTGAGTGTATAATCATTATAAGCTTACTCAAATCACATGATCCTTGGATTCGGGACGGATATCACTCGTCCCGTATCCTATCCCGCAATTATTTTTCAGAATCGAATTCGGGCACGTATAGTGTCGGGTAATTATTGATGCATCCTGTATTTGCCCATATTAATTTTTTTCGGATTCGGCAGTCGGTTGGGCGGATATTATCCGTCCCGTTTTCACCCCTAATCATTAGTCTGCATTTTAAAAGTAAGGAGACTCAAGTGACATAGCAAGACAAGTTTAGGTACCGGCCATGCACTTCACTCTTTAATGATTATCTAAAAATCAGACTACAAATGAGTAGAAAACATTACACTAATTGATACACCACAGTCAAGCTGCATATCTTCGTCTGATTTTCACCATGTATTCAGCCAAATTGGTATACCATAATTGATATATATGTGTGCATTGGTCAAGTTCATTCTACCAATGAGTAGAAAACATTACACTAATTGATACACCATAATTGATATATATGTGTGCATTGGTCAAGTTCATTCTCTATTTCCTCATTTCTCTATTTGTTAAAGGGAGAGAGCTCTACTATTTAGAGTCGATTACATTTAGCAATATGGTTCTATCGTGCACATTTTCTTTGGAATATCACCATCCTTATGAGAGAGAAAAGTCCAAGCACTTGATGTTTTGTCCCATACTTGGAATTTTTGCGCCCTCACAACAATATTCAAAACAGCTAGCAAACCTAGATGATTTGAAATAAAAGTTAGTCAGCTATAGTTGCTGTCTGATTTTGTACTTTAAGTTACCATTTTCAGAAATCAATATATGAATTAGCATGGCAAATAAATATTACTTTTAAATTGATATGTTTCACGGTCCGTAACTGTAAACCATGATAGAAAATGAGACTCTCATGGATCAGGATTCTAGCACAGAAACTGTACATTTTTCTGACGCAACTTCCAAATGGGACCATGAGAGAAATCATTTATTGCTGCTCCAAATTAAATGTTCTGTAAGAATGATGGTGTCATGCCAATGACGTGCAGCAGCGCCACCGGTGCCGTGGTTAGGAGCAAGGTTAGCAATATCGTTGGAACCGAGGAAACCGCCGGACGCCGAGAACCCCGGTTTGGGCGATTTTCGCGGTAACCGACCGAAAATCGACGGAAAATTCAAATTTGAATTTTCGAATTGGAAACCGACGAAACCGGTCGGTTTTGACCGGTTACCGACCGGTTTCTGTCGGTAACCGGTCGGTTTGCTCGATTTTGTACGCAGAATTGAAAATCAACAAAAAAATGGCTTCAAATGTTGGATTTTTTTGCATGATTTTTGCATGAACGATTCTTTGAGATTGGTTTCCACCAATATTCTCCAAATTCCTTCTAGTTTTTTTACATATTTTTTGTTTCAAATTTTTTCAAATTTTCAAAAAATTTCAAATTTCAAATTCGAAAATCGGTAAACCGGACTTACCGGACCGGACCGGTAAGTCCGGTTTTCGCGAAAAAAGACCGGTTTCTGGCGGTTTTGAAAACCTTGGTTAGGAGTCCCAGTCTTGTACTTGTTGGTCTCAGCTGTACTTGTTCCACAAGTTGAGTTTGAGTCATTTGAATTAGTTGAGTTAGAGATAGAGTTTGAGTCTGTTTAGATTGATCTGTTAGGCCAGTGCTATATAAAGCAACCGAAGGATGTTAATTGATTAAGCATTAAAGAAGAAGATTATTAGGAGTCATCCTCCTCTACTCCCGGACGTTTGGAGTTGGGCAGCGGCGGCGGTTCGGCTGCGACTGCGGCTTAAAGCCGTTTATGACAGATGGATATAGCAGAAGTGTTGGTTTGCAATACACATGGACGGATGCTTAATATATTTAACCATGTGTGGAGTCTGATGAAAAGATATACCAATAAAAGTTGTATGTTCAATGAGGTCTGCAACTTGTATATGAGTATATTACAATTTCCTCATTCGAATTCATTTAGACGCTCAGTTTTAGTAGTGAGTTTCCCTTTATTTTGTTGATTCATTAATAGCTGCGGTGTTCATGACATCAACTGGTTGTGAAGCATCACTGTTTATCACTGTCGGTACAAAAAAAAAGAGAAAGAACAGTGATACGAATCATCAGCTGAGAACTATTGACTGCAGTGGTGTTAAAAGTAGATGCTGAACCAGTGATCCTGTCGACTCACTCAAGGCAGCAAGGCAGGCACGTCGTATGGTGCAGTTTCCAAATATAAACAGTGCTTCAAACTATGCAAAGCACCAGCTCAATCGTTTTGGAGCTCATTATCATTATTGCAATAAAAAACGAAGAGTTTTTAATGATCTTATTTTGAGTTCTCTCGAAGAGGAAATATATCCAGCAAAGAAGTATTATATTTCTCAAACGATTTGGAAATTGGGATTGCTGCCCATCTTCTTTATGATATTCTGAGATTCGGAACTCACTTGGCAAATCCATCACCAGATCGGAGACGGAGAGGGCGCATCTTCCGGGATCGGCTTGACTGTCCGGTTATATATTGAAAGCCTGCGATGCCAAGACACCCGAGCCACCTCCGGCTTCCGTGAGGAGTTCCGTCACGCAAGCCCAACCCAGCCGCCAACGAGAGGGCTGCGCGCCATGCCGCCCAGCCGCCGTGGCAGCGGCCGTCAGCGCGCCGCCCGCGCGCGCCGC
Organism: Eragrostis curvula; assembly: GCA_007726485.1. Lineage (NCBI taxonomy): Eukaryota > Viridiplantae > Streptophyta > Magnoliopsida > Poales > Poaceae > Eragrostis > Eragrostis curvula. The sequence goes on along the minus strand of RWGY01000361.1, from coordinate 619,077 downwards.
CGTGAGAAGGCGGCGGCGGAGAGGGACTGGGCGGACGGCCTGCCGATGGACGCGCTCCTGGCGATCCTCGGACGGCTCGGCCACATCGACGTCCTCATGTCCGCCGAGCTCGTGTGCCGCTCATGGCGCCGCGCCGCCCGGGACGAGCCCTCGCTGTGGCGCCGCATCACCATGCGCGGGCACGAGGAGATCGCCGGAAAGCTCAACCGGTGCGGCATGGCCTGCGAGGCCGTGCGGCGCAGCGCGGGGCGGTGCGAGGCGTTCTGCGGCGAGTACGCCGGCGACGACGGATTCCTCATCTACCTCAGCGAGCAGTGAGTATCTATCTAACCAAATCTTAATTAGTCACCGTTATTTCTGATATATGATGGGCTTGCACTGTGCGCAATCTGAATCGTTAAATCAAATGGAGTGTCCTGTTGGATTGCCTAGCTAATTAAGTTTGACTGGTTTCGAAATTCCTAGATTATAAACAATTAACCTGGTTGCTCCGTTTCATGCATGATCTATATCCCTTTAGTTTCATTTGACTCCAGCTATGTGTTTAGCGAGCTCGTGTCAACTGGCAAATTTTCTGAGATATCACGAATAGTATATATTAATTGTAGTTTTCCTTCAGAATTTTTAACATACTAGTAAAATTCGATTGGTATATCACACATACTATTCGTGTTTACATGGATATGTCATTGGCTTATTATCTATATACATATACTTGTAGCCCGTGAAACTTTTAAAAGTGTCTAGACTTCATACACATTTGGGTATGGATTAGAATGTTGATATGATAGGTGATTGCAAATTCATTTATTAGATTGTGTTTCGAAAAGTATATTGTCACATGTGCAACTGAACAATAAAATGATCACTTAGATCTTAGCTGTAAATAAACGTCATATACTACTATACTAGTCAAACAAGGTTCTTTCCCGGAAATTCTTTTCGTGCGATGATTACAGATCAGTGCTCAACAACTAATTAAGTATTCTAACCTCTATGCCAATTTCTCAGAGCCCCCTGTTTGAAGAGCCTTCGCCTCATTTCTTGCAAGGGTGTCACTGGCGAAGGACTTGTAGAAGCAGCGAAGGAGCTCCCTCTGCTGGAGGAGCTTGAAGTGGCGCTTTGCAACAACATAGGCAATTCCTCGGTGTACGAGGTTGTTGGCCAAGTGTGCCCACAGCTGAAGCACTTCGGCCTGAGGAAACCACTTTCCTGGAGAAGGGAGGTATATGATGATATCCAATGGATTGCAAATATGCGCGGGTTACGCTCCCTGCAGCTTTTTGACAACCCTCTCACCAGTGCGGGTCTGGAAATCATTCTGGACAACTGCCTCAAGCTGGAGTCCCTCGACATACGGCACTGCTTCAACGTCGAGATGAACGAGACCCTGCTTGCCAAGTTTAGCGGGATCAGGACACTGCGGCTTCCCGAGGACCCAACTGATGACTGCGACTTCCAAGTTGCAAGCCCAGTCATGAGATGGTTCGTAGAGCCTGCGTGGTCACCTCCTTGGTCGCCTAATTTGATGCCTAATTGGTCACCTAATCTCCGCAATGAATCTGACGATGATGATTCTGGGGAGTTTGATTTCTACCGTGAGCCATCCCGCTACGAGGAGGACCTTGACAAGTACGATAAGGTGCTTCCATTTAGCATGCGGACGTTCCTGAAATGAAGGTCATCAGCAGGCTTCACTTAATTTCATGGAAGTGCCCGGATGATGGCATGGCACATTCTATGCTGATACGCTTATGTACATTTGTGTGTGTGTGTGTGTGTCAGTGTGTGTAGGCGACTGGGCGTACCTCTATCACCGTTTCTGATATATGATGGCAGTGAGTATCTATCTAACCAAACCTTAATATGTTTCTGTATGAATCTATGATCATCTTTCCAGTTTGTAAGTTAATAATCATGGGAACATTCACACAACATGGCAATGAAAAAATTTCTTTTAACTTACTGAAGTCGCAGAAGGAATTAACCACGCCTTTTTCAGTACTTGTTCCTAGTATACATTTTTGAGCCTTTCTACTGTGCTTGGAAGGAACCTCCGGTTCCTCTCCCACCGATAATTCCCAGCTGTTGATCTAATATGGCTAATTAAACAACCCAATTTAACATAAACGGGGGTAGTTTAGTAATTGCATCTATCTAACTCCTCCCGATCAGTACGGCTCCGATCCCTATAACGAACCGTTGCCAGCCGCCATCAATCGCACGCGTCGCTGCTCCGATCCCCACCGCCGGCGAACGGTTGCACGCTGTCGTCGCCCACGCTCGCATGCGCTGCTCTTCCCACTCCCCCATTGTCCCACGCTCGCAAGCGCCGTCGTTGTTCCCCTTTGACGTCGAACGGTTGCCGGCAAAGGAGTTCGTTGTGTGCTTCAGCCTTTAGCGGCGACATCAGAGTGACCACAATTCGAACGGGTTGACTGCAGAGCAGATTAGAAGCCGCAGCACAATGGAGGAGAACGGGAGCCGGACAGAGTTGATCTTCCCTGTAGTCCTTCCTAGCAGTGGTTTAGCCTTGGGGTCGTTCGAATTGTGGTGTTCAGTCTCCAACGATTTTCAGTTCTGCTTTGTTTTCGGGGTGAAAACAGTAACACATTGATTCAAAATTTGAGGAGTTTACGTGTCGTATTTTAAATTCTGGTAATAAGTAATGTTTTAGAGCATCTCAAAACCTTTCCAACGAATGTTTATATATGTTTTTTGGTTGCATATAATTGAAGTTATTGCATTCTGAAGATTGGTTGTCGAGCTGTTGTGCAGCTATTTTTCAGACTGCGCTTGGTAGGTCGAACGCAGTTTTGGAGTTCTTGACTTACGAGTTTGAAAATCTTGTAATAAGGAAAGTTGTAGAGATTTTGTAGATCTATCCAACGAGTATTTATTCATAGTTTTTCGTCCAGTGTAACAGGAGTTATGAATTTCTGAATATTCTATGGCGATTTTCAGTTCAGACTGAAACAGTTTGTGTCAGGATAGGTGAAAGTACTAAAATGTCCTTGGTCTATTTTAAAAAAAATGAAAATACTAGTACCGGGCCCACCATTTTTTGGTACTGGTCCACAGCTTAAGGTTCCTTTTATTAGGTTTCTCTATATTTATAACCGTTAGATCTGACAAATGAATGGTTACAATTAACTAGGGCTGGCTGCCGAGCCAGCTTGGCTCGATTCGACTCAACTCGCTCTGGCTCGTTAGAATATCGAGCTAGCTCGGCTCGGCTCATTAAGGTAAACGAGCAAAAATTGCAGCTCAACTCGGCTCTATATGCTCACGAGCTAGCTCATTATGGCTCAACGAGCTAAGGATGGAAAACACATTTTTCAATAGCAATTTAAAATGAGAAAATAGCAGCACATGCGCAAATAGCATATATCATCACTCGTGCATGTCTTTCTATCCAATGTAACTCAAATGGCTTAAACAAGCATTCAAATAAAAAAATTGCATGTTGCAATCTTCAAGTAGGATAACATATCACAGCAATCGTGCGTGCTCCTTTGTCGATGGCGGTGTTGGCGTGCGTAGATGTATACATGGAAACGCAATAGGTGCCCTAACCTACCCTTAATTATACATTCATGCTTGTACATATGTTGGGCTTTTGCAGGGGCCTGGGCCATGGGCTAAGTTTCTTATTCTCACGCAGCTCGTTTTGGCTCGCGAGCTGCTCATGAGCTAGCTCGAGTTGGCTCGTAAACTTAATGAGCTAAAAACCTAGCTTAGCTCGTTAAAAAGTGAAACGAGTTGAGCCGAGTCGAGTCGAGTTTGCTCCGAGCTGAGCTAGCTCGCGAGCTGCGAGTTTTATTGCCAGCCCTACAATTAACTCCAAACACCATAGAATTTCTCTACATTTTTTCTTGCAACAAGTTTGTTTCTTCATTTGGGCAATCATGTGTCGTGGCACGGTCTACCCGATTGGGATCCCTGCCCATCATTCGGACATTCGGAACTCACATGACAAATCCATCACCAGATTGTGGAGACGGAGATGGCGCAACGTCCGGGATCCTAAATGGTTCTGGTTTAGAATCGGTCAGGATTGTCCGATTATTATAAATCGAGATCTGCAATGCCAAGACTCAAGTCACAAGCCGCTTGCGGCTTCCGTGAATTCCGTCACGCAAGTCATTCCCCAGCCACCAACGACAACGAGCCGCCATGCCAAGCCGCCGTCCCGGCGGCCGGCAGCGCAGCCGGCGCGCTCGCCGCCGTAAGGCAGAGGAGAGAGACTGGGCGGATGGCCTTCCGTTGGACGCGCTCCTGGCGATCCTCGGGAGGCTGGACCACATCGACGTCCTGATGGCCGCCGAACTCGTGAGCCGCTCATGGCGCCGCGCCGCGCGGGACGAGCCCACGTTGTGGCGCCGCATCACCATGCGCGGGCACGAAGGGATCGCCACCAAGCTCAACCGCTGCGGCATGGCCTGCGAGGCCGTGCGGCGCAGCGCGAGACGGTGCGAGGCGTTCTGCGGCGAGTACGCCGGCGACGACGGCTTTCTCATCTACCTTAGCGAGCAGTGAGTATCTATCTAACTCGTGCCCTCTCGTTTCAGAGAACATTGCACACTCTTGTGGCCAGCAGTATATATGTATTTTTTTTAATCGAGTGTGGTTGTCTAAAATTTGGATTCTTAGTTCCCAGATTAAAAACGTTGTTGCGTTGTTTTATGTTCCTGTTAGCAGCTGGTTCCATTTATTTGTTTTTTACTCCAAATTGAGATGTATTTTAGTAGGCTCGTGTCAAGTGTCAACTAGCTTCAGACCATAACTTTCTGACATCTTGTGAATAGTATTATTGGTACTTTACCTTCAGTATTTTACAATCTTATTAATATTTAATTCACCGCACTATCAAAAGATTCTGGCTGACGTTGGATTTGCATACTACTCAAACGTACCTCTGTTTACAAGTTTCACATTCAATTGATAAGAAACGCATAGATGTACCTCAAGAGAATCAGTGTACAATATTCTTATATGGTGTTAGCGCATAAAAAGAAACTAGCTACGTGTGCACCTGGATTAGGGGTCTATAAATAACTCTAACATTCTGTATATAACACTAAAAACTGAATATATCTTTTCTAATAGCATACTACGCGTTTTAACTTGTCTTGCAGTGTCACTATGTGCCACTACTGATTTTAACTTTAGTAATAGCATTGGTATACAATCAAAGTTATGATTTTTGTAATGCTCCATTTATTACCTTAAATTGTAGGTACAGTGCAGCTTGAGTTGGTGTACCTAAATTTAGTCGGGGAACTGAGGCTAATATTTTTGTCATGGGCTTATTACTGCCGACATATGGCTTTGTTGTAGTCCCCTGAAACTTTTTAAGCGTCTGGACTTCATAAATCTGTTGGTATGGATTAGAATGTTTATAGTTGATACTTCCAAAGAGCTTGTGCTTGAATTTCATATAGGCTGAAGCTGATTGAAAATTTGTTTATCAGATTGGTTTTTTGAGAATTAAATTGTGGTGCGCAACTGCTACATGTAGCTAGGAATGACATATACTCCAATAATACTGATATGTCTCATCACTACAACTGCTAGAAATGATAACAATCTGAACATTACTTAGTAGTAAACGACATCCTGTTTAGTCTAGGTTCTTTTTTGGAAATTCATTTCCGGAATTGTATACATAAGTGCTCGAAAACTTTTATTTAGATCTTTTCTGACGCCACTAGTTATGACCACTCTGCTATTTTCGTAGGGCCCCCTGTTTGAAGAGCCTGCGGCTCATTTCTTGCGATGGTGTCACAGATGTAGGACTTATAGAGGCTGTCAAGGAGCTCCCTCTGCTTGAGGAGCTTGAAATTTCGCTTTGTGACAATGTCGGTGATTCTACAGAGTACGAGGCTCTTGGCGATGTATGCCCACAGCTGAAGCACTTCATCCAGAGGAAGTCACATTTCAATGTTAGAGACTCGAATTATGCCAAAGATATTCGAGCGATTGCAAGTATGCGTGGGTTACGCTCCCTGCAGCTTTTTGGCTATCCTCTCCACAATGAGGATCTGGAAGGCATCCTGGACAACTGCCTTAATCTGGAGTCCGTTGACATACGACACTGCTTCAATGTCGAGATGGACGAGACTCTGCTTGCAAAGTGTAATCGCATCAAGATACTCAAGCTTCCTGACGACCCAACTAATGACTGTGACTTCCAGTTTGGAAGCCCTCTCAGGACGTATGTAGCCCGGACGTGGTCTTGTTGCCCTTGTTGCTTTTTCCGCCGTTCCGACTCTGACGACGATGACTCCGATTTCGATCGCGAGCCATCCCGGTACGAGGAAGACCTTGACAAGTACGATAGGGTGCTTCCGTACAGCATGCGTACGTTCCTGAAATGAAGGCCATCTGTAGTCTTCGTATTCCATGGAGTGCCCGGATGATGGTGCATTCTCAGCTGATAGGCTCATGTAGTTTGTATTTTGGTTGATTCCATCTCATGGTTTAGCTGGAATATTTTATCTGCTTGAATTTCTGTCAGTTAATCGTCTGGAAATTCACAACAGTATTCTTTAAACTTTTTGATGTCCAAGAAGGAAATTTAAATAATGAGACCTTGCTTAATTACTAGGTGCTTATTTCTCGAAGGAATATCTGTCTGCTGTCCTTTGTTTTGTTGCTAGCTTCTGAATGGTGAAATACATCTGCTAGCTAAAAGCATTGATCCAGTAACGGACAGATACAATGTAAACTGCATAGTTTTATGGGACAAGAGCTGATTCAGGTATATCACGGCCAAAATTAGTATTCGATTAGTTTACATTGACTGTGTCTAGGATAACTGACTATTTTTCTTATGTTTTCTCTGTGAACTATCAAAGTCGAAGACATCAGTTTATTGCAAAAGGGATGGTATATTCAGTCCAGGTTGGCCATATTGAAGTACTGATGATGAGAGATCAAATTAATCAAAGGGATGTTTGCAGCATCAAGACACAGGTAAAAATTGGTCACTGCATGTAATCTCTTGGACGAGGAAAATTCCCAACAAAATAGACCTTTTTCTTTCCTGCAACATCACTTCAACATCCCCTCCTGTTCAAAAGAAATCATATGTCCACTACAACATCATCTTATGATGAAACACGATGATACAAATGAGATTACATATGTAAGGTGGAGTACAAAAAATTTCAGTCGCAAACAACCTGACGAACTGATGAAGACAAAAGGCTTCCTTGAAGCATGCTCATTGCATTATAGTCTTTCATCTCGGACAAATCATGCCAAGTGTCCTTTTGTGGATCATACAACCGCAGGACTCGAGAAACCTCAGCCCAAACTATTATCCTGCCATCACTTAAAACCTCCAATGGAAAGCTAACCTCATTTAAGTTGAACGGCAGCCACAGGTTCCACGGAGGTGGGTCTCTCATGGAGTATCGTTTCGTCCAGAGTGACTTGTCCAAGAACCAGAGATCCGTCAAGCGATTTCGAAGGTTGCAATCAACGGTGACCAAGTAACCACCCAAGGTGGCTAACCGAAAAATCCTTGTTCCATTGTGCACAGCCGCCTCATCGATGCTGAGATTGAGGCTGCTCACTGGCCCGGGAAGCAATTCCGTCCTCCATGCTTCTGTCGCCAAGTCGAAGCAGGCTATGCTGTCCGGCCTGACGATTGTACATTTTGTGTTCACCAAGAAGTACACGGCACCTCCAACGACTGCAGAGTGTCTAGATCTTGTTTCGACGACTATGGAGCCATTGCACCTCAACATCCATCTTCCTTTGTCCTTGCCTCCGAGTGCTATGACCTCGCACGTTTGCGTGTGGCCACTGTTGTTTTGGCTGAACAAGTGATGGTGGATGCGGAGCACCTTGTACTCTCCGGTGCAGGGGACATACCCAACAATGGATGTGGGTTCGTACGGATGTTTCGCGCCCCAACGCTGGAGGAGGACGTTAGCTGCGACGGTGCCGGTCGCCAGGTTGAGGACGACGTAGGAATTATAATTGGATTGGGTTGCTTCGAAGCCGAACAGATCGAGTTGTGTGTTGTGATCTCTGCTCCCAAGCGAATCAAACAATCTCCTGCTCGTAAGCTGCGAGGGGCGTATCTTCTTGACGATGTTCCCGGACAGGTCCACGACATGGATCTCGCCAGTGCTATGGCTGGCGGCGACGAGAAGCGGGTGCCGTGATGCGTGGGCCTTGATGAAGACGGAGTCGGACGTCAGCGACCGCCACGGTTTGCAAACGAGGCGGAGGCGGCAGAGCACGTCCGCCGGCAGGAGGAGCATGATGTCGTACAGCATGTCCGGGGGCAGCACGCCGTAGTTGGAGACAGGAGGAACATCGACCTTGCATAGCGCCGCCATCGATCACAGATGCAGCTTGCGTGGTTCCGTACGTCGAAGTAACGTATACATATAGCCAGATAGATTCATATGCCCAGGCTGGTGGGGGCCCATGGGGCCCGTGAACGAACAAGATTCGAGCTCTTTGGAAGCGATACCGATGGGGTCTGCAAATATTTAGTAAGGTGTTGTGTACTCTCTCCGCCTCATTTTATAAAGGAATTGGAAGGATTCAAATTTGTCCCATAATATTAAGGGATTGTAGTAGGAGTCAAGTGGCCCCCACGCGTTAGAATTTACCGTCTCTCTCCCCCAGCCACCCAAGCCTTATCCTCTTCTACCGACCGCCAGTGCGCGGCCCTGAAACTTCCCGCCCGTCGCCGTCACGCTGCAGGCCGTCGTCTACACCGTGCATGAGCTCGATCGCATCGTCGTCGCTTCGAGGTAGAGGGGAAGCTCGGATGCGCAGTTGAGACAGCGCGGGGGAGGCAGCCAAGGCGCAAGGTCGCGACGTCGCCGAGGAGGCGGCTGGGGTGCAAGGTTTGTGTCGGCGCAGATGAGGTGGCCTTGGCGCGCGCGCCGTAGCGAGGTCGAGGCAGCCAGGGAGCGAGGTCGCGGCATGGACGAGCGGTGGCAGGTGCGGCATCGGGGACGGGGTGCAGGCAGATCCGGGCTGCAGCCAAGGAGAGCTCGTGTGGGCCGCAACCGGGGCCGAAGCCATGGTGAGAGGGAGGAGGCTGTGGCAGCGGGCCTAGCCTGGTTGAGAACACTTTGACGAGTCTCCGGAGGAGGCCCATGGCATGGCCCTTAGTCGGGCGGGAAGACGTTGTGCTAGCCTGCTGGGTTTTGGTGGGGATAGAGAACAATAATGAAGGGTATTTTTGTCTTTTTGCTTCTCTGTTGTTTTAGTGGGGAACCGTCGCGATCCATTACATATTGAGATGGAGGGAGTATCGCAGTGCATAAATAACCAAAACTCATTATCTCGTTTCTTGTTGGAACCAAAATTCCTTTATTCTACTAAGCTAATTTCACTATTTATGTTGACCTTAAGGACTAGCAGTGCCCATATTATAACGATATAAGTATCTTGCATTTGAACATCTAGATGCAAGAAAATTGTTCATCTAAATAGTTGTAAATCTCGTTGAAAGCTATAAGCTAATAATTTTCGTGTAATAGCATGTCTCTCAAAGCTCATGTTGAAAACTATGAAGACAATCTGCACAATTAGCCTACTCTTTATAAATCAAGAGTGCTGCCAAACGTACGACCGGGTCATGCGACTCAGATTTGAAATCAACGACCGAAGGTTAATCAGGATCGTCAGGTTACAACAACATCCAACATTAATTTGATGAGAAGCACGTGTAGGTCGTACGTGAAGCAATTCCAATAAGGGTTAACTTCAATCTCATTTCATAACTTTTTTTCTCTAGTTTGACGTCCCCCTCCATAAGTTTGTTTATTGCAAAAACCATCACATCCCACCTTAGTGTTGGTTCAAATAGCTACCCAATTTCCATATGTTCTCTCAAATAGGCCAAAAATTATCATCGTGGACACTTAGCTACATGAGTCGATTAATTTTAGTCGAGTCGAGTTTTTTAGTTTGGTCATATCCCAAAGTGTTGTGCTCTCACCACACTAGAACTCACTACATTAATTGTGTCTTGAACATCTACAACTACACCCGAACAAAACAAATTCAACAGCAGTCCCACCGCTACCGTACGCAGGTGCTAGGAGCTAGGAACTATACTGCACGCTATTTTTATTTTTTAAGATTATGCTAATCAAAGTTAAGATATTGTGTCTAATACAAAGGTAACAAACGAAGTGCCATAAATATAACCAATAGATAATATTTAGATTAAGGAATTTTTCATCCCATGCAAAAATATGGCGTCCCATCAAATTAAAAGATAAATTGAAGATGACATAGCATATTATTATTTTGAGCAGTAAAATATTCACTAAATATAATGATTGTTTATATCTTTTTATTTTACCAATTAAACCAAATGTTTTTTCATTAAATAATTATCGGCATCTTAATTTGCAAGGACCTTCCTTCATTTGAAAAATATAAAGCAATCCCAAAGTTCCTAGGGAAGCATTCTTTAAGTATTTCCTCCACTGTTTAGAGCTAAACAGGCTGAAGAACATGATAAACTGAGAGGAACATATTCTCATGTGCACTGATCGATCCATGTGCTAGTGAGAATCGATTAGCTAGCCGACCTTAAAATCATCATCCTCAAGCAAAGTCAAGAAAGTAGTATCTGTTATTTCCAGCTTAGCATCAAACAATAAATAACTATTTCATAGATTGATTTTGTGTCTCCGGCTGGGAAAGAATTTGTACAGAGAAGAAGCACTATAGCTTAGAACCACATATTCCATATTATGGGTCAAGTGATTCAGTCAGTTACGAAAATACACACCTCACGATTTGTGCAACCAAAAGTTACATAAGAATACACTCTGGCTGCTGTTTCATTCCTTTGCAGCCAACATTCGCACCGCATCAAGGCAGCGTCACAACAGCATCAAGTATCGACATTTCTACTAGAACATCGCCTTATACACTATTTTGGTTCGAGGACACACGGTCATAACGCAACATTGAGAAATCTTAAACTGAAACATGTCGTGAAAGTGGAAATTAAAGTACAAATTCAAAAGGAAATTGATTTATAAAATATTTAGTTGCAAATAACCTGGCGAACAGAACACAAAAAGGCTTCCTTGAAACATGCTCATTGCATTATAGTCTTTCATCGTGGAGAAATCATCCCAAGTGCCCTTTTGTGGATCATATGCTTGGAGGACTCGAGCATCCTCAGCCCAAACTATTATCCTGCCATCATCTAAAACTTCCAGGGGAAAGCTAACCCCATTTAAGTAGAACAGCCACTGGTCCCATGGAGGCGGGTCTCCGATGGGGTAACGTTTCGTCCAGAGCGGCTTGTCCATGTTCTCCAAGAACCAGAGATCCGTCGAGCGATTTAGAAGGTTGTAATCGACTGTGACCAAGTAACCACCCAAGGCGGCTAACCGAAAAGCCCTTGTTCCATTGTGCACAGTCGCCTCGTCGATGGTAAGATTGAGGCTGCTCAGTGGCCCGGGAAGCAATTCCGGCCTCCATGCTTCTGTCGTGAAGTCGAAGCAGGCTATGCTGTCCGGCCTGACATTGGCACAAGCAATTAAATCCACCAAGAAGTACGCGACGCCTCCGACGACCGCAGCATGTCTAGACCTTGTATCGACGACTACGGAGCCATTGCACCTCAGCCTCCATGTTCCTGCTCCCTTTCCTTTGCCGCCTAGTGCTATGACCTCGCACGCTTGCGCGTGGCCTCTGCCGTATTGGCTGAAGCTCTGATGGTGGATGCGAAGCACCTTGTACTCTCCGGTGGAGGGAACATACCCAACAATGGATGTGGGTGCGTCCGGATATCGCCGGCCCCAACGCTCGATGAGGACGTTGGCTGCGACGGTGCCGGTCGCCAGGTTGAGGACGGCGAACGAGTGGGGTGCTTCGACACAGAACAGGTCGAGTTGTGTGTTGTGATCTCTGCTCCCAAGCGAATCGAACAGTCTTTGCAGATTGCTTGTCAGCTGCGAGGGGCATATCTTCTTGACGATGTCACCGGCAAAGTCCACGACATGGATCTCACCGCTGCTATGGCCGGTGCCGACGAGAAGCGGGTGCCGTGATGCGTGGGCCTTGATGAAGACCGAGTCGGACGTCAGCGACCGCCACGGCTTGGAGACGAGGCGGAAGCGGCAGAGCACGTCGGCCGGCAGGAGGAGCAAGATGTTGTACGGCATGTCCCGGGGAAGCACGCCGTAGTTGGCGACAGGAGGAACATCGACCTTACATAGCGCCGCCGCCGCCGCCATCGATCACAGATGCCGCCGCCGCCTTCTGTATACATACATATATGTAGTGCCAGATAGATGCACATGCCCAGGCGGGTGGGGGCCTATGGGGGGCCGGCCGTGATCGAACAAAACTCGAGCTCTAGTTGTGACTACGGACTGGTTCGAACTGCTACGTACACGGTAATTTTTTACTCTTTTTTTTTGCGAATTTATGGAAGCAATGAAGTCTGCAAATATTTAGTACGATGTTATGTATCGCACAGACGAAGTGTACCCATTATCTCTTTTCTTGTTCCTTTATTCTAATTGAGAATTTCACTATTTATGTTAATTATATTCACTTACATTAGCTTAAGGATTAAGAGTTGTAGTTGTGCCGGCTTTGTTTGTGGTTGTGGTTTCTCTAGAAAAACGACTGTGCTGGTTGTGTCTGTAGGGCTTTGTTTGTGGTTGTGGTTTCTCTAGAAAAACGACTATGCTGGTTGTGTCTGTAGCAGTCCATTAAACGTTTTGCAAAACGGCTTCTTCTGTAGCTTGTACTTATTTTTGGAACAAATATGTAAAGAGGACGTGGCTTCCTCCTTCATCCTTTTTTTTGAGTGCGGCTTCCTTCTTCTTCTTCTTTTTTTTTGAAGGAAAAGCATCTCAAGAAACACCCCCTTTGGTTGAGATCACGTTGTCATACCCTAATTTTTGGAGCATGTTGTGCATCATGTATCAGTCCCTGGATCAGTAGCTGATACGCACAATATCACAGATATGGTAATCAAAAGCATACTTCGATAGTATAGTACCTGATGAACAGCCCTTAGTGGCGGTACGACAAGGATTCCGAAGTATCCAAGTCCTTCCGACCAACTAATGGCTGAGCAGACAAACAGCGGAAACACGGCCCAAGCCACAAGCAGACTTGAGAGGCAGAACGAAAACTAGACGTCGTCGTCTCCTACGAAGACTTCTCTCACTAAAAACAATAAACGCAAACGCGTGAGTACATAAGGTACTCAGCAAACCCTAACACAAGGGGTAATTATATGCCAGGGTATAAACAAGGATAAGGCTGGAGGTTCATCATATCGGCGGAAAGCTAATTTTTATGCAAGGGTTGATTTGGAAAACAAAACCAGTTCGCAAACTAAGTCAGGTATATCAATTAGATATAGTGGGGTTGGTTGGCCCTGGGGGAGATGCGTCCATCCCGCCAGTTCCCAAATTTTAATGCTGGCAGGAAACCAGCGCACGGCTCCAAACTGGTGTTATTCCAAAAACACACATGCCAAGGATAACTCACACAGAAAATCTAATCATTGTGTGGCCATAGCTTTCGCGTTATCCAATACCGTGGAACACGGCTATCCGGATAGATTCTTATCCTCTGCAGAGGTTGTACACTTTACCCACAAGGTACCCAGTCTTCCCCACTGCCATGGTTCGGACTAGATACTAATGGTCCCGTACCTGCCCAGTGTCACCACGGTACCACCTCGGAAAATCACCGACCAGGGGCTTCACATAACCATAATAAGGCCAATAACATTCACTTGCCGGATCCGACGCCAATCTCGTCAGGATCTTCTCCTGGCTTCCGATTGCAACTCCCTGCCTCCTGGTGGTACCGGGCGATCACTAGTAGGGTGTGGTTCCAAACCCTGCCCATACAGGGGCTTGTGGTTGCACGATGGTGCTAGGCAAGGCGGCACATGAACCGGTCCTTATATGACCGAAGCAAGCATCTTCAATAGCTATCCTCCTGCGAGAGATAGCGTCCCAAAGATAGCCTCCCCACTGAGGTCTACCTCGCTTGCTCCCGTCTAAAAACATACCCCCACTATGGGTTGCACTTACTATTCCCACCCATTTTCACTTTACACACTCATCACCAAGCATACGCACACGTTTTCACACAAAAAGCATGTATATCAAAATTTTTATATACACCGTGTGAATAAATCCTAAGCGGCATTTTATTCCAACACATCATTAAGAATTAATGATGGTGGTTCCTAGGTTTATCAAGGAAATTAGGATAAGCAATATCAAGGCATGGCAATTCAACAAGTACTTAGGTCATTCTAAGCCTTTAAATCATCTTTAAATATCATGCATGTTTTATTTGAAAACAAGCTCTAAGTGGGATTATTTGCAAGCATAGGATCAACATGATTAATGGGAGTTAGGGCTTGCCTGGAAATCGCTTTCCTAAACTTTAAACTCTGACTCGAGACTCTTGTATCTTCTGGTTGGTCTTCGAGCTTGAAGTCCTCAGCAGCTCTTCGAATTCTTCTGGCTCTTCCTCGATTCTAGCGTAAACAAGCGCATAAAACAGTACGTATAAACTACCGCAAAAGAAATAAAAGAGCAAAAGAAATAAAGATCGAGGAAAGCCAAATAAGACCCAATTAACTTCGATTAAGAACCAAAAGAAACTTCAGTGAGGAACAGGGACAAGGGTCATTCATGATGCAGCATATTTAATGCAGGGTATGTTATGTGTCATAGGTGATACACCTGGCCTTGTAAGGGCCATATTCACCTAGACAAGTTATTAGTTATCTATTTTCTCTAATATATGAACATGGGCGTGTGGTTATGCATATGATCCTTGTTGGGTGAACACCTTAGGGTGAAGATGATGAGATGCATGTGCTTCATTGATGGTGATTGCGTGCATATCTAATATGCAAGCTTCTGTATTATTCCTATAAAAAGAACATGCATGAATGCAGGCGATGGTATATGCAGCGTGTGTACGTGATTATGCGTGATATGAACGCATGACTGCAGATAAAATGCCAAATTCAATTAAAGGCAGCTGGCAATTAAAATACCATATAACTCCAATAAGATTCAACAAATGATCAATTATAAGAGCAGAACAAAGGATCAGAAGGAGTTGGGTGAGGGTACTAGGTTAGGTTCGATCGAGCGAGGGTTGATTTAGGTTAGGTTCGAGATTACATTTGTGAAAAGATAAGGGTACTAGGTTGGAAGTGGAATGGTACGAATGATCGCTAGGTTTAATGCTAGCGAGCAAAAGAGTGAATAGGTTATTCAGAGGTGAAGTGGGGTGTGTGTTGTGATAAGAAGATATTAGCCAGAATAGTATCGTGTGGGTCGGTTTGGTTAGGGTGAACAAGTACTCGAGATATTCGAGATCAATCATCGCATGATCTGCTAGGAATCGATATAATAAGTGAGGGTGTTTTGGGTGTTGATGATTTATAGACTTGGTATGGGGCTTCAAGAACAGTACCATAAGGCACTTCGCGATTTCACGAACCCGTGGGCGCAAGAATCACCCAAAACGGAGTTCGGATTAAAAAGATGTGGGCGTTTGAAGTTCTAAGGGCTTCGTTGTAATTATTAAAAAGGTTTGGAGGGCTGAAAAGTAATTACAGAATAAGTCTAGGGACTTATTTGTAATTATGGAAAAGTTTAGGGGCCTAAGTGTAAAAGACAGGGGCTAAAACATAATTACAGAAAAGGTTAGGGGGTTTTCTGTAAAAAGTCAGAGCTTAAACAAGATTATTGAAAAGGTCAGGGGCTTATCTGCAAAATGTACAGGGCCCGGGGTTTTTCAAAATTTTGGGAATTATTTTTGTATTGGAAATTATTTATTGCGTGGTGCTGACGCAATAAAGGAATAAAGGATTTTGAGAAATTAGGAAAACCGGTGGACCGGGTCCACGGTTTCGGTGTATGTGGACCCGAGGTTGGAGCGCGGCGGCAGTTGGCCGGAGGGCTCGCCGCCGGCGTCCGCGATGTGTTCCAGGCGGCGGGACCTCGTCGCGGAGAGGGAGGGAGCGACGGGGAAGCGTTTGGAGATGCGTGTCGACGATGGGAAGCAATGGTGCGTCGGGAATGGCTCGCCGGAGTTGGGAGAAGCGGCGGCGTTCGATGTGAACTCGCGTGCGAGCCGAGAGGGAGGGAGAGAAGTTGCGCGCGAGAGAGAGAGAGTGGTTCGGGGAGCCTCACCGTGTGTTCAACGGCGACGGAGGAGGACGGGAGGCGGCTGGTCGACGGAGAAAAAGGCGGCGGGGCTAGGTCGTCGTCGATCTCTTTCCCTAGGCCGGGGCGACGCGAACTGAGGGTTCTCGAGTGAGGAGCACAGCTTGACAGAGCTCGGCGAGGGAGGAAGTAGCGGGGGAGGGGCTTCTGTGGCGGCGAGGGACGGCGTCGGAGTGATTGCCGGAGGGGAGGAGAGAGAAGAGAGGAAAGGGAAGGGGAGAGCTCGCGCGCCGGAGGAGAGGAGCGGGGCGGCGTCGTTTTATGGTGGAGCTTCCGTGGCGGCCAAGGCGGCTCGCTCCGGCAGGGCAGCGGGAGCGGCGGAGGCGGGTCGGAGGCCGGGGCCCGGGCGCGTGTCATACCCCATTTCTGGAATATGTTGTGCATCCTGTATCAGTCCCTGGATCAGTAGCTGATACGCACAAGAACACAGATATGATAATCAAAAGCATACTTTGAATTGGTAAATAAGCATAATACCTGATATATAGGACCTTTAGTGGCGGTATGACAAGGAAATATCCACGCCCAACCAACCAGCTAACGGTGAAGCAGACAGCGGAAACCTTGGCCCAAAGCCACAAGCACGCTTGAGAGGCAGAACCGAAAACCCAAACGTCGTCGTCTTTTACGAAGTCTTCTCCTACTAAACCAACAATCGCAAACGCGTGAGTACATAAGGTACTCAGCAAGCCCTACACTACACAAGGGTATATATACATGCATACTTGGTCTTAGCAAGGAGCAGGCTTGATGGTTTATTTGCAGAAAGCAAACGTTATGCACGGTTCACTACAGCAAGACAAGGGTTCATAGACAAAACAGAGAATTGATTGTCAATATTTTAGTTGGTTGGCCCGGGGGAGTATGGAGCCTTCCCGCCAGTTCCCAAGTTTTAGTTGGGCCTTCTGACCTCAAGGATCATACCGACCCGGCACAGTTGCCATCACTTCCAAAACACGGGCTGACTACAACCCACTCACACGCCAAGGAAAGAGAGAAGTGGCTAATCCATACGTGCGCAACAATAATGTGTCATATGCCGTGACAACGTCCATCCGGATGAATTTTACACTCTGCAGAGGTTGTACATCTTTTCCCACGAGCTATGCACCCTTAGCAAGGGGGTACATAACGTCTAGTCCATATCTTCCGAGTAGTCTCACAATTCCACCACGAAATCACACCCAGGGGCTTGTGACATGAAAGGTCACACACTGGCACTGTACACCTGTAAAAGGGTACGTCATGCTCCTGTAACATATAGCAGGATCCTGTAACACATACCAGGACGGGCGGCACTCCCGTAACCTATAGCGGGTTCCGCGAGCCGGATCATAGGTACGTTTCCTATGTTCTTTTCCTGAGCTTTCGTTGCCTCGACTGGCCTCCAGATGGCATTTGCAAGAATACCAAGAAGATAGGGTAGGTCCTTCCCATAGGGGTTCCGTGGTTGTACGAGAATCATTATGTTAACGGGCGTCAGAACCGGTCCTTATATGGCCGGGCAAGCACCATATCCCACACTAGGGGCATATAACACCAACATTCATTCACTAGTGGCCTTGCCCGCAATCCAACCCATCCCATCATCACCGCCACCATCAACATCATCACCTAACACAGTTGTGCTACTCCCAAACCCATTATATCACACACACTACCAAACTCATTTAACACAGTTGTAAAACGTATATGTGTGTAAAGTGTAGCAATGTAGAAACATTGCAGGGGTCCTAAGCATTCTAGTAGCAAGGTAAAAGTGCCATCATGGAAATGATGGAACTATCCTAGGGTTATCAAGGTGACAGGTAAACAAAGGGGTAAACAAGGATTCAGATATCAACGCCTAAGTAACAGACATCAATATCAATAAGCAAGTAGGTCCATAGCTACACAAGCAGTAAAATAACAAGTAATGCATAATACTAGAGTAGGCTCTATAGGTGCATTGCGAAAACAGTAGGTTCAATCATGATCAAGGAGATGTAGGGCTTGCCTTCACTAATTAGTCTTCTTCTTCACGTCCTCGTACTCTGGGTCCTCAGGTTCCTTCCTAGAAGCTCGCACCTTGACTCTTATGTCGGAATCGATGTCTTCAAGTCTTTCTTCGAAGCTCGTCCTTGAAGCTTGTATCTTCTGGTTCTTCCTTTAGTTCTTCCTCAAATCTCGCGTAAGCTAGCGTATAAAAAGATACCGTATAAACAAACTACCGCAAAGGAAAATAAAGATCGAGAAGAACCACACAAGATCCAATTAACTCCAATAAGAACCAATAGAACACCGATATAAGCCAAAGGCACAAATCATGTATGATGCATTAGGTTTTACTTTAGGAAGATCTAATTATCTTAATAGAGGCTAGTAGGGGTGATGCATCGAGCACTAGGGCTTTTGATGTAAATGAGAGATGCTAAACCATGATAAATGCATGCGGGTAGGTGTAGAGAGGAACGACGTGTGTACGTGTTAGTCGTACATTGGCAGCGTTACGGCTTTATATAGGTCGTAACCTATATAAAGGTTCATGCAACAAACGTACAAGTGCAAGGTGTGTCACTTTAATTACCTACTTATTGTTGGTATTTCTTACGTCACAGATAAATCCGCAAGCGCACGGAATACCGTTGTAGCACTTCACCCGGGAGTATTCCAAGGTATCGTATTTGTTTTCCCCAAGGAACGGAGTTATTCTACCGCAGGGCAAGTTTTACCCAAGGACAACCAAGACAACTAGCAAATTAGGATCGAGAGGGTGACGAACTCAAGCTCTACTTGTCTACTTCGGGCGCCGGCTTAGGCCTGGTCTGCCAAGCCACTCCGACCTGTAGCTCTACTATGTACCCGAACGTGGAGGGTTCCTTTGGACGGACAGGGCTGTCACTTCCTGTCGCCTGCCTCTACAAACCGTGGAGCACACAGTAAACAAAGGTAACCTCTAGCCTAGACACCACGTCTATGCCGTTGATTACTACTCTAACCTCGGCCCAAAGCTGAATTTAGAAGGCTAGAGCACCCCTTGCAGAGCGATGATCCCGTAAACAAGTATAACAGGAATTACGCCTAGAAAAGTAATAATGCTCGCTAGATAAATAATCACCACGTATAAATCACAAAGAGTGTTTACACGCCAAGGTAAAGAAATAGAACTAAACCTCCACCAAAGTGGAAGGAGTATTCCTTTCTCTCCCTTGCCCTCTCTCCTATTCTACTAGTGTACAAAAGGCTCTCAGCCTAAGGATTGGATTGGAGCTCTATTGGAGAATCTTGCGTCTTGTGGTGTGTGTTGAGAGGGAGGGGTGCCCCTTTATTTATAGCCTTGGAAGGTCGGCAACTTTGAGGCGGTTCCCGAGGTCGGTGACATTTAATGCAGGGGGAACCGACCTCCAGAAGTCGGTGATAAACCGCCATAAAAAGATGGGCCAGTGGGGCCTCCCTGGCAGGTCGGCCGACCTGGCCAGAGGGGGTCGGCCGACCTGGCCTGGGCCCCTCTGGGCCTGGTCCTCCTCTGGCTGCTTCCTTGGCCTGTGTACTTGCCTAAACCACGTGCATTGCTTGATCTTGAAGCCTGATTATGTGGTTTTGGGCTTTTGGACTAAGTTCTTCAGTCCGGGGAAAATCCGTCGATTGCAAAGTCCACGTTTAGTGCATGTTTTCCCCTGTTTTTGTATGGATTGCACCTGTACTTCATAATTCACCAAGACTAGTGGAATTTGTTAGAAATAAACCCTATGTCTACACTTGGTGATGGTGTTAGGTTCACAAAGGTGCATAAAGTTGACGGTAAAAATGGGTCGTAAGGACCGTCAACAAGATCCCCCACACTTAGCTCTTTGCTCGTCCTCGAGTAAAGCTATGAGTGGAAATTGGGGAGGACTCATCCCTGTTGATGAATGAAACCTGCACACAAGCTATTACAAGCCCCACCTTTTTACCTGCGAACATGATGGTGGCTAATCATGTATTCTTGGATGATTGAAAAGTGGAACGGTTCATGACTCAAATCACCTCGCTTTCATCCACTGAGTACCTTGGGGTTTTTTAAAGAGTTTTGAAAAATATAAACAACATAGCTCTTGCTCCTCTATTGATTCTCTCGGATCGCTCAAAAAGTGTATTTTCCTTACCAAAGCATTATCTTGCCTCTTTTGTCCTACTTCTAAGGCTTGTATGTGGAGCTCAAGGTAGGGATAGAGAGGCATACTTGTATCACAAATATTGCTGAACCAAAAGAAAGGATCCACGGAGAATTCAAGTCATACAACCTTGATCAAGAAGTGCATGTGTGGATGGATGTGTGGATGTTTATTTGTGACGACTCCTTTATCGGATTTTACCTCTCTTTGTTTTGTATTTCCGAGACATGGCTATCATTTTTCTTTCTTTTCTTTTCATGCTCTGTACATGAGCAAATTTTTTTTTCTTTCTTTATCTTGCTCATCTTTTTGTGAGTCTTCTTTTTCTTTTGCAGAGCCATGTCCCTCTTTTGTTTATTTTGAGAGAGAGAGAGGTAAAATGGGATAAAAGTGAGGAGTGTCTTTATTTGGATGGGTGGATGTGCTAACTCCCGGTGTAGGAGTTTTAGCATTTTTGGTGGATCGTGTATGTGATCTTGATCAAGAGAGCATGACAAGTATCTCATTAGGGTCACAAAATTTTGGAAAAGCTCATTGCAACACAAGCAGCATATGTGTGTAAGTTTGAAAATTGTGATCAACATATGGCATTGGTAGGAAATCATATACCAAAAGAGGAGCAGCGAGCCATGCTATTTTAACTTTTTGAAATAAAATTCCCAAGGACTTTGTAGATTGAGCAAAAGATCATTTCATCGAACCATATCACACTCGCCAATTATCTAGAAAAACATGGGTTCCTATGGATAGGTTGTTCACAAGCAAGTGGTGATGAAGCGAGTAATAACAAGTGTGCAAGTTCATGTTGAGAACAAAAAGGGAGAGTTTTGGGATTCATAAGGATGCGCTAAAAAGAAATTTTCCCAAGTTTTAATTGGTCAAGTTTTATTTCCGTATCTCAGAATGAACTTGACAGGTATGGTAGGCAAAAAGGGAGTGTGGGAAACAAACTTAAGTAACACGGGAAAGAAGAGGCCCAGTGGGACCCACCAGGGGTCGGCCGACCTGGTCAGGGGGGGTCGACCAACCTGGTGTGGTCCCTGCTGGTGCCCAAATTTTGCACAATTGTTGGTGTCGTCCTTCCCGTGATGGTTATGAGTGATTTGCTCGAGTTTGTTTCTGTTTTCGCGATGTATCCCCCCCACACTTGCCTTTTTGCCTGTTTCCTTCAAAATAGACAAAGATATTTTGGAAACACCAATTGCTCTACCGGTATGCAAGCCCGGGGAGCACTAAATTGATTGCATTTAGTAATTAGACAGGCGCATTACAAATTTGAGGAAATTAAAAATGATAAAAGGAATTAAAATGCGCCCTAAGGTCTAATCTTTATTCTATTTTAGCCTTTTCGGCTTCTCTCAGCTTTTTCTTCTCTTCTTCGATCAGCTCTAAAGCGAGATCATATTGCGCCCACCCTCCTGTGAGGGTCTTGATAAGTTCTTCATCTTTCTTCTTTTCCTTCCAGAGGTGGTTGTACAGGTTTTGCAGAACCCCGTTCTCCTTTTTAGCGCGTGCTACTTCTTGTCGGAGCCTCCTTATGGTGCGATAGGCATCGTCCAGAGCTTGTTCTTCATTGATCCCCCGAAGAGGGCTACCTTTCATGGGCGCATCTTCTGAGATGGTGGACGAAGCGTCGCTTTGTTCATTCATGGTGCGGGAGGAGGAAGAGATGAAGAGGTGGGATGACGGAGAGAGGTATAAATAGGTGCTTTCTCCACCCCTTGGCGCAGAGAAAAAATATTTTCTTCCAAAAACAGCAGGCAAGTAGCAAGGAAAAATGAGGTGGCCGATTGGGCGAAAGATGGGAGGCAGAGGAGCTAGGGGGGCGTCGGCCGACCCCCCTTCCCTGGGTCGGTGTTGACGGTCCTTACGACCCTTTTTTACCGTCAACTTTATGCACCTTTTGGAACCTAACACCATCACCAAGGGTAGACATAGGGCTTATTTCTAACAAATTCCACTAGTCTTGGTGAAATTATGAGTGCAGGTGCATTTCATATGAATACGAGGGAAAACACATCAAGAAGCCCACAATTTATCACTTCGAGAAATCAGCATCGGCAGCCGAGGAAGACATGCACCAAAAAGGATACAAAACCTATTCAACTTGGGCCAAACCACCAAGACACATCATTAGGACCCAAAGGGGGACTCCTTGGTCCAAGCCCAAGAAAGATATCCCTCTGGCAAACCCACAGTCATCGCAGGATCACACACGATGGAGAAAAGGCCATAATTCAGCCACCTGGACTCTCCCTGGGCTATTGCACCAAGGTCAAACATCATAAGGGACCAAAGGAACATTAGCAAAAGGCCCAAGACCTGAGGAAACAAGAGGGGGTCGGCCGACCTGCCCTCCCAGGTCGCCCGACCTGCTATGAAGCCCAACAGGGCCCATCTTTGGCCTGCTGGCAGCCACCGACGTCCTGAAGTCGGTTCCACCTGCAATCAATGCATTAAGGCGGTGGTTAAGGCGGTGGAGGCCTCCCAAACCGACCTACCAAGGCTATAAATAAAGGGGTACCCCCCTCCTATCAAACACACAAGACAACACACATTGACACCAAGAGGAATCCATTCTCTAGCATTGGACTAGTCTCTAGGCTATAGAGGAGTAGAGGGGAGAGTTTGGTAGAGGAGAGGGCTGTCCTCCCTTTGTGAGGACTTAGCCCAATCTTGTATCTTGAGGATACTTGCTAATAATATATTGTTCGTCGTTCGTTCTTCGTTCGTTCGTCGTTCGTCGTTCGTTCATCGCTCGTTCATCGTTCATCGTATATCAAGTAAGTATCAAGGTCCACCTCAATAGAATTATCTTCTTTATTCCTTATGACTTATGATTGTACTAGTATGATAGCCATGTGCTTTCTATGTGGTTGTTATCTAGTCATGATTGGTTGCTTCATGCTTGACATGCCTTTATTCATTCGTTTATGTCCTTACACTCGATTCATGCATGAAGTGGTGAGACATGCTCGGGCCCATAACTTGTTAATCCGTAGGGTTAGAGTTATGTGCGATATAGATCGTAGCTTGTTAATCCGCAGGGTTAGAGTTACGCATGTCTCACCCATTGACTTGATGATCCGTAGGGTCAGAGTCATGCATGTTCTAGCACTTGATCTGTTGATCCGTCGGGTCAGGATTAGGTGTACTCTTATTCCCGACTTGATGATCCGAAGGGTCAAAGTCCCGTGGGAATCGAGAGTACTGTTTAGCAATGTGAGCGTGGTGCTTAGGTTGATAAACAGCTTTGAGTGTTTGGTTGTCTGCTTGAACAAGAGAAGGTCTGGCAGCGAGGACTTAATTGCCTTGCTGTCACGTGACCCTAGGACTGGCATAGGGACTTAATAGCCCTAGTGTCACGTGTCCTGGTAGAGGGTTGCCGGTAGGTGGTGACAGCCCTGCTGTGCTTAATCCTCTTTGTTCTACGGTAGATAGCCTTGATTGCCTGGTAGAAGGAATACCGGTAGGTGGTGACAGCCCTGCTGGTTACCCCCCTTGTTCCAGGTTGACATAGAGCTTAGACTTGTATGTGTTGCATGAGCAGGAATATAAGAAGTACATAAGGATCCATCTCGGCTCTCTTCTTAACCCCGCTTAGCCTAGGCTTAGTTCTAGTGTTAGATTGGATTGCTCTGGTTGTGTTGTCACACTACCCCTACCATACTTTTATCCTTACCCCTGTTTAGACCTTGGTACATTATTAGTTATGTGATTATGAACTTTGCTATCTCGTAAACCACCGCCTTCCCTGTGGAAAATACGATACCCTTGAATACTCACGGGTGAAGTGCTACAACGGTATTCTCCGTGCGCTTGCGGATTTATTTGTGACCGTAAGAAATACCAACAAGCATTTCTGGCGCCGTTGCCGGGGAAGGCAC
Source organism: Eragrostis curvula (assembly GCA_007726485.1). Taxonomy (NCBI): domain Eukaryota; kingdom Viridiplantae; phylum Streptophyta; class Magnoliopsida; order Poales; family Poaceae; genus Eragrostis; species Eragrostis curvula. The sequence continues at coordinate 594,822 of RWGY01000361.1, read as the reverse complement.
TGGTTGAAGAGTCACTAGCATTGTTTATAATTATATTTCTTTTAATTACCACTGTCTAGATAGGTCTACCTTTGTTTTGTTATCTCTTTATGTGAAAACAGGGTAGTGTACCTCTGGCGTTGACCTAACGAGGCAATACACAGAAAATCAAGAAGTAATCTTGAGACGAACAGAACCGCGAGTCACCCATCCTCAAGAATACTCTCCACAGTCAAGCCAGCTACACCCGCACCATCAAGCTCAACACCAATGGGTCAAAAGTTTTCCCACGAATACTCCGCAGCTACAGCCGCACCATCAAGCTCAACACCAATGGGTCAAAAGTTTTCCCACGAATACTCCGCTGCCGTTGTTGACCGTGTAGCAATTGGGCCACACGTCAGCACTGGAGACGGAAACTTCAGACTTAGAGCCAGCCAAATCCACATGGTGCAGGCCAATCCATTCCATGGTACGGCCAACGAGGACGCAAGCACCCATCTTCGAAAATTCCTGAAGGTTTGCAAAACTTTGTCCATCAAGGGAGTCAACCAAGATGTCATCCGACTTCGTCTATTTCCCTATTCTCTTGTGGGGGAAGTAAGACAATGGTTCTATGCCAACCCAAGTGTTGCGACTACTTGGGATGATTGCTCTGAAGCGTTCCTCGAGAAATACTCTCCAAGAGGCAAAGCCTATGCCCTTCATGTACAGAGTCCAAACTTTTGGAGAGCACAAGAAGAATCCATTCCTAAAGCATGGGAGAAACTTCAAGATTATTTGACAACATGCCCTGATCGTGGAATGGATGATTGGACAATATTGATCAATTTCTACCATGGGTTGACACAACCAGCTCGTGACTATCTTGATTCTCGTGCCGAGGGGAGCATCTTCTCACTTACCGCTGCGGAAGCAACAAAATTAGTTGAGAAGGTAGCTATCGGTGAAGGGTGGAGACCACACCCTCAACAGGAAGAGACGCCTTCCAACATCACCCTAAAAGGGAAGCACAAGGGGAGAAGGCTTCGCACAAGTGCTTTGAAAAGACAGCTACAACCCCAACACGAGAAGTTGTTTGCATCCTCATCTCCGGGATCAAGCACCAAGTCGCCAAGCTAAACGCAATGGAGAGAAGTCTTGCTCATTGGACTTAAAACGATGATGCCCTTGCCAAAGGTAAATTGGTAGTTACCTCATATTTGATTTCCATTTCCACATGCATATTTGAATTCCCTCAATTTCATTCATGCATTTCACTTGCATATTTGAATTCTCCCTCGACATGCATTTCCATTGTTTGCATGTTTGAATCTTTCCGACTTTTGTTTGGGATTTTTCAAACCACATTACATTTACAAAAATTTCTTTATTTTTGAAAATGAGTTTGAGGCAATCTTTTTTAGGGAGAATGTTTTGAGCAAAATTTTGGAGGAATTTTTGGCACAACTCCCTCTGGCTTTCCAACACATAGCCATCATGAGGTTGTCAACCAAAATTGGACTTCATTTCATTATATTTGTTTCCAGAGTGCTTGGTGCCTTCACTTTTCATTCCACTCAAGCACTCTTTTCCAAAATTCTTACTCTTGCATTTCCCGAGAATTTTCATTGTTTGCCCCAAGTTCAAGAACAAGATCTCCTTGAAAAAAAAAATAAAAAAAAATCTGAGAGAATAAATTTGGTAAAATTTAACTTGAGCCAACCTTTTGGAAAATGCTTTGAGCAAAAGTTTTGATGGAATTTTGGCACAGCCCCCTTGACTTTAAAGCATATAGCCATTGTGGGGCTGTTAACCAAGTTGAACTTCATTTCTTTTTAGTTGGATGCAAGGGTGTTTGGATTCTTCAAATTCATCCCTTTCGTACTCAAGCACCCTTAAAACAAAATTCTTGCTCTCGCATTTCCCCAATTTTCCATGATGTTTTGTCTCAAGTTTAAGAAAAAGATTTTCTCTTTTCTTTGGTTCTCTTATTTGCATAGTTGGAGTCTTTCAAAAATAAACTTCTTCGATCTTCAGTCGTCTCCAACTCTTCTTTTTCTTTTTTTCGAAAATCATTCTCAAAGAGAGATAATTTTGAGACAAACCCTTTTGGCTTTTCGTCTCGAAGTTAAGAAAAAGATTTCCCTTTCTCTTCTTTTCTATTTGTTCAATAAATTGAGTTGCGATAAAAAAGACATCCTTGCAAAGGCAACCGACGGGAAATCCATTTGGTTTTCACTAACGTAACCCGTGCTCGAGTTCGCTTTTGTGTTCTTGCTCTTATGTGCAGCCAGGATAAAGGCCAAAAATCAGCTCATCAACACGTTGAAGAAGGCGACAAGTTCAAACACAAGTCACCCCCGACATGACACATACTCGTCCCCCTCCATTGAGCTCATGCCTAATGTGAGAAGATTGGCATGAAGAACCTCACGAAGATCCCATGGAGGAGGACCATGATGAAAACAACACGTCAAGACTCCTCTTCGACACCAACCTTGTCTTGGTGTGCGAAAAGAAGGTACAAGCCTACAACTTCAATTCGAAATCTCTGCACAACGAAGGTATGACCACATTCTTTGCTAATAATTGGAAGCCCAAGGGTGATATGGTTTTTGTTCGTGTGGATGAGTATGGCTCCCACCTACTTACCACATGATTTCCCATGCATCCTTGTAGTAGTTAGGCAATGGTACTACCCTTCGGTTCTTCCATAGGGAGTATCACCCTTCATGCACACATCCTTGCTTTCTACTAGGCTTTCATAAGCATTGCTTGTCAGACTTTGAGCCTACAACTCCTGATCTTCACAAGCATGCTCTTTGGCAATGAATTATATCCCTTCTTGTGCTTGATGCATGGTTGGCTTGCCATGACTTGTGTTCCTCAAAGCAATCATAGACATATTTGTATGAGGAATGAGCTTAGAATCCTCTTGCCATGGTTAACAATATCAAAATCCCTCCTATGCAATGCATGAATGGTTAGAACTTTCCAAGAAATTTGGACTTCTTGAGTGCACCTCGTTGTTTTCTCATATCATTCATGGAGTTGGGGCTTACATTGTTTCGAGTTTTCATATCACTAAGCCCCAAGTTGCTTTTAATCAACGAGGATTATCTTGCCCATGGTCACACTCAATCTTGGTTGCCCATGGTCACACTCAATCTTGGTCCACATGACTTGCTTGTGCCTTTCTTCCTCGGCTGTACAAATGAGGTCCGGTCATCTAACCCGGGACCTTGTTTGTATGTGCTCGGAGAGCTAACCATGCCTCTCCAAGTTGGATGAAGATTGCTTGCAGGAGTAGTGTTTCTGGCAGGATTCTCTAGAGCTGAATAAGAATTGCAGCCATGCGAGTGCCACCACCGTTGTGACACTTAGTGGCAGCAAAATATGGAAGACAAGATCGCCACTTCACAGCCACGCTGCTCAAAAACCCAAAATGACTGTATGGCCTACTACCACAACCACTTGGGGGTCAACCCCAAAGCAAGGGCCGAGAGCAAAAAACAAGTGTGGGGGGAGGTTCCCTCCCCCCACAAAGGTAACTTATATCGCAACTTGTATCCTTTTTTTCTTCCACCTTGAAAATGTCAAAATAAAATAAAAATTATAAAACTAAAATCAATAAATAAATAAATAAGTAAGCTAGGTGCTTCTTCTCTCTTTTCTTTCATAAGGCACCTAGAGTTTAATTCAATAAATCTAGGCTCCCCGGTCTTTAACCCCGGTAGATTCCTCTTTGTCTTCGCTTTGTTTTTGTTTGTTTTGAATAAATAAAGCAGGTACAAGAACAAGTGTGGGGGGAGATCTCTCGAGTTCTTCATCACGCACACATTCGAGATCTCCCCCACCAACATGATGCACAACCTCGCACTGATCGACACGTAAAACAGTGGAGCCCTCGGGACAAGAAAACAAAGTTGGGTCGAACCTTTGGGTCGATCAAATATCTCATGGTCCACTTGGCCTCCACTTCACCCAAGGTGATGGTTTGCGCATCCTACTCTTCTATTCCATCTCCCCAATTCATGAGTTAAAATAATCTTTTGAGCCAATCACTAAAATTTAACTCCAAAATAAAATGAACTTTGTTGTTCCCTCAACATACATGCTTCTAGTTGGTTGGCCTGCATACTCTTTATTCCTCGCATCATACACCTGTTGCTTGTGAACACCAATCTCATAGGAACCCTTGTTTATCTAAGTTGTTGGTGAATGTGATATGGTTGGATGAGATGAATCATACTTCTTCTGCATAGAGTGCTTGGGAGTTTATCTTGCAAAAATTTAAAATCTATAGCTCTATGCTCCTCGATGATCTTATATTCCTACCAAAGCCATATGTCGACTACATTGGAAAACCTACACACATATGCTGCTTGTCATTACATTGAGCTTTATCAAAATTGTGTGACCCTACTGAGAAACTTGTCATACTCTCTTGATCAAGACCACGTACACTCCACCTCACATGCTAAACTTCTACACTGGAAGTTAAGCAATACCACCATCCATCCACCAAAATAAGTACTCCACAAAAGTATTGTTACCTTTCTCTCTCTCTAATTATCATTGGAGACATGGCTATGCAAAAGAAAGAATAATCCCTGCTCATACAAAAGTAGAGCATGATGAAAAAAAAAAAGAGAAGGGATAATGTTGAAAAAAAAAGAGAGAAAAAAAAAGAGAAAGAAAGAATCATAGCCATGTCCTCCTCAAACATTCAAAAAGAGAAAGAGAGAAGGAACGCAAAAAAGGAGTACAATTTCCACCACACCACCCTCATACACACTTGCACATCTTGATCAAGGTTGTATGACTTGCATTCTCCATGGATCCACCCTTTTGGTTCGGCAAAAATATTTGATACAAGTATGCCTCTCTTTCATTCCCTACCAAGCTCCACATAAAGCCTTTTGTAGAAGTAGGATGAAAAGAGGCAAATCCAATGCCTTGGTAAGGAACCATACACATTGAGCGATTTGAGAGTGATCATTTGAGGAGTATGAGCTATGTTTTTACTTTGAAAATCTATCAAAAACCCAAGTTACTCAGCGGAGGGAGTTATGATGACTTGAATCAAGACCGTTCCATTCCTCAACCGCCCAAGATGACATGGTAGACACATCAAAAGTTCACGGGTACAGGTATGGCTTGGAATAACTTGTATGCTAGCATCATACCAATGGAAGTCATGTTCCACCTTAGTCCTTCAAACTTTACTCGAGGACGAGCAAAGAGCTAAGTGTGGGGGATCTTGTTGACGGTCCTTACGACCCTTTTTTACCGTCAACTTTATGCACCTTTTGGAACCTAACACCATCACCAAGGGTAGACATAGGGCTTATTTCTAACAAATTCCACTAGTCTTGGTGAAATTATGAGTGCAGGTGCATTTCATATGAATACGAGGGAAAACACATCAAGAAGCCCACAATTTATCACTCCGAGAAATCAGCATCGGCAGCCGAGGAAGACATGCACCAAAAAGGATACAAAACCTATTCAACTTGGGCCAAACCACCAAGACACATCATTAGGACCCAAAGGGGGACTCCTTGGTCCAAGCCCAAGCAAGATATCCCTCTGGCAAACCCACAGTCATTGCAGGATCACACACGATGGAGAAAAGGCCATAATTCAGCCACCTGGACTCTCCCTGGGCTATTGCACCAAGGTCAAACATCATAAGGGACCAAAGGAACATTAGCAAAAGGCCCAAGACCTGAGGAAACAAGAGGGGGTCGGCCGACCTGCCCTCCCAGGTCGCCCGACCTGCTATGAAGCCCAACAGGGCCCATCTTTGGCCTGCTGGCAGCCACCGACGTCCTGAAGTCGGTTCCACCTGCAATCAATGCATTAAGGCGGTGGTTAAGGCGGTGGAGGCCTCCCAAACCGACCTACCAAGGCTATAAATAAAGGGGTACCCCCCCTCCTATCAAACACACAAGACAACACACATTGACACCAAGAGGAATCCATTCTCTAGCATTAGACTAGTCTCTAGGCTATAGAGGAGTAGAGGGGAGAGTTTGGTAGAGGAGAGGGCTGTCCTCCCTTTGTGAGGACTTAGCCCAATCTTGTATCTTGAGGATACTTGCTAATAATATATTGTTCGTCGTTCGTTCTTCGTTCGTTCGTCGTTCGTTCATCGTTCGTCGTTCGTTCATCGCTCGTTCGTCATTCATCGTATATCAAGTAAGTATCAAGGTCCACCTCAATAGAATTATCTTCTTTATTCCTTATGACTTATGATTGTACTAGTATGATAGCCATGTGCTTTCTATGTGGTTGTTATCTAGTCATGATTGGTTGCTTCATGCTTGACATGCCTTTATTCATTCGTTTATGTCCTTACACTCGATTCATGCATGAAGTGGTGAGACATGCTCGGGCCCATAACTTGTTAATCCGTAGGGTTAGAGTTATGTGCGATATAGATCGTAGCTTGTTAATCCGCAGGGTTAGAGTTACGCATGTCTCACCCATTGACTTGATGATCCGTAGGGTCAGAGTCATGCATGTTCTAGCACTTGATCTGTTGATCCGTCGGGTCAGGATTAGGTGTACTCTTATTCCCGACTTGATGATCCGAAGGGTCAAAGTCCCGTGGGAATCGAGAGTACTGTTTAGCAATGTGAGCGTGGTGCTTAGGTTGATAAACAGCTTTGAGTGTTTGGTTGTCTGCTTGAACAAGAGAAGGTCTGGCAGCGAGGACTTAATTGCCTTGCTGTCACGTGACCCTAGGACTGGCATAGGGACTTAATAGCCCTAGTGTCACGTGTCCTGGTAGAGGGTTGCCGGTAGGTGGTGACAGCCCTGCTGTGCTTAATCCTCTTTGTTCTACGGTAGATAGCCTTGATTGCCTGGTAGAAGGAATACCGGTAGGTGGTGACAGCCCTGCTGGTTACCCCCCTTGTTCCAGGTTGACATAGAGCTTAGACTTGTATGTGTTGCATGAGCAGGAATATAAGAAGTACATAAGGATCCATCTCGGCTCTCTTCTTAACCCCGCTTAGCCTAGGCTTAGTTCTAGTGTTAGATTGGATTGCTCTGGTTGTGTTGTCACACTACCCCTACCATACTTTTATCCTTACCCCTGTTTAGACCTTGGTACATTATTAGTTATGTGATTATGAACTTTGCTATCTCGTAAACCACCGCCTTCCCTGTGGAAAATACGATACCCTTGAATACTCACGGGTGAAGTGCTACAACGGTATTCTCCGTGCGCTTGCGGATTTATTTGTGACCGTAAGAAATACCAACAGTCGGCCGACCTGCTGTGGGACCCTCTGGTCCCTTTCTTTTTCTGGTTGATTTCTTGCTATAATTATTTTAAGGAAAGCGCTACTACGGGTGATAAAACAAATCAGAGGGTATCATGATAAAGATTCTAAATTAATCAAGTGCATGACATCAAACTCTTTATTCGTATCGGGTTCAAAATAAATTTTTAGACGCTGGCCATTTACCTTGAATATTTTACCTTCGTCGTCTTGGAGTGTGATTGCTCCGTGTGGCGAAGTTTCAATAACCGTGTATGGCCCGTCCCATTTGCTTCTCAATTTTCCGTGCCCGAATAGTTTCACCCGTGAGTTGAATAGCAAGACTTTGTCTCCAACTTTGAATTCTTTTACTCTTATTCTTTTATCGTGCCACCGTTTAGTCCTCTCCTTATAAATGGCTGAGTTGTGGTAAGCTTTGTCTCTCCATTCTTCCAACTCAGCTATCTCCATTTTTCTCTTCCATCCGGCACCTCGAAGGTCCATATTCCATTTTCTAATGGCCCAATATGCTCGATGTTCCAACTCGATGGGTAAATGGCATGTTTTTCCATATACGAGTTGGTATGGTGACATGCCTATGGGTGTCTTGTATGCTGTCCGGTATGCCCATAGTGCATCGGGTAGCTTGCTTTTCCATGACTTCCCCATTTCTAACACGGTCTTTTGCAGGATCCGTTTGATTTGCTTGTTTGAAGTCTCGGCCTGCCCACTTGTTTGAGGATGGTATGGAGTGGCTATGTTGTGTCGTGCTCCAAGTTCTCTAAGGAAGCTTCGGAAGGTCTTATCAATGAAATGAGACCCTCCGTCGCTTATCACTAGTCTCGGTGTTCCAAATCTTGGGAAGATAATCTCGTGGAACATCCGGCGAGCGTGCTTGGAGTCAGCAGCTCGGCACGGCATTGCCTCTACCCATTTGGACACGTAGTCGACTGCCACCAAGATGTATTCACAGTCTTGTGACTTGGGGAATGGCCCCATGAAGTCGATGCCCCATACGTCGAAGAGTTCGACTTGTAAATTGAAGTTGAGGGGCATTGCATCCCTTGCCATGATGCCTCCAAATCTTTGACATTGTGGGCATCGTCTGACGAATTCTTTTGTGTCTTCGTACATTGTTGGCCAAAAGAAACCACTTTGCCATATCTTGGCCTGAGTACGAAACACCCCATGGTGTCCCCCGTATGGAGCTGCATGACATTTCTCGATGATTTGTGTGCTCTCGGGTGTCGGCACACATCTTCTGAGCAGTCCATCGGCGCAGACACGGTAAAGGAAGGGCTCACTCCAAAGGTGACGACGACTCTCATAGATGAGTCGTCTCTTGTTTTCTCCCGGTGGTACGTACCCCGTCACTATGAAGTTCACAATGTCGGCGTACCACGGATGTGAGTCCTTGACGTGGAGTAGCATGTCGTCGCGCAAGAAGTCATTGATGGGTAATTCCTGCGGGTTAGTGAATTGCATGCGCGACAAATGATCCGCTACAGAATTTTCTACTCCTTTCTTATCACGAATTTCTAAATCAAACTCTTGGAGCAGAAGAATCCATCTTATCAAACGGGGTTTAGCATCTTTCTTAGAGAGCAAAAATTTCAAAGCAGCATGATCGGTGTAAACGATAACTTTTGCTCCAGCTAAGTAAGATCTAAACTTATCAAAAGCAAAAACAACAGCAAGGAGCTCTTTTTCAGTGGTAGTATAATTCAACTGAGCTCCATACAGAGTTTTGCTAGCATAAGAAATTGCATGATGCTTCTTATCTCTAGTTTGACCAAGAACAGCCCCCACAGCAAAGTTGCTAGCATCACACATAATTTCAAACGGAAGCGTCCAATCAGGGGGTTGGATGATTGGAGCGGAGATGAGTGCATTTTTGAGAGTATTGAAAGCATTCATGCATTCATCAGTGAAATTAATGGGTGCATCTTTTGCAAGCAAATTTGTAAGGGGTCTAGCAATTTGAGAGAAATCTTTGATAAAACGGCGATAGAATCCCGCATGTCCAAGAAAACTGCGAACACCCTTAATATTAACGAGAGGTGGAAGCTTTTCTATAACTTCTAATTTTGCTTTGTCCACCTCTATCCCTCTTTCAGAAATCAAGTGCCCAAGGACTATGCCTTCTCTAACCATAAAGTGGCATTTCTCCCAATTGAGCACTAAGTCCTTCTCTTGACAACGTTGCAAAACTTTGTCTAAATTTTCTAAACAATGATCGAAGGTTTTCCCATAGACAGAGAAATCATCCATAAAAACCTCCATAATCTCTTCGATCATGTCAGAAAAGATAGACATCATGCATCGTTGAAAAGAAGCAGGCGCATTACATAGCCCAAAAGACATTCGACGATAAGCATAAGTTCCGTAAGGGCATGTGAAAGTCGTCTTACTCTGATCATCGGGATGGATGGGAATTTGATGATATCCCGAATACCCATCAAGGAAACAAAAGAAAGAATGATTTCCCAGCCGTTCCAACATCTCATCGATGAAGGGCAGTGGAAAATGATCTTTCTTTGTAGCCTTGTTAAGTTTTCGGTAATCGATGCACATTCTCCACCCTGTGACAGTTCGTTGAGGGATCAATTCTTCCTTGTCGTTATGAACGACCGTCATTCCTCCCTTCTTGGGCACAACCTGCACTGGGCTCACCCACTCGCTGTGTGGAACAGGATAGATAATACCAGCATGCAAAAGTTTCAAGACCTCTTTCTTAACGACTTCCCTCATTGCATTGTTCAACCTCCGTTGAGGTTCCCTAGAAGGTGTGCTATCGGGATCTATGGGAATGCGATGGGTGCAAAGAGCAGGGCTGATTCCCTTGAGGTCTCCTAGCGAGTAGCCGAGAACGGAGCGACGTTTCTCTAACACGGCTAAGAGTTTAGCGGTTTCTTCCTCCGAAAGCTTGTCACTTATGATGACAGGCGTTTCGGGGTTTCCGTGAAGAAAAGCGTAGCGTAAGCCCGGTGGGAGTGCTTTGAGTTCTATGGGCGGTGGCGGCGAGGCTAAGGTTTCGGGCAGCTCAAAGGTTTCTTCCGAACTGTCTTCTTCTAAAACAAAATTGAGAGCATCTTCTTCCAGGGACGATTCGGGGGTTTCATGAAGAAAAACTGCCATAACTTCCTCTATGCAATCGTCTACTTCGGGGGACTCCTCGGCAAAAGTATTTAGCGTATGAATGATAGGGATAGAAAAAGGTTCCTTGCCGAGGGTGAAGTCAAGGGTTCCAGAAGGCGATATTTTTAAGAAAAGCTTTTCTATGGGATGGCCTACAAGAACATCAAAATCCAAAACCCCGAAGACGTGAAAATCCAGCGATACTTCGGCATCATCGTGCTTAATGCAGACGTCTCTAACGATCCCCAAACCCTCAAAGAAGTGCCCCGGAGAGGTTCTAAGGAGTTTGCTAGTGGGTGCCCAAACTTCGTTCCCAAACATGGTTAAAGCAAAAGATTCGGACATGATGTTGGCACCCACTAAAGGATTATAGAGAACATCTACCTTTGATCCCCGAATTGAGCTTTGAATGGTTGAGGTAGGATGTTCAAAACGAATAGTATCGGAAGAAAACTCATTTTCTCTCAACCATTCATCGCTTATGATTGATGTCAACTCCCGAATGGTTTTCAAAAGAAAATCTTTTTCTAAAGGTTCGGGGGTTGGTGCAGGGAGTTTCGGCCTCTTTTGACAAGAGTAGTTCGAGGAGTCTCCAAAATTTTCAAAAATTTCTTCCTCGAACTCAAACGGGAACTCAAGAGGTTCATCATCCTCTATCATTGTTTTTGTGTTAGATAGGGACTCGATTGTTGGGTCTACCATTGTAGGCACCAATTGTTGTGTTTCTTGCACAACGAGTTCCTCATCTTTTGACTCCGGCTCAACTAGTAAATCAGCGGAAAAAGGAGTGTTTTCCACAATGCGATCCAAAAGTTCGTGTGCTTCCGCTATGGTCTTATGAGTAAAAGATCCACCAGCGGCCGTGTCAAGATAAAGTGCGGTATCGCTGCTCAATCCCGAATAAAAATGTTGTAATAAAACGGGTTCGGGGAGCAACAATTCAGGTCCGGAGTCTGTTAATGAACAGAACCGAATCCATGATGCACTCAAGGTTTCCTCTTTTTCTTGCCGAAAGTTAATTATTTCCGCTCGTAGAGAAGTGATACGGGATACGGGGAAGAACGCTAGACAAAATTTGTCTCGCAATTCTTTCCAATCACCGTTCACTCTCTTAGCGGTGTAAGTGTACCATTGCTTTGCCCTCTCATTGAGAGAGAAGGGAAACAATTTCCACTTCAACGTTTCTTGTGTCATGCCATGGATCGATCGGCATGAACACAAATGCTCAAACTCTCGCAAGTGTTCATAAGGATTTTCATGTTTAAAACCCGAAAAGGATAAACCTCTTATCATTGAAATGTAATCGGGGGAAAACTCATAGCTAGATGAAGAAATGGGTTGTGATGATGATGGTGGCTCTAAGAGCTCGCCCCGTGGAGTAGAGAATGATTGGATGGTGGGTTGTGACTCCATGAAATGTTTTTGTGAGTTTTTGAAATTAAGGGAAATAAAAACAGAACGGTAAGTAAGATAGATTACGAGGGCAAACTTAATTTGCAATAGAGATATCAACCGTTCCCCGGCAACGGCGCCAGAAATGCTTGTTGGTATTTCTTACGTCACACTTAAATCCGCAAGCGCACGGAATACCGTTGTAGCACTTCACCCGGGAGTATTCCAAGGTATCGTATTTGTTTTCCCCAAGGAACGGAGTTATTCTACCGCAGGGCAAGTTTTACACAAGGACAACCAAGACAACTAGCAAATTAGGATCAAGAGGGTGATTATATCTAGTTATCCTAGAGGATAGACGAACTCAAGCTCTACTTGTCTACTTCGGGCGCCGGCTTAGGCCTGGTCTGCCAAGCCACTCCGACCTGTAGCTCTACTATGTACCCGAACGTGGAGGGTTCCTTTGGACGGACAGGGCTGTCACTTCCTGCCGCCTACCTCTACAAACCGTGGAGCACACAGCAAACAAAGGTAACCTCTAGCCTAGACACCACGTCTATGCCGTTGATTACTACTCTAACCTCGGCCCAAAGCTGAATTTAGAAGGCTAGAGCACCCCTTGCGGAGCGATGATCCCGTAAACAAGTATAACAGGAATTACGCCTAGAAAAGTAATAATGCTCGCTAGATAAATAATCACCACGTATAAATCACAAAGAGTGTTTACACGCCAAGGTAAAGAAATAGAACTAAACCTCCACCAAAGTGGAAGGAGTATTCCTTTCTCTCCCTTGCCCTCTCTCCTATTCTACTAGTGTACAAAAGGCTCTCAGCCTAAGGATTGGATTGGAGCTCTATTGGAGAGTCTTGCGTCTTGTGGTGTGTGTTGAGAGGGAGGGGTGCCCCTTTATTTATAGCCTTGGAAGGTCGGCAACTTTGAGGCGGTTCCCGAGGTCGGTGACATTTAATGCAGGGGGAACCGACCTCCAGAAGTCGGTGATAAACCGCCATAAAAAGATGGGCCAGTGGGGCCTCCCTGGCAGGTCGGCCGACCTGGCCAGAGGGGGTCGGCCGACCTGGCCTGGGCCCCTCTGGGCCTGGTCCTCCTCTGGCTGCTTCCTTGGCCTGTGTACTTGCCTAAACCATGTGCATTGCTTGATCTTGAAGCCTGGTTCTGTGGTTTTGGGCTTTTGGACTAAGTTCTTCAGTCCGGGGAAAATCCGTCGATTGCAAAGTCCACGTTTAGTGCATGTTTTCCCCTGTTTTTGTATGGATTGCACCTGTACTTCATAATTCACCAAGACTAGTGGAATTTGTTAGAAATAAACCCTATGTCTACACTTGGTGATGGTGTTAGGTTCACAAAGGTGCATAAAGTTGAAGGTAAAAATGGGTCGTAAGGACCGTCAACACTTATGCTAGGGTATTAACTAATGGTGATTAACTATTAATTACTTACTAAATTGATTAATTACTAAGATTAAGTTACGGATTATTTGTTATGAGCTAAGCGCATGACAGTGGTACGTGTACGTGATTATGCATGACATGAGTGCACGGTTGCAAATAAAAGACAAGGATCAATTGATTAAGATCAACCAGCAATTAAAATAACAATGAACAATAAATCCAATAAGCTCCAATGAAAGGACCACATAAATACGAGAATAAAAACAAACGACAAAGCTTGGTAGGGGTCGAGGGTAGTCAATAGATTAAGGTTGATTGAGCGACGATTGAACTAGGTTTGGGTTGTAAAAGAGTTGCGATGAAAAGATATTAGGTTTTGGTGTGAAACGATACAACAGGATTGGTTAGACTCACGCTAGGAGGCGAACGAGCATTGGTGACAAGCGATATCGACGTCACAGGATTTGCCGGCATGGTATTTAGGGTAAAAGGTTTTGGAGCGATACAACATGAAAGATTGGGTAGGTTTGCTGCTAGCGAGTCAGGGTGTGCGTGCGACATACATGGTTGAAGTGAGACGCGTTGAGATAAGGAAGGTGCTAGGTTTTAGGGTGAAAGATGTTGCAGGATTGTTTAGGCCCAACGCCAAATGACGAACACGCACTTGCGACAGGTGACATTGACGTCATATGACTGGCCGATATGGGATTTTTGGACATTGATGGCTTGTAGGTCTGTTCTAGTGCTCCAATTTCAGTACCAGAGGGTACTACGCATTTCTACGAACGCGTGAGCGCAAGAATCGCTCAAAACGGAGCTACGGTGATGAAGATACATAGGTTTATAGGTTCCAGGGGCTTACTTGTAATTAAAGAAATATGCCGAGGGCATATCTATAATTACAGAAAGATTTTAGGGACTGAAATGTAATTACAGAAAGTTCTGGGGACTAATCTGTAAATACAGAAAAGTTTAGGGGCCTCGGTGTAAAAAGACAGGGGCTAAATATAATTACAAGAAAGTATAAGGTTGTTTCTGTAAAAAGACAGGACCTAAACATAAATAGAATAAAGATCAGGGGCTTATCTGCAAGATTACAGGGGCTGGGATTTTCTGGATTTTCTGGATTTATTTTCCAATTGGAAAAACCATGGACCGTGTCCACGGGCTCTGTGGACCGGGGCTGGGGTCCGGTCCACGGCTCACGGTGGACCAGAGAGATCTGGCGCATCGGATTTTAAATGGGCGGCTGTGATTTAAAACAGCGAAGAGGTACGCGATGTTTTAATCTTGACCGTTGGTGGCGAGATGGATGGCTGAGGTTGCTCCGGCTGGCTGCGCGGTGGCCGGAGACCACGGACGCGGCGGCGCCAGGCGCGGGCTCGCCGGAGCTCGCCATTCTGGCGCTCCGGCGGCTCAAAATCGATAGGACTTGGACCGGGAGAGGGAGGAGGGGAAGGAGGTCTCACCGCGGAGCTTATCGTGTCTGGTTGCGGCCTGGAGGTGGCGCGCGACGGAGAGAGGAGGAGCGCGACGGCGGCGCTCGTCGCGGGAGGGTCTCCGATGCTCCTCGTCGAGTCGCTGCAGGCCGATGAGGGGCGCGACGTCGAGGCGGAGCGGGGCGACAAGGCGTCGCCGAGGATGGTGGCCGGGACGCGCTGGCGACGTGGAGGGGCGCACTGCGCGGCGGCGGCGGCGGCCGGTGGTGGCACGAGACGAAGTGGACGACGGGTGCGGGGCGTCGAGTTGGCGTGGCTCGGAGAGGTGCGCGGAGATGTGGCGAAGCGCGTGCGCGCACGAGGTGGCCAGGACGCGGCCGGGAAGGTGGCTGGCGGCGAGCTCGCGCGGCGGCGTGCGGCCGCGCGCGGTGGAGCAGCGCTCCGGTGCTTCCCGTGCTGCGCGGAGGGGCGCGGGTGAGGGAGGAGAGGCTCGTGGGGCTGGATTGAGGGGGCGACGGGCGAGGTCGTCGTCGGGGAGGCCGAATCGGGCGGTGGCCGGCGATGAAGAAGAAGGGGAGCAGAGAGAAATTGAGGCGGCCTGCTGGGCGAGGAGGGGTGCTGTGGGCTCGGGGAGAGAGAGGAGGTCCGCGCGCTTCCTCTATATATGCGAGGTGGGAGAGAGGGAGGCCGAGAGCGAGCGCACGACGGAGCCCGGCTCAGTCGTCGGCTCGGTCGTCGCCTGTTATGGCGGACGGGACGCGACGAGGAGCGGCGGGATGGGCTTCTGCGCAGTGACGAGAGCACGGGATGGCCACAGTGCCGCGGAGACGACAGGACGAGGAGGGAGGTGACGGAGGCGCGGCGTCGGCGGCATGGGCGCCTCTGGCGTGCTGCAGGCCGGCCAGAGGAGAGAGGAGGAGGATGACAAGCGGGTCCCGCTCGTCAGTGAGAGAGGGAGGAGAGAAGAGGGCCGGGCCTTGTGGGCTGTGTTGGTGGGCTGGAAGGGAAGACGCGGCCCACGAAGAATTCCGGGAAAAGGAGAAAGGAGGAGGGAAGCAGGCTGGGCCGAGAGGGAAGGGAAGGAAGGGTTTCGGCCCGAGATTGTTTAGGAAAAAGGAAGACATTTTCTTTTTCTGGGATTTGGGGTTTGATCAAGAAAGGAACTTTAAAAAGAGCAAACACTTAAAATAGAACAAGCACCAAAAATGCACATGGTGGACTTTGTGCAAATTTTTAAATCTGAAAGTTTTAAATTCAAGGTGGATTTGCTAAAGTTAATTCAAACAATTATTTAGTTTGTTGTAAAATTCAAAAGTTCAAACTTTTAGTAAATTTTAAATGAAGACAAACACTTGAGCACTATTTTAATATTCGTAAATTTCATATTCTAACTAGGTTTTAATTTATTTAGTGCATTTTGTTTTTGAAAATTCATGGGAAGATAAGAGTTGGAACAAAAATTTAAATTTTTAGCGATTTTTATTCCTTTTGAACGCTTTGAAATTTGGGGTGTTACAGCGCGGCGGCGCGCCACGCGGGGACGAAGCCCGACAGGGCGGCCCCACCAGTCGGCGGCTCAGAGAGGAGGAGACGGGAGCGGGCCGAAGTTGGGCCGGACTGGGCCGAAGCGGGAGGAAAAGAAGGAGGGAGGGAAGGGAAGCGGACTGGGCCGGCTGAGGGAATAAGGAGGAGACGGCCCGCGAAGCTGAGAAAGGTTTATTCTTTTTCTAGGGATTTGAATTTGAATGATTTCAAATTCAAATAAACTCAGGGTTTAAATAAACACTCAATTTAGATCAAATAAAATACAGAGATGCATATGATGTTATTTATGCAAGTTTAAAATTCAAACTTTTGAAAATTTTGAATGTGCATTAGCTCAAGCTAGGACAAATTTATTTAATTTCTTGTAAATTCAAAAAGTTCAAATTTTAGTGAACATTAAATGAACACAAGCACTTGAGTACATATTTTATATTCCAAAAAGTTCAAATTCAAACTATGTTCAATTATTTAGTGAAATTTTATTTTGGAAAAATCATGGAAGGTAAAAGT
The DNA here is from genome assembly GCA_007726485.1 of Eragrostis curvula. NCBI lineage: Eukaryota > Viridiplantae > Streptophyta > Magnoliopsida > Poales > Poaceae > Eragrostis > Eragrostis curvula. The sequence goes on along the minus strand of RWGY01000361.1, from coordinate 578,153 downwards.
TTAGAAAAGGTTCAAATTTGGAGTGATTTTTGTCCCTTTTTTATCTTTATTTATTTATTTATTTTCTTCTTTTCTTTTTCTTTTGACTCTGAAAAGTAGGGTATTACATACGTGAAGCCGTCGGAGAAGCCATTGCAAAAGCCCTACCATAGAAACCCTAACAGTGGTACGGGACTGGTCTATGCGGCTACCGACTAGCAAATGCGCACTCGGCCCAAGAACACCCCCCCCCCCCCCCGGAAGTGTCCCGCGGCGTGCTCCTCCACCCCCACCCGCACTTGAAGCTCATCAGTGCTGCCTAGGCTCCGGCCACCAACGTGGCCGTCGGCGCACCTACCGCCTCACCGTGCCACCCTGTGTCCACCCGCCGGCCTTCCTTCTCCTACCACGCTAACTCGTTGGCTCCGATGCCCCCGTATTGGCTCCTCCATCGCCAACGACCACCACTATGGCTAGCGGCATCCCCGCCGCCTAGTTGCCTGTCGTACCCCATCTCTGGAGTACTCTGTGCATCATGTAATCACAAGCATACTTCGAATAAGTAAATAAATATAGTAACTGATATATAGAGCCTTTAGTGGCGGTACGACCTGGATGCAGAAATATCCAAGTCCTTCCGTCAAATAAAGGCGAAGCAAACACACACAGACAGCGGAAAGCACGACCCAAGCCACAGGCAGACTTGAGAAGCAGAACCGAAAACCAATGCGTCGTCGTCTCCTACGAAGACTTCTCCTACTAAAAACATCAATCGCAAACGCGTGAATACATAAGGTACTCAGCAAACCCTAACACAAGGGGTAAATATATGCAAGGGTATAAACAAGGATGAGGCTGAGGTCTATCATATTGGCGGAAAGCCAACTTTATGCAAGGGTTGTTTTTGAAATCAAAACAGTTCGCAAACTACAGTCAGGTATTGTCATTATATTTAGTGGGGTTGGTTGGCCCTGGGGAAGATGCAATCCATCCCGCCAGTTCCCAAATTTTAATGCTGGCAGGAAACCAGCGCACGGCTCCACGCCGGTGTTTTCCAAAAACACGCCAAGGATAACTCACACAGAAAAGACTAATCATAGTGTGGCCAATGCTTTCGCGTTGTCGAATACCGTGGAACACGGCTATCCGGATAGATTTATAATCTCGGTCGAGGGTGCACAAATTTCCCCACAAGGTGGTCCAGTCCGCCCTATCGTCATAGTTTGGACTGTCCACCTAAAGGTTCCGTACCTACTTGGTACCACCACGGCATCCCCCACGGACATCACCAGGGGCTTCACAATCAATAGTATGGCCAGATTCACAAATACCGGATCTCGAACATCCACCAACGAACGAGTCTTCTCCTGGGATTCCGTTGCAATCTCCTGTCTCCGGGGGGTACCGGGTGAGTACTAGTAGGGTGTGGTTCCAATCCCATGCCCATTCATGGCTTGTGGCTGTGCGTAAGGTGCTAGGCAAAGGCGGCACAAGAACCGGTCCTTATACGACCGAATCAGACATCTTCAATAGCCAATCCTCACGAGGAAGGACGTCCCAGAGATAGCCTCCCCACTGAGGACTACCTCGCCTGATCCCGCCAAAACATTCCCCACTAGGGTTGCACTTATCATTAAGCCACCCACTTTTCACATTTACATACACCACCAAGACACACGCATTTTTACACGAAAATCATGTGAGCAAGATTAATTAAACACATGGTGAAAGTCCTAAGCGGCAAAGCAATCCAACATATCATTAAGTAATTTAATGATGTTGGTTCCTATGATTAACAAGGAATCAGGATAATCAAGATCAAGGCATGGCAATCAAATAATACTTAGGATATTCTAGCATTTAAATCACTTTTAAATGCCATGCATGTTTATTTAAAAACAGGCTCTAGATAGGATTATTTTGCAATCATAGGATCAACATGATCAAAGGGAAGTTAGGGCGTGCCTGATAATCGCTTTCCTAATCTTTAAGTCGTATTTTTGAGATTTGAATCTTCTGATTTGATCCTTGAGTTTGGATTCCTCAACGAGCCTTTGAAGTCTTCTGGCTCTTCCTCGAGTCTCGCGTAATGTAACGCATAGAAATACTACGCATAAATAAACTACCGCAAAAGGAAACAAAGAGAAAAAAGAGCCGGATAAGATCCAATTAACTCCAACAAAACCGATAGAAAGTAAATGAAGAACAAAAGACTCAAAACACGGATGATGCATTCAGTTTTACTTTAACAAGGTTTTGTTACCTTAAAAAGGCCATTAGGGGTGATGCATCGTACTCTATGGCTTTTGGTGTAATGAGAGATGCTAAACACGAAGAGAAGAGCATGAATGCATGAACTAACGGGGACAGCGTGTGTACGTGTTATTCGTACATTCATGGCACTAGCCTTCATACAGGTAGTAACCTATATAAAGGTTCATGCAACACGTGTACGAAGTACAAGGTGTGTCAGCTTAGGGCTCCTATACCTTATATCATTAACTAGTGATGACTTAGCTATTAATTACTTACTAGATTGATTAATTACTAAAACTAAACTATTATTTATTAAGTTGGTTGTCACGCGTCGGACGCATGACGATGGTACGTGCACATGAGCATGTATGACATGAATGCACGACTGCAGATAAAACACTAAGATCAAATAAAAACAACTAGCAATTAAGATAACAACGAAACAATAACTCCAATAAGAGCCAATAAAAGAGCACTTTTATAAAAGCAGATAAATGAATCAAATGGAGCTAGACGATGGTTGGCGGCAACATAAATTTGATTGAGCGATGATTGATCAAAGCTAGGTTTGGAGTTTGGATTTGTGATATAAGGATGGTACGGGGTTTGAAGTGAAACGACACGAGAGATTGCTTGGTTTGAAGTGATACAATATAAAAGGTTTATTGTTAGCAGGTAAAGGAGTGAATATGTGATACAAGGTTGAAGCGAGATGTGCGTTGTCATGTGGAAAGCACTGGACAACTAGCACCACATGATTGGTTCGATCTAGGTAAACAATGATTGCGATGTGTGAGATCGACATCGCATGATTGTCAGGAAAAGGATATAATAGGTGAGAGGGTTTTGCATCATTGATGGTGTCTAGGTCAAAGATGGTGCTTCAATAATAGTACCATGAGGTACTATGCGTTTCTACGAATGCGTGGGCGCAAGAATCGCCCAAAACGGAGATATGGTTGAAAAGATATGAATATTTCAAGTTTTGGGGGCTCATCTGTAATTACAAAGGACTTTTCTGTAATTACAGAGAAGATATAGGGACCTATATGAAATTAGGAAAAGTTTAGGGACCTTGGTGTAAAAAGATAGGGGCTAAATTATAATTACAGAAAAGTTTAGGTACTTTTCTTTAAAAAGGCAGGGCTTAAACATAATTACAGAAAAGCTTGAGGGCTTATCTACAAAATGTACAGGGCTCGGGGATTTTCAGGATTTTGGGAATTATTTTTGTATTGGAAATTGTTTATTGCGTGACGCTGATGCAATAAAGGGGATTAACGGTTTAAAATAAATCGAAAACCCGGTGGATTGGGTCCACGGGGTCCATGGACCGGGGATGGGCGGCAGTCCATCGGTCCACGGTGGACCGGGATGACGCGCGTGGCGGCGCTTGGCCGGGGCGCTCGCCGGCGACCCGTCCGGTGGGTTAGGGGCGTTAGGAGCTCGTCGCGGAGGTGGAGCGCGCGACGGGGAAGCCGAGTGGTCTACGCGTCGTCGACGGGGAACGATGGAGTGGCCGCGGTGGCTCGCCGGAGCTAGGCGCGGCGGTGGCGTGCGATGGGGAAGGCGTGCGCGCGTGCTGTGAGGGGGATAAGGGGTGCGCGGGAGAGCTCACCGTGCACTCGGTTGAGCCGGAGTGGGAGAGGAGGCAGCCGGCGTCGATGGCGGGGTCGCCGGAACCCTAGCTTGTCTGCTCGGTACTGCTCTAGGCTCCGTCGCGTGAGGCAAGGAGGGGCCGAGGACGAAGGCGGTTCGGGGAAGCCCGGAGAGGAGGGAGAGAGGAAGGGGAGGTGAGCTCGCGGTGGCCGGAAGGGGTGCCGGAATTTCACCGGAGGGAGAGGGAGGAGCTCGAGAAAGAAGAGAAGAGGGAGGCGCGGTGCCCTTTTATCGTCGACGAAGGCGGTGGAGCACAGTGAGGCGGTGGCTACAGGGAGGCGGTGGCTGACGTCGGCCGGCAGGGCGGCATGGGCGGCGGTGTTGGACGGGACGCGACGGAGGTGGGGGATGACAGGTGGGACCCGCTCGTCAGCGACTCGGGAGAGGGGTTGGGCTGGCAGGCCGGGGAGTTGGGCTGGAGCGGCTGGGCCGGGGAGCTGGGCTGAAAGGGAGGGGTGCGGCCCACTACGGAAAAGAAAGAAAAAGAGAAAGAGAAAAGGGGAGCGGGCTGGGCCGATTGAAGGAAAGATGGGTTTCGGCCGGGGAGGTTTAGGAAAAGGATAAAGGTTCATCTTTTTCTGGAATTTGAATTTGAAGAGATTTCAAATTCAAACAAAAACAAAGATTGATCAAACACCCAAAACAAATCAAATAAAACACTGAAATGCATATGGTGAAGTTTTATGCAAGTTTAAAAAAATTCAAAAATTTGAAAATCAACTTGGGATTAATTCCTACTTTGATTTTATTTGTTGTAAATTCAAATGCTTCAAGTTTTTAATATATTTTTAAATGAAGGCAAACACTTGAGCACAAGTTTTATATTTCAAAATTTTCATATTCAAACTAAGTTTAATTTATTTAGTGAATTTTATTTTGAAAATTCATTTCAGGGTGAGAGATTGGACAAAATTTTTAATTTGGAGTGATTTTTATTCCTTTTTATTTTTCTTTTCTTCTTTTCTTTTTGGCTCCAAAAGTGGGGGTGTTACATTGCCCACCCGCACCACCCTTCCTCCGTTCTTCTAGGTCAAGAGTTCAAGGATGAGCATATATAGGTACAAACCCACACACCCCAAGGGATTCTAGCTACGGCGCAAACACAACGGCAGCTTGTGGTGGCGGCGCAAGGTTGGGCGATGTCAACTCCAGCTGGATGTTGAAGATGAAAGCACGACTGCTGTCTTGGTAACACACCAATCTCTCAAGGCTGGGTGCTGCATAGGTTTTGTGGTGCGGTACAATCCCCGTACATCCTCGTGGCCCACACTATGACAATAAGTTATCTTGCTAGTTTGAAAGTATTCGTTTGTTTTTTTTTGTTTGGCTGAATGTTGCATCAATTATTTGATGGGCATCTGAATTCAAGAACATTTTGATATTTACAAAGTTTGTAAATCTCGTCAAAAGTTATAACTTTCATGTAATAGCAGCATGCCTCTCAGAGTCGGAGCTTATCTCCCACGGTTATAAATCAAACTCTTCAATGCCATGACTCACGAGCCGCCAGCGGCTTCCGTGAACTCTGTTACGCAATCCCTAATTCCTCGTTCCAAGCCACCACCACCAACGAGCCGCCATGCCCAGCCGCCGGGGCGGCGGCCGGCGGCGCTGCGGTCGCTGCCGCCGCGCGCACCGCCGTGAAAAGGCGGCAGAGAGGGACTGGGCGGACGGCCTGCCGATAGGCGCACTCCTGGCGATCCTCGGGAGGCTGGACCGCATCGACGTCCTGATGGCCGCCGAGCTCGTCTGCCACTCATGGCGCCGCGCCGCAAGGGATGAACCTTCGCTGTGGCGCCGCATCACCATGCGCGGGCACGAGGAGATCGCCGCCAAGCTCAACCGCTGCGGCATGGCCTGCGAGGCCGTGCGGCGCAGCTCTGGCTGGTGCGAGGCGTTCTGCGGCAAGTATGCCGGCGACGACGGCTTCCTCATCTACCTTAGCGAGCAGTGAGTTCCTGAATCTCGATCGGTCTGTATCATTGGGACGATGTCTAAAGTAGTTATGTTTGCAATAATTCTTAGATCGATTAAACCCCTGGTTGGTTGTCTCGTTTCATGATCTTGTTGAGGGATACCTTTAGTTTCATTTGATTCGAAATATCTATCGTTTGTAGTTTGCCTTCAGTCTTTTACCATCTTATAATTGTTTTTTATCGACTGCTATTAAAGGTGGGCGTCTACAACTTTCAAATCAGAATTTTTATTAATTAGAAAAAGATAGTGACATACCTCAAAGAATCCTATTGTATACCAGTGTCGCACAAAATTCCTATATCACGTCCGCACTTAAAGAGAGACAATAGCTCCAGATGGGCATGTTCTTTTGGGGTATTATATAATCTTTAACATATTCTGTATATAACATTACAAACTCAACACATTGTAACGTAGTACACCTATTGAGCATTCTGACATGTCTTGCAGTGGCACCAAGTGCCACCACCGACTATATTTTGAATACCTAATACCAGAGACGGAGCTTGAACAGCAACTTAGGAGGGGCCAATGAAGAGGATTAACTACCTTTTTAATGCTGTATAAATAATTTGCTAGTGTTTAAGAAGCTTGTAAAATTGTTGGGTGTGGGGTTGGTGGCAAGGCCCACTTTAGTTTGACTTAAGCTCGGTCTCTGCCTAATACCCCCTCCCACCCTCCCTCCTTTTTAGAGTTGGTCTAAGTCAAACTATCACATACTTGATGAAAACGTACTTATAGAATATCAACGTTTATGGCAACAAATTAGTATCATCAGATTTCATCATGAATTATATTTTCAGGACTCAAATTAGTTATTTAGTGACTTAAACATTGGTATCTTTCTCCATAGAATCAATCAAACTCAAATTAGTTTGACGTTGACCACCTCTAGAAAGACACTAGCTTTAATACAAAATATGGTACCACTTGTACTACTAATCAAAGCTATAATTTTGTTGAACATACTCCAAGTATGGAATAAAGCTCAATCAAAGCTATAATTTTGGTCAACACTCTAAGTAAGGAAAAAATCTCAATCACATTTACATTGTTACCTTCAAACAATAACAGTGTAGCTTGAGTAAGAGTAACCTAAATTTAGCTGAAGTACTGAAACTAGTACAATATCGACACCATCAGCTTGTTATTGACAATATATCTACTTGTAATCTCCTGGAACTTTTGGAGAGTTTAGACTTCATAAATTTGGGCATGTATTAGAATATTAATACTTCTTTGTCCTTCGTTGGCTGAATTAAGCAAATTGCAAATTATTCACCAGATTTGTTTTTGAACATTCAATTGTGACGAGCAACTGCTACTTAGCGAGCATTGGCATTCTCAGAGAGTAATGTTAGGTCACATTCGGCATTGTTCAACATGCCAGATGTGACAATAAACTGAACATTGTTCTGCAGTAAACGTCAACCTATTTAAACTAGGTTCTTTACTGGAAGTTCCTTTACAGCCAACATTGTCACAGTAGTGCTAAGCAACTTTTATTTTGATCGTTCTGATGCCACTGTTCCTTTTCCGCAGGGCCCCGTGTTTGAAGAGTCTTCGCCTCATTTCGTGCGATGGTGTCACAGATGAAGGACTTATAGAGGCAGTGAAGGAGCTTCCCTACCTTGAGGAGCTTGAAATCTTGCTATGTAACAATGTCGGCGATTCCATGGTGTACGGGGTTATTGGCGTAGTATGCCCACAGCTGAAGCACTTCAGCTTGATAAAGCCACCTTCCAATTCCAGGAGACGGACTAATGATCATCAGGAGATTGAAGGGATTGCAAGCATGCGTGCGTTATGCTCCCTGCATCTTTTTGGCAACCCACTGACCAATGCGGGCCTGGAAACCATTTTGGACAACTGCCTCAAGCTGGAGTCCCTCGATATACGGCGCTGCTTTAACGTAAACATGGACGAGACCCTGCGTGCGAAGGGTAGCAGGATCAAGACACTCAGACTTCCCTATGACCCAACTGATGACTCTGACTTTCAAGTTAAAAAACCCAGGACACCTGTAGCTGTAACCCCTACGTGGTTTTCTGATAGACATTCTTTTTGCTCTCTTTGTTTCTGCAATGACAATTCTGACGATGATGCCTCTGCAGACTCTGATTTCTATTGTGCGCCATCCCGCTATGAGGAAGACCTTGACAAGTATGATAGCGTGCTTCCATATAGCATGCGCACATTCCTGAAATGAAAGTCATCTGCATGTTTCTTTGGGTTCCATCCATTGAAGTGCCTGGATGATGGTGCATTCTCTGCTGATGCGCTCCTATTTTTGTTGCTTCTACAACATGGTAGAATCTGTTAATTGTCTCGATTCCATGTCTGTCAGTTAAATCATGTGACCATTCTCAGCTTTGCAATAATTTGATTATTGTTTTTAATATAATTTAGTATCAGAAGAATATCTATTTAAAAGAAGTTCTTCGGTGGAGCTTTTTCTCAAAAGTTGTGCGTATCTCAAGGTGAATCAGAGCAGTGAAGTGCTTTGAGCTGATGCCTGCCGGACGTTGAATTTCCCAAAGACGAGAGACTCACGGTTGCATCACAGCAGTCATTCCTAAGCGTTGATCAAATGTATAAGCCCAGATGAGCACGTGCACAAAACAAAACTATAAAACTAGAGAGATGCTGGCAACACAAGGTTCGGTTGTGGACACTTTGCATGCAGTGGACGACATCACACAACAGCTAGCCAAACCTTGACATCAGTGAGTAACCCAGTATCAACACAGTACACACCGCATGAAAGGCCATCATTATTTCAAAGACCAACAAGCATTTTGGATATCGTTAGAAATAATAGAGTAAAATACACCTATATAAGTGTGTTCTTTATGGAAAGATAATTAAACGAGGACCATAGCAAAGCAATATTATCCCAGCTCGTGTAATCCCGGATTTTTCTCACTCCTCATAATCCTCCTCTGAATCAGAGAACCCAACATAATCATGGCAGCATTCATCGGAGGGTTTTGATCTAGTAGGAAGAGTCAGCTTTTTCACCCTTGCACATTTCACCCGTAGCTCTATATCGATATCATGTTTATTGAAATAGCCTGTAATGTACAGATATTCCAGTAGTGGGCAACTGTCAAGGATGCTGTTTAGACCCCTAGCTGTGAGGTCACACTCATACAATTCTAAGGTCCGTAACTCATGCATCACTGGAATCTCTCCATCAATTGGCTCCTTGCTGAACTCATCCTCATTGTCTAATCGAAATGAGGAGTTTTAGTCACCTTTTTCCAATTTATTAAGAACTTAACACGCTGTGACATCACATCAAGATCAGTCGATCGGATTGAGAACTAGTAAGCCCCCTTTCCCAACAATGACCACAAGAAGAAAGACAGCGACGACGTTCTTCACAAGGCCGAACTGAGTCAATGAACAGTGTCTGGTGGTTATTTCTTGTGCTTGGTGTATCTCCTGAGGTGCTGACGCCACAGCACCATGTCCTTGAGACTGAGCCTTGAGCACTACTTCCTGTTATTACTGACACCAGGATGAGGAAGAGAATCATATGTTACGGCGGCAAAATCATTGAGCATAAGAATTCCTCCTTCATGCTGCGTCTCGCCTGTTTAAATTCTCTCTAGCATTAACATTGGTCTGTACCAATGAAGGATTGTTTAACATTGGCGTACCCCCATCAGTTCCTGCAGTTTTTATTTCAGCACAACGGTGCACCCCTGATTGCAACAAGAACCCTGGTGAGTGGGTAAAGATAGATTAGTGATAGACTATAGTTGGTAAAAGTTAATGACAGGTCATTGGTCGGTATAATTTTCTATTTACCAAGTGACTATGGATCGGTAAAAGTCTCGATGAATATTGTTAGAGAGTGGGTCGGTAAAAGACTCGATGAATAGCATTAGAGAATGGGTCAGGAAAAAGGAAACATCGAACCATAGTTTGGGAATTGAACAAGGGAAGAAAGCTAAAAATCAACGGGAATTGTGCAAGGTTTTTTTTAATAAGAAAAGGGTTTGATTTATTATATATATTGAGGTAATTAACTTTACATCCAGCCCATTGTAAAGGACTTCCTGAAATAATAAAATTACATTGAAGTCCACTGAAGGAGCTTGTTGCCATCTCTGCCGCTCGAACTCGCCTCAGATCAGACCTACTCTATATATTGCCGGCAATGAAGAAAAAAATTGAGGAGGAAGCTCAAAGAAATTCGAATCCCATAATTGTGTTCTTTATTCAAAGGGAATTTTGTCTACAGGACACTGTTAAAGTGTGGTTTTGTCTAGTAGACACCACATAACTCGATTTTGTCTCCTGGACACTAAGAAATTGTTACATTTGTCTACAACACACTATAGCTGATAAATGGAATGTTTTGACTTTTTTCATCTCAATGCACACAAATGCATTGCAATTTGAAACCTAGCATATAGATAGAACATTATGTTCCCTACCTATGTGATTTTTATGGATTTTAATTTGATTGATTTCATAACTTTTAAATTCAAACAATGCAAACAATCAGATAAAAATTTATAAAAAATCACATGTATAGGGAATACAACGTTGTCTGGTCGTGCCAAATTTCAAGTTGTGTCGCATTTTCTACATAGAGATATAATACATTGAAATAGTCAATTTTTATGCTATAGTGTGTTGTGAACAAATGTCACAATTTCGTAGTGTCCAGGAGACAAAATCCGGTTATGTGGTGTCTACAAGAGAAAACCACACTTTAACAGTGTCTTGTAGACAAAATTCCCTTATTCAAAGATAAACGAGGACGCTAGCAAGCAATATTATCTCAGCTGGGGTGATCCTATATTTTTCTCACTCCTCTATTAATCCTCCAAATCATAGTATGTAACATAATCATAGTAGCATCGATCCAAGGGTTTTTATCTTGTAGGAAGAGTCAGATTTTTCACCCCTGCATATTTAACCCGTAGGTCCTCATCATGTATATGACGTTTGTTGAAATAGCCTGTAATGTGCAGAGATTCCAGTTATAGATGTCCAAATGGGTTGGGCTACATGGGCACGAACTTTTGGCCCGGCCCAAGCACGAGCATGGCACGAAATTATATGGGCCGTGCTAGCCCGGCCCGTACGTCGGGCCGTGCTTGGGCCGAGGGTGCTGCCCAACGGGCAGCACGGCACGGGCTGCACGGCCCGATTAGTACATGATAAATATATTTTTATATATTATGTAAACATACAACCTATCATGGCCTGGTGGTAAGTTGGTTCTTTTGATCTCATCAAGTCTCAGGTTCAAATCCTCCTTCTCACATCTAATTTTGCATGATTTAACACTGAATATTCTCTAAATCTGTTAAATGGGCTGTCATGTTACATAGGCCGTCGTGCTAAATGGGCCGGCCCGGCACAGCTAAGTACATGCGTGCCGTGCCATGGGCTAACACCTGAGCCCATGGGCTGCCTTGGCACGGCCCGTCAGGCCCGCGTGCCGTGCCGGCCTGATGATAACTGGGCCGTGCTTCAATGGGCCCGTGCCGTGCTGGGCCGGGCCGCCCATTTGGACATCTATAATTCCAGTAGTGGGCAACTGTTAAGGATGCTGGTTAGACCATAACCTGTGAGGTCACACTCGTACAATTCTAAGGAGCGTAGCTCGTGCATCTTTGGAATTGCGCCATCAATTGGCTCCTTGTCATAATCATCCTCGTTGCATTCAAGGTCATAAGGGCCGGCATACATCAGCACGAGTTTCTTGAGATTAGGACAAGCTTGGCAGACGGAACGAAGCATCTTGACATCACGATTTATCACATATGTGAAGTTCATTTCAAGATTCTCAAGCATAGGGAGCTTTTGGAGGGTCATAATCAGTTCTTCGGTGCCTTCACAGTCTCCGAACTCTTCAATATCAAGGGTTTTCAAAGAAGGTGCACTGCATGAAACAGCATGCCATCATTATACAGACTTACGTCCCTCAATGGTACAAAGGCAGATTAAGATTGCACAATCAAAATCATGTCAGTTATCAGTAACAGTATTGACGAGAGGAATCGAATCAAATACCTTTCGATGAGATAGGGCGGGGCCCAGCATGATCTCGCGCTGCCCCATCTTGTGGAAGATTATCAACAGAATGTCACCGGGCAGCGCTGCCCAGTCGCTCGCTGCCTCAGCCGTGGAGTCCGGCGAGTTTGGTTTAATGCGCTTGCGCTGGGGGGAAGCCATCGCTGGAAACTAGGGCTAGCTTACGAACATCAATTGTACGGTAGAAACTGGGAAGCAAAAGCAAGGGAGTCCAATGCAAGTATGACTGCTTTGGGGATACTAGCGAGGTAAGAGTCATGAACTAACACGATGACAGGGATTTATATTTTCAGGACTTGGACTCGGGTGCACGAGATCAAGGATCTTTTCCAGTTTAGCAACAACACGTCGGTTAATCTTGGATATAGAACGAGTAAATTTTCCTGGTGGCACTTTGGCAGCCCAGTTTGGCCCAACGACTAGGGCCACTCCATGAGCCGATAGCCTCGATATACTGCGCTATATCTGAAGAATCAGAGACTCCTGAACTTGACAAGATTTGCCGGCCAAAGCGGCAAGCACCTTGGAGGAGAATCTAGACAAACCATCTCAAGTGATGGTAGCCAATTATTCAATCACCTTTGTTGGGGAGGAATAGAAAAGCATTGAAGTGGTTAGTGCTTAGCAAAAATGCCCGTGCGTTGCCATGGGCTGATTGAAAAAAATTTCCCTCAATATTGTTTAAATACAACCATGATATATTGTGATCCAAAAGATTATTGCACGTCACATCCACATATTTTACGGAGGTTAATAATGACTATACCCAGTGTTTCCACCGTTAACATTTATGATTAAGATTCCAATGCGGCCAAGAAAAAAAATTCTGAAAATATTTACAATGGCGAGAGTTGTAAAGGCAAAATATTTCTCCAAAAGTATAGAACATAAACACTTAGATCCTCGCCCCTAGGACATGTAAAGCATAAATATGCTCAATACACCTCATACAAAGTAGAAAATCAGTGTCTACATATCGTGTCCTATGCATATACAAAAGGTCAAACATGTGCAATGTGAGATGCGAATGCAGTGAACATTACAATGAGAGTATGATAAAAATAAACACATGCAGCCTTGAGAACTCAAACTCTCCTTGCCGTACTGCTGAACTACTATTGTATGCACGAGGCGTGTACCCATCGTCTGGTCCAGCCCTCGAGTAAAACCTGTTAACACTATAGCTTGTTGATTTTGCCTTTTCATTTTCAATCAAGTATTTCACAAAAACAGTATTGATATCAGCTAAACAGAATCAGTTAGCCATATTTTTTTCATTGCAAACATTGTATCAAAGGAAGCGCATCCCACCAGGCTCTTTGAGGAAACAGATCCAGTGTGTCCTCTCTTCTCTACATCTGTCCCAACATCCAGAAATAAAAGCCAGCATCTGTGTGCCTCAGTTTCAACTGAGTGTAAAAAAGTGTGGTCTGTTAGTCAAAATTCAACAGATAAAACAATGGGGTTCAGATTAGATATGTAGGGAAAAAATAATATGAAGGAAGCAGGTATCAGATATTATAATTTATGCCATAATTCTTGATGAAAAACGCATAAACAATAGGATTATGGCACTGCATTGAAAAGTCTAGGACCAGTCTAACATCAGACAACTATAGGTTCATTTCATTGTAGGGGTTTTCTTGAATTGAACACAAATTCACAATTTATTTCAGAATCCTATTTACTTAAAATCTCAAATTTCCTACAAGAGAAACAGTTCTCATCCCTAATGCAAGTGCCAAGCTCACTGACAATGGTGTCATTCCACTTCGTGCAACACCTGAACACCTGAGCTGTGGCCAATGCAGCGGCAAAAAGGAAAAGGTCTGATATTTCTAACATAAGGTAATGGCATACTTGTAAGGGCGCTGTGAACGACTCGACCTGAAAAAGGTAACATGAGAACTCAAATCAGGAACACTATTTCTATGGCAACAATAATGAAGGACTAATTCATATATATGTCACTTCAACTTAGACCAAGAATACTATTTCTAGGACAACATGGATGGAAGAATGACTCATAGAACACTATTTCTAAGGCAGGACCGATGGAAGACTTATTCATAGAACACTATCTCTAAGGAAACAACAATGGAAGACTAATTCATAATAAAGATGGACACCAAAAAATGCAGCAATTAGAATACTATTTCTAAGCAAACACCAACGGAAGACTAATCGCAAAATAAGCACAAAAAAGCAGTAATCATTCAAAAAATGGATCTCTATGTGAATGATGGGACATACAGCCCTTCGTCGCTTAGTCGCTAAATCTCTGACCTGATTAGCTGTTCCCAAGCAGTTGTGCGCATCATCACAACTGAAAAAACAAATAAAAGAATAGAAGGAGATTCAGAAAAGGAGGACAGGAAAAATAGTTACAGACCAGGGAGAAGGAAGGGGCTTTTCTTACCTGGAGCTTCTTGAGTCAGTAGAGCACATGCCACAGCAAGTACTTCTGGTCATCTTCAGGATCTTGGCAAGCAGGGAGACAGTGCCAATAATGGGTTTTCTTTCGTTGCAAGAGTAGAGAAAAATTTAGGAAAGAAGCTGCTAATCTAGATTGAGCCAAAAAAAAAAAAATCCTAACCTTCTGTGCAAACAACAAATTACAAGTATTTTTATTAATAGTGGACTATTTCTCTGTTGATCTCCTCAACCTTCAACAATTAACATGCCATTGTGTCACGGGCAGGGGAGCTAGGGTGATTAGTGTGAACTTATCGACGGAGATTGTATTTGAATGAAGTTGAAGGTCTTGGCCCTGGACCTCGTCGGCGCGGCGGTGCCGTGATGAACGACGCCGCACCGCTGAGGCAGGGTTGCTACAAAGGCTAAGCCTAAACAAATCCAAGATGATTAACCCTAATGCGCCGGTCCCTGTTTATAGCTCACAGGCCGGGCAACAAACTCTAAGAAATCTCAACTGAAACTAACAAACGATTTATTCAGATAACCATCAAGTCGATCACTTGGCCTCCTTGTCTTCCGCTCGACGTTGGTCTCGTTTGCGGCGACGTTGGTACTGCAGACCCCACCTGACATCTCTCCCCCCTGGACAACCAGCTCGTCCTCGAGCTGGAAGTCAGGATAGAGCTTGCGAAACTCCTCCAGCTCCACCCAAGTCACCTCGGCCGCCGGCTGCCCAGTCCAGTGCACCAGCAGCTCATGCTTCCCGCGCGCCAAGCGACTCTTGATCACCGCCGAAGGCGTCGGGCACGCGCGCCCATGGCGAATGGGGGGCAGAACTGCTGCTTCCTCCGGTGGCTCACCCCGGAACGGCTTCAACAAACCCACATGGAACACGTCGTGGAGACAAGTGCCAGGCGGGAGCGCCAGCTTGTACGCCACGTCGCCCACGCGTTCGACCACCCGGAACGGCCCGTAGAACTTCGGTCCCAGCTTGCCGCGGCCCTGCACATCCAACGACGCAATGGGGCGGTGGATCAGCCTGAGCCACACCCATTGACCCACCTCGTACGTGACCTCCCGGTGCTTCGTGTCATAGTACATCTTGTACTGCTGCTGAGCCTGCTCCAGCCGGTCCTTGATCTCCGCCATGAACTCGTCACGGTCGAGCAGCTTCTGGTGCACCGCCGGCAGCCTTGCGTCGCCAGGCGTGTACGCGCGCAACGATGGAGGATCGCACCCATACACAACCCGGAACGGCGTCGTGCGCAGGGATGACTGGAACGCGGAGTTGTAGCAGAATTCTGCCCACGGCAGCCACTGGAGCCACTTGCGAGGGCGATCACCTGAAAGACAACGCAAGTACATGGTAATGATCTTGTTCGTTGCCTCTGATTGGCCGTCAGCTTGAGGATGGAACGCCGACGTGAGGTTCAGCTTCATGTTCGCCAAGGCGAACATCTCCTGCCAGAATTTGCTGGTGAAGACTGGATCACGGTCGCTGACGATCGAGCTCGGGAAGCCGTGTAGGCGAACGATGTCGGCGAAGAAGGCGCGCGCCACCGTCATTGCTGTGTAGGGGTGGCCAAGAGGGATGAAGTGGGTGTACTTCGAGAACCGGTCGACGACCGTCAGGATGACGGACTTGCTGTTGACGCGCGGCAGCCCCTCGATGAAGTCCATGGCCACGTCCGCCCAGACCACCGACGGCACGTCCAACGGCTGCAGCAGGCCTGCCGGATGTAGTTGTTCCCCTTTGTTGCGCTGGCACGTGGTGCAAGCACGCACGAAGTCCAGCACCGCCGTCTTCGCCCCCGGTACATGAAAGTCCGCGCGCAGCCGGTGAAGCGTCTTTTGCGTCCCCTCATGGCCAGCGCCATGCGCACTGGCAAGAATTGCCGGCAGGCAGGCCGACGTTAGCGGAACGTAGATACGGCCGCCGTACGTAACCAAGTCATCGACGATGCCCCACTGCCCCGCACGAGGGCCCGCATTGATCTCGTCGCGCAAGGCCCTCATGGTGGGGTCGTTCAGCAGTTCCTCGCGCAGCTCATCGAAGAGGGCGAAAGAGGGGCCTGAGATGGCCAGCACCTCCGCCACCTCCTCCGTGTCGCGGCGCGAGAGCGCGTCCGCCACCACGTTCGTCGCGCCCGGCTTGTACTCAACCCTGAAATCAAAACCCAGCAGCTTGCTCGCCCATTGGTGTTGTGGGATCGTGGACAGGCGTTGATCCAGGAGGTATTTGAGGCTGTAGTGGTCAGTGCGCACCACAAAAGCCTGCCCCCACTGGTAAGGCCGCCAATGGCGGACTGCCTGGACCAAGCCAATGAGCTCGTGCTCGTAGGCAGCTAGCTTGGCGTGGCGTGGCGCGATTTGCTTGCTGAAGAACGCCACGGGGCCGCCGCCTTGGTGGAGAACCGCGCCGAAGCTCGAACCGGACGCGTCGCACTCGACCACGAACTCCATGGAGAAGTCGGCAGCTGCAATACCAGGGCTGTCGTGAGGGCGCGTTGCAGAGCCCGGAATGCCTCCTCTGCTTCCGGTGACCACTTGAAGCCCTCCTTGCGCAGCAGCTTGGTGAGGGGGGCTGCAATCATGCCGTAGTCGCGTATGAATCGCCAGTAGTAGCCTGCGAGGCCGAGGAAGCCACGGACAGCGCGGACAGTGCGTGGGATGGGCCAGGCCAGCACCGCCTGCACCTTTTGCTCGTCCATGGCGACGCCGTGCTCGGAGATGATGTGGCCGAGGTAGGATACCGAGCGTTCGCCGAAGAAGCATTTCGATCGCTTGAGGAAGAGGCGATGTTCTTGAAGGGCGGTCAGCACAATGCGCACATGGCGGAGGTGCTCGGACCATGAGGGGCTGTAGATGAGGATGTCGTCAAAGAACACAAGGACGAACTTGCGGAGGTAGGCCTTCAGCACGTCGTTGATCAAGGCCTGGAACGTGGCTGGCGCGTTGGTGATGCCGAACGGCATGACGAGGAACTCGAACAAGCCCTCGTGAGTGCGGAACGCCGTCTTCTCAGTGTCGTCGGGGTGCATGAGCACTTGGTGATAGCCGGAACGGAGGTCGAGCTTGGTGAAGAACACCGCGCCGCGCAGCTCGTCGAGGAGCTCCTCGACCACCGGGATCGGGAACTTGTCTTTGATCATCTTGTCGTTGAGGGCGCGGTAGTCGACGCATAACCTCCACGTGCCGTCTGCTTTCTTGACGAGGAGGACCGGCGACGAGAAGGACGACGAGCTGGGCCGGATGACACCTTGGCGCAGCATGTTGGCGCACTGGCGTTCGAGCTCGTCCTTCTGTGCGTGGGCGTAGCGGTACGGGCGCACCGCCACCGCCGCCGTTCCCGGCAGCAACCTGATCTGGTGACTGCGGTGGCGGGCTGGTGGTAGTCCCGTTGGCTCGGCGAACAGCGCTTGGAACGTCTGCAAGAGCTCCCCCATCAGCTCGAGGGTTGCCGACGCCAGCGTGGCCGGCACGGCAGGCGAGGACGACGCCGTCCAGAGCACCGGCCGCCCGTTCCTTGAGAAGCCCATGGTGCGGCTACTGAAATCCCAAAGGATGGGACCTAGGGACTCCAGCCACTGCACCCCGAGGACCATGTCGTGGGCGCCGAGGTGCAGGCCGTAGCAGGCGATGGTGAAAGCCTCATCACCGATGGAGATGTCCAGGCCGTCGCAGACGCCCGAGCTCACCACGCGGTCCCCGTTGGCCACCGCAACCTAGAGGCCGGCGCGGGGTTGGAGCTTAATGCCGACGCGGTCGGCGACGTCGTTGTCCATGAAATTATGCGTGGAACCTGTCGAGCAGTGCGTTGAGCACCACATTGCCGAGCTTGACGTAGACCTGCATCGTCTTGGCCGTGAGGGACTGAATACCCGTGATGGTGCTGAGGGAGATCACGGGTTCCGCTTCGTCTTGCTCGTCCTCATTGATGACCTCCAGGACGTACAGCTGCTTGCACAGCTTCTTGTGGCCGGGGACGAATTTGTCGTCCCAGTGGAAGCAGCCGCCCTCCTCGCGGCGCTTGGCGATCTCTTGCGGCGTGAGGCGGCGACGTGTTGGCGACGGTGAGGATGCCGCGGAGCCTGCCGACGATGCCGCGGACACCGCGGCGCCGCTGTTGGTGTGTGTCGATGCCGTCGGCTTGGAGAAGTGCTTGGTGCGGCTGGCTGGCGCGTCAGTGGGCATCGGCAGCGCCAAGCACTGCTCATATGCTCTCGCGTACATTATGGCGTCGTCCAGGGATGTCGGCCGCTGCAGCGACACGTCGGTGCACAAGGGGTTGCCGAGGCCGACGATGAAGAGCTGAATCTGCTAGTCCTCCGTGAGCGACGCAGCGCGGCACGCGAGGGTGAGGAAGCGGTTGCAGAAGTCGTCGACGGAGCCCTCGCGTCGGAGCATGGCGAGTTCGCCGATGGGGTTGTCGGTGAGCGGCGGCCCGAAACGGGTGTTGACGAGTTGGACGAAACGGCGCCACGACGGCGGTCCGGAGTTGAGCTCGAGCCTGTAGTACCAAAGCTGCGCATCATCGAGGAGGTGGAACGAGGTGTACCACACCTTCTTGTTCTCCGGAGTGCGGCGGCCACGGAAGAATTGCTCGCAACGGTTCAGCCACGGCAGCGGATCCCCTTGCCGTCGTACTTGGGGAATTCCAGCTTGTGGAAACTGGGAACGCCGCCGTCGTCGTGGCGGCGGTTGTGGCCGTGCGGAGGTGGTGGCAGTGGCGGGGGTGGTGGTGGCGGCGGTGGCGGCGCCCCACGACTGTGTCCCGAATGCGCGGCGTCGGCGTCCACGCTATCTTTCCCGGTGTGAGATGCGATCTCGGCTTCCGGCAAGTAGCCCGGCAGGGCCCGCTCAACACGCACCAGAGCGAGGTTGAGGGCCGCCTGCTGGTTCGCGTGGTCGTCGACCTTCTTCTCCAGGGCGTCGAACTTGTCCGCCAATGGTTGCAGCGGACGCAGCAGGGATTCCATGGCGGCGAGGCGCTTGGCGAGGTCAGCCATGGTGATGGTGGACTCGTTCTCCCCTGTCGACGGTGATGGCGGCGGCGACACCATGGTGGGCGGAACCTGGGAAGCTGATACCAAGTTGTCACGGGCAGGGGAGCTAGGGTGATTAGTGGGAACTGATCGACGGAGATTGTATTTGAATGAAGTTGAAGGTCTTGGCCCTGGACCTCGTCGGCGCGGCGGTGCCGTGATGAACGAAGCCGCACCGCCGAGGCAGGGTTGCTACAAAGGCTAAGCCTAAACAAATCCAAGATGATTAACCCTAATGCGCCGGTCCCTGTTTATAGCTCACAGGCCGGGCAACAAACTCTAAGAAATCTCAACTGAAACTAACAAACGATTTATTCAGATAACCATCAAGTCGATCACTTGGCCTCCTTGTCTTCCGCTCGACGTTGGTCTCGTTTGCGGCGACGTTGGTACTGCAGACCCCACCTGACACATTGTCTTGGACAAATTAGAAGCAGAATGATCAAAAGTTTATATATAAGAAAAAAAATGAACAATGTGAGGAACTGGATTACATTATAGAGTTGTCATGGACATATGCTTGAATTTCTGCTGCATGAAAACATGAACTCCTCAGCATATTTATTTCAGTGGCATCAATATCGACTTCAGGCCTACCACCAAATTGATGCATCGTTATATTTTCTGTCGATGGTGCTTCTACTCATTGATCCTTAAATTATATGAGCAAACAAAACAGAATAAGAGGCATGCTTTGATGGCTGATGTTTGGGGATTTATGAAACGTGCCAGAAATCAAACTAACCAGATCACAATCCTCCCATCCCAAATCCGAGCAAGAGTCGCGTAACTGGAGTTTAAGCAGCAGGACACCAGCTCAGCAACCGAATCCGACCCGGAGTCTCTGCTGCCGGCATGTTCTACTCCCTGTCGACCATATTATCCTTTAAATAAGCCCATGAGTTTCAAAGTCCTGTTAAGCATATGCTTGGACTGTCGGACGTCCAATAATTCTGCAGAATTTTGAAGTCAATACATTTAGTGCAAAAAAAAAAACACCGGTCAAGTATTATTATTATTATATCAATGGGAATTACAGAAGCTAAAAGTATGCATAAGAACACAAGTTTTGCAACAATGAGTATTTAAGTCTTCAATGGCACTGGATCACTTTGTGGGTCATCTACAAATTCATAATAATAATAATAATAAAATGGGACCTGCGGGGGTATCAAATTCAGAATAATGATGTTACTACCTCCACCATCTAAATGGAAAGGAGAAGCAGCATTGCATCAAAGTGAACCTACATTTACGAAGTTCTTGAGCAACATCCACCGCACCTAGCTGAAGCTTATTCTAATGGATCCTAGCAGTTTTACCAGCATGTTATCTAGTAGGATCTAAATTCTCCTCGTATAATACGGTGTTTCCTTTTCACTCAGACCATTGCTTGTTAGACATCTGTGCATATTTCTCTATCCCCCTTTGCCTTTTTGGCTCTTTAGGATCCACAATATACATAGTTGTGCAATAGATTCCACTGACGGTCTTCCCTGTTAGTGTTGTCTGTAAGGCACACGAACGGAGTTTTACACCCACACTTTTTTAATGGCCCCATATACCCTGCACCAAACATGATATGGTCTCTGGAAACTGGTCGATCATACTACCTACACCTGCCTAACCCAGTCAAATAGGGAAAATCAATTGCAAACTAATGTCAGTATAGTATCCAGTATGACATGCACAACAGAAGAAAAATTATATAGTCCATATATCCACCATGCATGTAAGTCATCTATAAAAAACCAGGACAAACATTGGTAGCCCCAAAAAAAATCCGCAACAATTAACCCTCATACTAATTAGATCAGTTAGAATTATTGTGCACATTTATACCATCTGACCTGATCTGATGGAGCATTGCTTGATTGAAAACAGACGAACAGATGGAGCTCTGTTGATTTCAAACTACGTAGTGCACTACCATAACCCACACAAAAATAATTCTATAACAGTTTCATCAGACAGGTGGTAGGCAGAAACACAGAAATATAGGGCAATAAATGGGAACTGCGTATACGGTTGAGCATACGGGAAGCACCTTTGTCAGATCGATCTTAACCAAAACAAATCCAATCAAGTTGAAGGCGAAGGGAGCAACACCTGATGGGCTATCGTTGGGTAGCAGAAGGATTCGGCAACGGGGTCAACATCCACTGGGAGCACGAGCCGGTTTTGCACCTTTGTCAGATCGACCTTAACCAAAACAAATCCAATCAAATGGAAGGCGAAGGGAGAAACACCTGATGGGCTCATCCTCTTCGTCGGGAGTAGCTGCAGCAGCGTGGTCATCGTCCACTGGGAGCACGACCAGTTTTTCCGCCTTGTCGTCGTCCTATGGGGGCAGGGGCGGCGTTGGAGCTGTCTGTGGTGCAGTGCTGAAGGTTGGATGGGAGCGCTGCAAGGGAAGCCATCGTTGCTGGGAAGCTGAGGAGGCGGGCCGCAGGCGCGGACGGGGACACGATGGGGACAGGTGGCCTGGGGGCGGTGATGAGGCGGGGGGCAGGCGGCCTCGAGGGCGACCGGAGGCGGGTGAGGCCATGATGCGCATGTTTGGTTTGGGTTGGAGTGGGGAGGAGACGCGAGCGGGCGTGCGCGAGGCTCGGTCCCCGATGGTAGAGCGCGGGCGCGGCGAGGAAGCCGTCCGTCGAGAACGGAGCCGAGAGCGGCGTTTTTTTTTTTCTCCAATCGGGCTGCGGGGCGTCGCGTACGTGGATGCAGGCCCACCTGTCGGCGCCGAATTTTTGATTTGAGACGCGGGACGCACGCACGGGGCACCGGAGTGGACTCGGAAGGAAAATAATAAGGAGTAAAGATATGTGCACTTATTATGTTCAGTTGTTTTTCTTTTCTTTTTTTTCTTCCCCACCTCGTCTACCCTAGGATCAGTGTTGCATTCTTTTTTTTCTTTTTTTTTGACTGCTCCAGGATAGAGCCAATTTCCTATAACAATCCTAGAGCATATTTTTTATATGAATCATATATGTTACCGCGGAAAACTCATCGAACATAAGAATTCGTCCTCCATACTGCGTCTCCTGCTTAAATTCTCTCCAGAGTAAACATTGTCGTGTTCCAGTGAAGAATTGTTTAGCATTGGCATACCCACATCAATTCCTGTAGTGTTTATCTCAACACCGTGTACCCCAGACTGCAAAGTTTCAAGTCTTGTCTCTACTTGCCTCATTGTGGGTCTATCTTCACCATGTAAGCTTAAGCACATCACTGCCATCGCTGCTACTTCTTTGGCTTCTTCTCCCGCTCCTTCCTCGACCACTTGTGGGTCTAGTATCTCGAAGAGTTTATCTTGGTTCACAAGCGAGATAAATTCTGCAGTAAGACTGGCTCCTGGTGATGACAAGAGGGCACATGGTTTCTTCCTTGTTAATAACTCAACAAGTACTACACCAAAGCTATATACATCACTTTTCTCGGTGAGTCGCCATGTGTGGTAGTACTCTGGATCTAAATACCCAAAAGTTCCTTGGACAGCAGTGTTAACTCCGCTTTGATCAATGGGGATGCCTCGAGAAGTTCCAAAATCTGATACTTTTGATGTGAGCGTTTCATCAAGTAGGATATTGGCAGACTTGATATCTCGATGTACTATTGATATTGTAGCAGCAGAGTGCAGATAAGAAAGAGATCTGGCTGTTTCAAGGGCTATTCTCACTCTCTCCTTCCATGACAAAGATACCGGAGTATCAACATGGAGATGATCAGAAAGAGTTCCATTGGCAATGAACTCGTAGACCAACAATGGAACTTCTGTCTCAAGACAGCATCCGAAAAGCTTCACCACATTTCTGTGGTTCACTTGAGAAAGCATGGCAACCTCATTAATGAATTCATCTATCTCTCTCCTAATGACAATTTTGGACTTCTTGATGGCAACAACACGTTGATCCGACAAAATACCTTTATAGACGGTGCCGTGGCCTCCACCCCCAAGTTTTCGAGCCTCGTCAAATTTATTTGTTGCCTTCTCAAGTTCTTCTAGGGTGAATATCATCTTTTCTGCGATATCCTTGTCAACAAGCTGTTGTAGTAACAAACCTCGATTTTGCTTGAAGAAGAATTTTCGTGACTGCCTGACTTTCCAAACTTTGAGCTTTTGTCTTACAAGCAAAGCACCAATGATTACTAGTGTAACAGATATGCCACTGCAGATTCCTATCGCAACAACAATTCCTACAAAAACATTTATATATTATTTTGACACAATCACTACAATAATACATTGGAAAACTGGAGAGAAATCAGATGGTCTCTAGTTGGAAACCTACTACTATATAATTTTAGTTGTAAAGAAAAACAAACCATATCTGATACATATTTTAACACCTATTCCAAATATTCGCACAAACTGCATAATATCTTAATTAGTTACCTTTTTTCATATGGAACATAGCATACAACAGAACAACCTGATAGTTTTGAGCGTTATCAAGTTTTCTAGGTGGTGACAAAGAGTAACATAGTGTTATTATTGGACGGATTCTATAAAGCTATGTTGCCTCAATTTCGGAATGATAACTTTGATATCACAATGAAGGGTACTTAAGAAAAATCTGCAATAATATAGTTTGCTTGCCTTCTTTAATGCAATATTTAAGATATTTAAGAATCACTAGTATAATTACTTTGGTTTGCACTTCTAGCGGGTGCGGGCCGTTCTGTGGGCCAGGCTTTATATATGAAATGCTTTGCTACCCAGCGCGCTTCCCGGTGGCCCAGCACAGGCTTACGGTTAATTCGGTTCGGTTAATTCAATGAGATGAAAATTCGGTTATAAGAAAATGCAAACCAAAATTAATGTGAACACCTATTTCGGTTTCGGTTAATTCGGTATCGGACCGACCTGCCGCGGACTCAGCGACGCACCGCCCTGCACCCTGCGACCCCCCGGCTGCCCATGCGCAGCAGCGGACACCCGCGACTAGCGGCCGAAGACAGCACGCCGTCAAGAAACGCCGCCGCCGCAGGCTGCACACCGTCCAGATGTCCCGTCACGAAGCCCCGACGCGCCGCTGCAACACGCGAGCTGTCGCGCCGCCGTGCCGAAGTGGCGCAGCACGCTCGTCCTGGCGTTGCGCTGCCAGCTCGTCCTGGAGCCGAAGCGACGAATTGGAAGCGGCGGCGGCGTGCTCGCTCGGGCATGGGAGACATCGGGTGGGAGAGCCAGCCAGATAGGGCACCAGCACGCAAACCACACATCTCGTTCCTGTCCCTTGGGCCAATTGGGCCAGCTTTGCTACTTGAGGTGGGCCTGTTCGGTTTAATCGTCCCATTGCCATCCCTACTTCCACCACCCTTAGCACTTTCCCCTCACTTTTGTCATGCAGTTGGCCCTACATAGCAACACAACAGGGGAGGACGGGGTAGTGCGAGACCTAGGTGGGCATGTCTGCTCTTGCCATCATGTGGACAAACTGAAATATCCACAGCCTTACTTGTATCCAATCACACTATCTGTATCAAAATTGCCTTCAGACAGAGTCAGGTATAAAATATTGTGCAGTGCTACCCACTCCGTTTTCATCCTAGTATAGGTGCCGTTTGGGACAAGGACTGCGTTTCCAGCTTTTTTTTTTTGTTTACACAGTACAACTCAGACACTCATAACATACACACACTCATCTCTATGAACGCACATACACAAATCTTACCCTTATGAGCATCTTCGAAGACTGAGCCGGCAAATCCTCCAGATTGACGAAGTCACCATTGGCGCCTCGCTGTCAACGGCCACGTCCTACCGCTCAAAGCACAACGCCGTTAAATTCTAAAAAAATTGCTCCCATCATGAGTCGAACCCAGGATATAGGTCCTTTCGCGACTGCGTTTCCAGCTAACTATAGATGATGGGTCAATATGCATATAAAGACTTGGTTTCTGACACTCTGGTACCATGATTTTTGGCGTAGAGTGAACTCTTTTTTAATATCTCAGTGGTTATGTTAGCAATTCGAATTGCATCTAGTGCTTTGTTTTTGCAGTGCCAAATATCTAATTTCGTGGAACTTATTAACCGAAAATTTGTTAGCTGCGGCCAGGGAAAGGGGATTTTAAGGGAGAAAAATAGGAGGGAAGAACAAGAAAAAGCAATGAGAATACTGAGGATTAATTTTGAAAACTCCGCCAATTTGGTCGATATATTGATTCAGTAGCAGTGACATACTTTTCTTGTCTAGGATATTGAGCCGATGAATATACTCTTGACATAGCTTAGAAAAAAGTTCTATACTGAATCGTTATCTTTCTAATGTAATTAATTTGATCAAATTCAAATAAGCAGTTTAGGAGAAATTGTCATAGCAATGTTGCTTAATTTCTGTAGGGTTTTAGTTTGGAGCTAATTGCTTGTTACCTGGAAATTTCTTTCTTGTCGAAGTTGAAGCTGAAGCTGAAGTTGAAACACACCCACTGGGTTTACGAGGGTCACCTGAGGTGCCGCGAGGGCAGGTACAGTTATATGATCCGAACAAATAATGCACTGGCCAAAGCATGTGTATTCTCTTGGATTTGCACACTCGTTGATATCTGCATCCAGTGAGTGGTATAATTAGCATTATGAAGCGAAGATATGCATTTCAAAATGGAGTGACGACAATGAAGCACAAAAAATATTCCCTCCATACGGAGGCAAGAAAAAATATATGTGCATGCAGTTCCTAACCTTTGCATCCATGTCGTATGTAAGGGTTGCCTTGGTACCCTCTCTGGCACATGCAGTTGTAACCTGTAATACCCTCACGAGTCTCATGGCACACGCTGTTCTCACTGACGCAACCGTTGTCACTAGAACTTTTTGCTTGCACGATGAGTTACTG
Source organism: Eragrostis curvula (assembly GCA_007726485.1). Classification (NCBI taxonomy): domain Eukaryota; kingdom Viridiplantae; phylum Streptophyta; class Magnoliopsida; order Poales; family Poaceae; genus Eragrostis; species Eragrostis curvula. Next base: position 551,920 of record RWGY01000361.1, on the reverse strand, counting down.
AACACCCACTTGACGATTGTCCTGACTTCAATCCCCGGTATGGCGTGGGGAAGACCTCCGCCCGCACCGAAGCTGGATGTTTGCGACGCAACCGCCTTCTGCAACGCCATGACGTTCTCTTTATCACTCCACCAGTCCGGGTCCACCACGACCAAGCTCATGCTCTTTGTATAGTATGCATGAGTGCCGAACTGAATGTTAAACATATTCGAGTAAGCAATAACCGAATATGTCACACAACAACCGACTCCAGAGCATGTCCCATCGGTGGCCATTGTTGGCTGGTCCGACGCGCAATCGGAATTGCAGGAAATGGCTGTACCCTCTCCATCTGGTGGGATGCTCCAACTCAAATCGATCCCGCACCCCAGAATGGCCACGAAATTATCGATAGACACCACATAGAGGGTGTCATCGAGAGGAACCTTCCATTTCATGTACGTCAAGCCGGCTATGGTCTCGGTCGCCTCCATCAGGTTGAGGATGCCGCCGTCGATGTGAATTGTGCCGTTTTGGAGGCTGATGTCCAGCACCTGGAGTCCCGTGTTGTCGAGGAAGAGCTTGGGGGAACTGTAAGTCTCGTTGCAGACCAGCCTGAAGCCGTCGCGGTGGCACCCAGCGCCGATGCCGAACGGGAATGGTATGCTTATGTTACCGCATTGGGTAGTGCAGCTTGGCGGCGATGGCGCTACTATGGTATCCGATAGCTGCAAGGGTACGGCTGCTAGAAACTGCTGCTGCTGCAGCAGAAGAAGCAGCAGCAACAACAGCGTGCCTATGGAAAATACAGCCATAGTTGCGTAGGCACAAGGAAGTGCTTGCCGGGGTGGAGGCGGTCTATTGGGGGATAAGCTGTTGGTCTCTGTTTGGGGAGGTGGAGACTACTGGGGAAGACAACGAGCGGTGGTGTGCCCATCGAGGGATATACTACTGCTAATGTTTCGATACGCGTTTTTCTGGTATATGATGCACTTTATTATATAATTACCGTGCACTTCGTGGACATGCTTGGTCGTTGCCGGCTTGTTTTATGTTTCCCTTTTTCGGTCAAGCATGGACCCATATAGGAATGGCTCTTTCATTATGCACAGATTGAGATGGATTGTTTTTTTGGTAGGTCGAATCTAAGACATCAGTCTGCGTATTGTACTTCCTTATTTTTAATGTACATGACATGAAATTAAACAAACAAACATAATATATCGAAAAACGGATGGAGTATGAGGTTAGAAATAAATTCTGGTTACCCTCTCTTATCCAAGATTTCGATGGATGAAATTTTAATGTTGGAAACTCGTGTTGGTCGGCAAATATATGTTGGGATCAGGAATCATATATTAGTGTTGGCAGGACGCCTAGCTGTATTGATGACATTATTTGTCAGGAACTGATGATAGTCAGCATTTGTGTTCATGTTTGGCCGGCAAAGTAGGTAATCAAGCAAAAAATAGACAACAGCAGACGAAGTTGACACAGACGAGACGAAGCTGCACTAGTGTAGATTTCAAACGGCCGGCGGCCAACGCCCAAATTAAGTACCGCTCTCCGCGTACTTAAACCAGTCGCCTCAAGACCGGGCCGGCCAACCATTCCTCGCGATTGGTCGTGACAAATTGGCAGGCAGTGGCATGCCTAGTATGCAACAGTTGCTTTGTGCTCCAATTGTCGCTTCGTGACGAGCATTAACTTCTCGAGGTAGTACGTGGATGATTTTCTTTTGGTGTATTTGTTCGGAAAAAAAAAATTCTTTTGGTGTCGTTAACAAGCTGCTTTTACTCCCGCAACTAACAATTCTTATAAGGGTGCGGAATATCATAGTGGGTTGTTAGGTTCCACGGATCACTCTATTTATAATTAAGTGGCCCATCATACTCCCTCCATACTCGAATTAGAGGGCGTTTTAGGATATGATTCAGCATACCAAGATGACATTAATATGAGTCTAATCCTTGCCCTTATTAAATAGCTTTGATCCTACTTTTAAGTAACTCTGCCTCCCTGCTTGAGTGGCTGGTGCGGTGGGAACCCAGGGACAAGGTTGTTGGTTCAAATCCTGTACTCCTTGGTGTGGGTCATTTTCGTTTTGTTTTTTGTTTTTTTTTTCAGGACACCGTGCATGGTGCAACTTTTGGCTCGCGCGTGCATGAGCGCTGTTCTGTGTCCGAAATTTGTGGCACGCGCGAAGGCGAGAGAGGCGCTTTTTATAATTTGCCTCGGGAGCTCACATGTAACGACTCGGGAACAAGCAACGCGCGAGGGCAAAAATGACCAAAACCGGTTCAAAATAACAGAACGACCTCCTTTGTGAAACTGTGAAAAATGCTAGAACACCCTCTAATATAAGTATGGAGGGAGTATATAGGTTTATCCTATGATTCTTGGTTGATGACTCCACTTGATGCCTTATCCTACATATGACTAGTACCGCTCTGAATCACTAAGATAGAATAGTCGCGGCTACACGGTTCATCACTATAAGAAAACTCCACTATAGCTGAGAAACAAAAAGCACTATAGCTGGGGGCCATATTGTGGTACGTCGCTACAAATAGCCATCCCATTTATAGCTTCGGGTTTGCTGACATCAACAGTCCAGGCTATTTGTAGCTGTGGGCGATAAGGTGGACCGCGCTACAAATGGATTCATTTATAGCCATGGGTCGCTGATGTCAGCATTATATATAGACGTCAGCGGATTGAGATGAAGAACACAGGAATATTATATCTTTCTATTTTTAGTTTGGAAGTAAAATTTGCAAGTGGTATTTCTCCTACATACGAACTCAAAAAATTAATGATTTTTGATAAATTTCTTTTTTTCATAACAATTGCTAACGTAACATCAGATGTTTTTTTAATATTAAGGTGGATGTAAGGTTGTGTTCAAATTTACGGTCCATAAAAAATCAAAAGTGCTATGAGGTATGCAACCTTCAATTAATGTTTGAGTAAAGTTAAGTTATATGAAACTATGAGTGGGATATGTTATATGTATCCATTTTTGAACAATGTACATGTGACACCCCATGTCACTGTAATGCTAATAGTGCAAACAGCCCAAAAGCAAATTGAACTCAAACTCAAATCAATTCAAAATTCGAAATCAAATGTGCAAATAAATGTCAAACCAATGCTTGTGAAGGAACTCGAAATTTTCAATAACAACTTTGGCTACCAAAAATACCAGTGGATGCAGGTCAAAGATAAAGAATTTTGGAGAATTTATCACGATTTTTGAAATTCGTTTGAAGGCTCAAATAAATCCTGGAATCTTAGAAAGTATCCTACTTTGACCAGCTTCCATTTTAAATCCTTTTGGATTCCAGATGTGCATGTTGGCCAGCTGATAGATCTTTTCATGATCCTTCCAATGGTACCAAATTTGCGAATTTTGGAGTTCGTTTGATGCTTCAATTTCTGTACCAAAATTTGGGGAATTTCTCAGTTTGAATAATTCGGGAAATTGAGAAGATGCCATGGGGCCCGCCTGTCAGCCACCCGTGTCCCACTGAAGCGCGCCGGCGCTTTTGCGCCACATCGCCGACGGCGTACGGCACCTCTCCGCGGCGCCCTGTCCCGCTCTCGGCCGCGGACGACATCAAGAGGCGACCCCGCTCCTCTCCCAGCTCTCTCGCGCTCATTTCCTTCGCTCCCGTCGCCGTTGCCCGAACCCCAACCCTACCACCATTGCCGGCGCTTGAGCTCAAGCTTCTGACGCCGCCGCGCCAGCTCCGGCCTAGCCACCACTTGCCTCGGCTTCGCCATGGCTGCCTGGGGCTAGTGCCGAGCTCCTCCGTCGCCTCTCCGCGCCGCGAGCTGCGAATCGTGCTCGTCTTCCACAACTCCGGTGTCCGAGCTCCCTGCACGCCGCCGTCCGATTCGCCCAGCCCAGCACGGTGAGCCCGAGTCAATTTCCTCGCACCCGGAGCTGGCCAACTTGGCCGCGCCCCCTTTGACCTCACCTTTCCCCTCTTTCCGCAGTGAGTCCGTCGCATTTGGGATTTTCCCCTTCCGCCACCGGCGACCACCGTGAAGAACTCCCCGTCGAGCACCACTCCTTCCGAGCCTCCTCGACGTCGTCGTGTACCACGACCCGCTCCCTCTCGACGCCGTGAAGCCGTGGCGCCAGCGGGTGCAGCTCCCCGTCGACCACCGCGAGCCCGCGTCGACGCCGGAGAGCCACCAGCCGTCATTCCTCGACGCCGACCACCCTCCAGCCATCCTCTCGAGCCACGAGTCGTCGAGGTGAAGCCGCTAGCTCCCAAGCTCTCTCCCCGTCCAACTCTCGCACCGAATGGTCGCCGGGAACCCTACTCCGGCGAGCAGCACCGCCGCTCTCCGGCGATGGCTCCGGCCGTTGCACCGAAGCCCACACAGCGCGGATCTCATGTGGCTACGCGGGATCGCGTGTGGCCCACTCAATGGCCCTCCGTGTGTTTCCACGCGTGAGTGGCTATCCGGTGTGGTCAGCTTGGATCTGGTGCGGCCCGAACTCTGTGGCCACTTTTGTGGCCCACATGTGATTGGTTCGCCCGATTTTCAATCCTTTTCGTATTTTATTAATTCCCAGAAAATCACAGAAACTTGTAAAATTCATAGTAAATCAAATACACCTCCGAAAATTATGAAACCAATTTTATTAGCTTCCTTATGCTCAGATCTTGCAACTCGTTTTCCTGTTTTATGTAAAATTATAAATGATGCAAATCTTGTTTAATTCCTAATAAATTTTCTGTTGCTCATTAAATCATGAAATCTTCCCTGCTTGTTAAGCCGCTGATAACACACATACAGAATATTTTTCCACTGTCATATGATGTATAATTATTTTCTTATGGATTAAATCATTCTCTGTATTGTATAAATTATTACAATTAATCTGTAAAGCAACAAATCATCAAACTTCACCATAAATTACTTCCAGTGGTGACTTTCACCAAAAAATGCCACTGGACATAAATTAATTTTCAAAATCAAATTATATCTTAATCCACTCAAGTTGATTAAATGATTAACTTAATTGAAAGTCAATGAAGGAAATACTTCAAACGAAATTAATTAACAAAGTTAATCATTTGCACTTACAGTGTAAATGACTGTCCTATCAAGTAATTAAACCATTAATTGCATTATATTCTTGCATCTAACTTTGCATTATTTCCTTGTCATAACGTGTAGTGACAGAGACGACTCCGGAGCCCCTGGACTTCCAGCTGCCGGAGGAGCAGACCCAGGAGGTGCAGGAGGAGCAGCCACAGCAGGACACTGACCCCGTTGACTTTGTTAGCGTAGCTCCTGAGCTAGGCAAGCCCCGGTGCATGCCTCCCTATTTAGGATTTTATTTTCGCACTTGATTGGGGCTAGTAATTGATTGTGCATTAGGTTTATTAGGAGTTGATGTGAAAACTTAGAACTGCATTAGGACTACCCTTCCATATCCTACCTTGTGTCCTATTTTTGTAGATGTGGTATATGTTACGTTAGAACTTGCTAGGCTTAGTGGCTAGCGGACGGTAGAAGTCGGGTGGTAGGTCCCACTCGCATGATAGGGACCCCTGGATTGTACTAGCTGGATTTAGGATTTGTTGAGACCGGACGGGGAATTGCTTGTATAGGATGGTTGGAGAAGGCTGGGCCTTCACGGTGGTGTAGCCCTGTCTGTATCGATTAAGGACCGTTCGTTGTTGGCCCTATTGAGCAAGTTCGAACGTACTGATCACATGCTCGTGTTTTTATGGGTCTAGTAAACTTAGTAGCTTGGGTTGCCCTGGTGTCTCGCGGATACTTGCATTTTCTATCATGGTACTTGGGAGAGAAAGGATGCTTCCCAATCGGGGCGTACGTCTGGGACGGGGACCGTGCGGGAAGGCCTTTCTCGGGAGGCGTGAGACCCAGCCAGCTCTAGGGGGACCCTTGCGAACGGTTGCTGCATGCGACTTTTGCGCGTGTGTGGCGTGTGGTCAGGTTTTCTCCTGCAGGATGTACATCGATGCCGCCGCTCTCGGTCAAGAGCAACCTTGTTCAGTGCGCCACATCGTAGTGTGATATGATTGATGAGATGATGATGCTAGTCTATTACCTTACTGTTATTTACATTGCTATATATACTGTCACCGTTGATGTATTGTTACTTATACCTGTTCTAGATATATGAACACTGCTTTATTGGTTAAGTACTTAATTGGAATTAAAACTTAATTCTAGGAGTCGGCTGTAGTTAGCCACGTTGACGGGTAAGTCTTGCTGAGTAACTAGTACTCAGGGTTTGGCTCTTTATGTTTTTGTGCAGGTATAGATTTCGCTTCCGCTGTTGCTTGGTGGAGTTCCTCAGCAGGTCCACATCGCAGGGCTTCGATGTGCGGCCACTTATCGTCGAGTGTTGTAGATTTGGTATAGTTGAGACTTCCGCTGTGCTACTCTCGTGTTTTAGATCATTTAAGACTTGTAATAACTTAAATATGCAAATTTGTGCTTTTTATGTGATGTACTGTTACGTCTGTTCATTAGCGCTTTACCGACTCGATCCTGTGAAAAGCGGAGACGCTTCAGTACACTCCCACTTTATTGAAATATTTTGAAAATTTTGTAGTAATCATGTGTACCTAAATTATTTTGACATGTCAATTTTTAGAAATTTTGGACCAATTATAGATATTATTAAAACTAATTTGTGGTGACATTGAGGTAGAATGTCGAATTATCCAAAAAAACAATTATATTCTTCATCAATCTCTCGGATATTAGATATAAGAGAACATAGGAGCCCAAATATAAATTGGTGCAACATCTACCATTAATTTTTTTTGAGGTGCATATAGTTCAATTCAAATTACTTTTAACAAGCATACAAACATTCTTCAAAATTTTAGTAAATAAGAAATAATTTAACAAATTGAAACTCAAATATGCAAAAAGTACATAAGGTTATTTAGTATATTTGATTGTCAAATTATATGTAGTCTAATACATGTAAATAAGAAATCATATATGTAGTCTAATACATGTAGTATAATACAAAAATTCGTTAAATTTTATTAAATAAGAAACAATATATGTAGTCTAATAGATGTAAAAAATACATAAGGATCTTTAGTATATTTTATTATCAAATTATTTCACAACGCAAAGATGCCTTTAGCTGTTATTGGGTCGGATTGGCCCAAACTCGTTGCTCTCCCTACAAATTTATTGGACCCCTAGCCGCACTTCACACAGCCGCGCCTAATCAGTGCATCCCCTGAGGCGAGGCGGCGGCTGGTATGGTGCGGCGGCCGAGGCACGGCAACGAGGCACCCCATTCCAGCTTCAGACCTGCATGGCACTGAAGGATGGTGCGGCGATGTGATCCGTAGAGTGGTGGTGCAGATCTTGCCAGGCCGCATGACTCCCTCCTCTACCATCTTTGAGGACAACTGCAGTGAGATGAGTCCGATGCATCGGGATGTCGACGACGAGGTCAACGCAGATACTGACAAACATGAACGAGTATTGTTTCGTCTTGATCTTGAGATCCACCAAGTTACTATAAGCTCCTCACTATTGACTGGGATATCGCCTCCCACCGAAAGAATAATTAGTCTAGCTAGGGTCTTGAACCCAGGTGTGTTGTTTCTCGCACAACGAACCTAACAAGTTGAGCTACACTCAATTTGTCAATATTTGTGTAAAATTGCCATAAAAGGAGCTAAATTATCTCTGCTACAAATTAGTTGTCGTGGGCCAACTCAACCCAGAGTCGACAGTCCGTAGGGTGTTTGTCATTGTCGTGTGTGTAGCACCCTGTGTTTTTCCATCTCTTAAAAACTACTAAAAAATTTGAACTTTTGGAATTTGAACAAATTTAATGAAGCTAGAGGATAAATTCATCTCAAATTTAAATTTTTTATTTTTAATCATGCATAAAACCCCACCATATTCATTTCTGGATTTTATTATTTTTATTTATATGTTTGTTTGGTCTTTTACCCTTTTAAAATTTGAATTCCATTTCAAATTTGAAAATTTTTAAATTCTTGGAAAAAAATTCAAACCTTTCTTTTCTTCTTGGGCCGCTTTTCTCCATTCACCCTCAACCGGCCCAGCCTCTCTTCCATCTTTTTTTTTCTCCCGCAGCGTACCCAGCCCGCTAGCGGCCCAGCATCTCTGGCTCAGCTCGCTCAACCGCATCCTTAGACCCTGCCTGTCATCACCTTCCTCTGACTGCGCCAGGGCGCGCCATGCTAGCCGGTCTCCCCACCATCGTCTCATCACGTCTGGCTACGGCCACCGTCGGGTCACACACGTGACTGCGCCCGTGCCCCCACCGCCTGTCTCGTCGCCCCGTCTTATCGACTTGAAGCCAAGAAAGTGTGCCATGTCGTGACGCCACTCCACGTGAGCACCTCCCTCGTCCTGTCTCATCACTACTACTGTAGCCACTCCACCGCGCGCGCCACTTGCATGGCCTCGCGTCCCCTCCCTGGCAAGCCATCGTATCGCTATTGAATTTCGGCGACTGAGCCGACGACCCAGCCATCCAACTGCTCGCTCTCGGGCTCACTTAAATAGCCGTCACGCTCCGTCCTGCGTGCCTCCTTCACCCATGCGAGCTTATCTCTCTCCTTCCGCACCAGAGCACCACCAAACCCACGTACTTTTCCCCGCCGCCTCCCTCTTCTTCTCCGGCGGCCCCTCCGGCAAATCGCCGTGAAGCAACCTATGGGCCTCCGCTGCTTCTTCTTCACCCTCCGGCTTCATCGAGCTGCGCCTAACCTCGTTGTGTCTCCCTCTTGCGCAGCCGAGGCGAAGAACCGTGGCGCCAACGTGGGCTAGGGTTTCGGACGCCGCTGACTGCACTGTGAGCTAGCTTCCCCTCTCCCCTCTTTGTCTCTCTCCCACACTACTTCTCTCCTTCAGTCTTGCACACACGCAAGCTTCGTGGCTAGCTCTGTTGAGGCGTCCGAAACCCTAGCCGGTAGGTTTCACTACAACAAATCTGTTAATTTTTCTGTCCTCGCCCAGCCCAGCTGAGGCGTGCACCATGCTCAGAATCCTCACGCGCACGCGCACGCGCACGCGCACGGCTACACGCGCGTGCGAACGCTCCACCGCAGACTCCTCCCCTTTGCACACCGCCGCGCTGCCCTCATGCCACCGCTCCGGTGACCCTCGTCGTCGACGTGTAGCACACCTAGCTGCGTCGCACCGCCTAGAGACCCTACGGCTGGTTCTTGTCGTGCTCCGCCCCTCACAAGTGTCGCCGGCTAGAATCTCAGTGATGCGCCACCACGCGCGCTCTCCCTCTGGCGAGCTTTAACCGCGTCACGCCGCTTGTGACGTGGCGTGCCACATCAGCACGCGGGTCCAACACAACCCGGTCGCACGTGCACACTCGACGCCCGATACATGGATGCGGTGCACGAGGACCAATCTCACACGTGCACCGGTTCACAGCTCCATGGGCTGAGTCCACAAAATAGAGTTCAGAAGTGCACCGGCACCTGTGGGCCTACCTGGCAGTCTCTCAGGCTCTCTGTGAACTGCTAGGGCCACACGGCTTGTGCACACAGAAACTTATTTCGAGCACTTTTCCAATATCAGAAAAATCCCATAAAATTCTAGAAATAACTAGATTTTATTCTAATCATTGTCCAGCCCTTTTTTACTCTAAATTAATTAGTATTAGGCCTATAATTAATCTCTTATCTTGATCCTAATTAATTTCATCATTGCAAACTTTTAAAATCCATAGCTCTTCCATTGTAACTCCATTCTTGGTGATCCTTTCGCCAAAATTCATCTAAATTCATCCTCTCTGTCACTGCCAGAAACTTCCCCATTTGGTCCCTGCTTGGCTTCTATTTGATTTATTGCTTGTTTAGTTAGTTGTTTGCACGACAGATATATTTGTTGTATTTATTTTTAATTCGATAGACTATCAAGTCGTTGAGTAAGAATTGAAGACCCGGATTACGAGGACTTGAAGTAGAAGACTTTGGTGAAAGGCAAGTCCTAACCCCTTTGATCATGTTGATCCTATGATTGCAAATGATCCAATTTGGAGCCAACTTTATAAATAAATGTGCATGATCTTCAAATGTGATTTAAATGCTTAGTACGATCCTAAGTACTTGTTGATTGCCATGTCTTGATGTTACTTATATCCTGATTCCATTGTTAAACCTTGAATCCACTATCGTTAATTCTTTAATGATATGTTGGAATTATATGCTGCGTAGGACTTAATTAATCTTGCTATACATGCTTTTTGTGTGAAATAGTGTGTGTGATTGGTGGAGTGCGTGTGAATATGAAATGTGTGGTATGGTAACTAGTAGTGATAATTATTCAATCTATAGTGGGGATACTTTGGCGGGAGCATGCGAGGTAGTCCTCAGTGGGGAGGGCTATCTCTGGGATGCGACTCCTCTATGAGGATAGCTATTGAAGATGTCTGCTTCGATTGTATAATGACCAGTTCATGTGTCGCCTTGCCTGGCACCCTTCGTACAACCACATGCTTAGAATGGGAAAAGTTTGAAACCACCCTAGTATAATGTTCACCCGGTACCGACCTAGAGGGCAGGAGTTGCAGCGGAAGCCAGGAGAAGACTCGATGATGTAGACGTCGGGATCCGGCATATGGTGATTATTCAGGTCTTTCTACATGATGATGATACATTTGAAGCCCCTTATCGCAGTATTTCCGTGGTGGTGCCATGGTGACACCAAGTTGGTACGGGACCATTAGTATGCCTGTCCAAGCCATGACAATAGGGAGGACTGGTGTACCTTGTGGGGAATTGTGTACAACCTCTGCAGAGTGTATAATCTGTTCGGATAGCCGTGTTTCACTGTATTGGTTAACGGTGTGAGTTACCCCCTTGGTGTGTTTTTGGAATACTCCGGTGTGGAACTGTGTGCTAGTTTCCTGCTAGCATTAAAACTTGGAAACCGACGGGACCGACTATCCCCCCCCCCCCCAGGGCCAAACAACCCCACTAAATACCACCGATAATGTTGACTGTAGTTTGTGAACTGTTTCGTTTTCCAAACAACCCTTGAATAAATTGGCTTTCCGCCGTTATGATAAACTCTCAGCCTATACCTTCTTTACACCCTTGCATATACATACCCCTTGTGCTAGGGCTGACTGAGTACATTATGTACTCACCCCTTGCTTTAATCATCCAGATGAAGAGCCCAAGTACCAGTATCAAGATGATGAAGATGAAGAGTAGGGTTCCGTCTGCGCTCAAGATGCCTGTAGTAGTGGTCTCGCTTCCGTCTTACACTGTAGTAGTGTTTAAATGGCTCTGTTGTGGTAGCTTGTTGATGTGATGTTTGTTCTAAGTGTAAGGCCATTGGCCATTGTTGTAAGACCGTTATGTAATAAAAGTCTTGTATGCGAGACTTGTAATATTTTGTAAGTGATGACTCTGTGATGACATTATGTGTAAGTGTTCATATCAGGGACTGATGGTAAGCATTAGTGCTCCAAAAATAGGGTATGACAGAGTGGTTGTTGGCGCATAGCTGGGGCTAGGGGGCCACCTTGGTGTCGGTGCCCCGCACCTTTCCAAGTCCGAGTTTGTTAAGAAAAAAATATTAAATTAGATTCAAATTAGTTAGATTAAATAATGAAAGAGGAGAATCAGTCAGTTTAGATTATATAGAATCTATTTAGAACTGGAGTAGCCCCCCCCCCCCCCCCCCCCCCGCCCCTCTCTCTCTCCGCTCTATATAGCCTCCGCCGCCCTACCCCGCTGCCTACTTCCCCCCTTCACAGGCCAGCGGTAAGGGGGCGGGGGGGGGGGGGGGGTTGGTTGCAAAACACTTGGTATCAAATCCTGTTGTACTACAAAAAGGAATGGTCAAATTATGTTCTTTTGCTGCGAGTTTGCTCATGTTATTAGGTTGGTCGCTGTCATGATCAGTGCTCAACTATCTTTCAACAGCTGATCAAATATTTAAGCCCAGATAAGCACGTGCACAAAACAAAAGTACAGTATATAAACTAGTTAGATGCTGGCAAAACAAAAATCAATCAGATGTGACACAAGCTTCGGTTGTGAACACTTTGCATCCAGTGGACGACATCACACAAAAGCTAGCCAAACCTTGACAGCAGTGAACCCGCCCAGTGTCCAGACAACGCGGGACATTAGGCTATTATGCCATCATAATTTGAGAGGTCAAGATGCATTTTGCATATCCTCAGAAAATCATAGAGGAAAATCCAACCGTATAACATACCGTGTTCTTAATGCAAAGATAAACAAGGATGATAGCAAGAATTATTATCCCAGCTCGTGTAATCCCCAGATTCTCCTCACCCCTCTTAATCGTCCACTGAATCATAGTATCCAACATAATCATAGTTAGGCCATTAGGCCATCATTATTCCAAAGATCATCAAGTATTTTGCATGTTTTTAGAAAATCATAGAGGAAAATCCAACTATATAATTGTGTTCTTTATTCAAAGATAAACAAGGACGCTAGCAAGCAATGTTATTCCAGCTGGCGTGATCCCATAATTTTTTCACTCCTCTATATATTAATCCTCTGAATCATAGTATCTAACATAATCATAGTAGCATCGATCAGAGGGTTTTAATCTTGTAGGAAGAGTCAGCTTTTTCACCCCTCCACATTTCACCCGTAGCTCCTTATCGATATAACGTTTATCGAAATACCCTGTAATGTGCAGAGATTCCAGTAGTGGGCAACGGTCAAGGATCATGTTTAGACCATAACCTGTGAGGTCACACTCATACAGTTCTAAGGTGTGTAACTCGTGCATCATTGGAATCTCTCCATCAATTGGCTCCTTGTCAAAATCATCCTCGTTGCATTCAAGGTCAGAAGAGCCAGCATACATCAGCACGAGTTTCTTGAGATTTGGACAAGCTTGGCAGACGGAACGAAGCATCTTGACATCACGATTAATCTCATATGTGAAGTAGATTTCAAGATTCTCAACCATGGGGAGCTTTTGGAGGGTCATAATCAGTTGTTCGGTGCCTTGTTGGTAGTCTCCGAACTCTTCAATATCAAGGGTTTTCAAAGAAGGTGCACTGCATGAAACATCATGTCATCAATTATGCAGACTATACAGGACTTACGCCCCTCAATGGTACAAAGGCAGATTAAGATTGCACAATCAAAATCATGTCAGTTATCAGTATTCAGTAATAGTATAGACGAGAGGAATCGAATCAAATACCTTTCGACGAGATAGGGTAGATCCTGATAGCTGAGGCGTCCCTTGAACGATTCGCACTGCCCCGCGGCACGGGCCAGAGCGACACGCCCCAACGCCATCTCGGCAGCAGCACCGATGTGGCGCTGTAGGAGCTCGTCGATGGTGCGCCAGCCGATGTGCCGATACATGTCGGGCTCCAGCTCGAGCGCGACGCGGCGCCAGGCCGTGCAGACGAGCTCAGGGCCCAGCATGATCTCGCGCTGCCCCAGCTTGCGGAAGATAATTAGCAGAATGTCCCCGGGCAGCGCTGCCCAGTTGCCCGCAAAGACTCCAGCCGTGGAGTCCGGCGAGGTTGGTTTCATGCGCTTGCGCTGGGAGGAAGCCATCGCTGGAAGGAACGTAGGGCTAGCTTACGAACATTGGCCAGGTATGACTCTGCTTTGGAGATACATAGGAAAGAGTCACGAACTAAAAAGGTGACAGGGAATTCCCTTCCGTGTACATATAATTTCCAGGACTTGGACTCGGATGCACGAGATCAACTGATCAAGGATCTTTCCAGTTTAAAGAGCTTGACACGCTGTGACATCTCAACAAGGTCGGTCGATCGGATATAGAACTTGTACAATTTTCCTGGTGGTACTGTGGCAGCCCAGTTTGGCCCAACTACTAGGGCCACTCCATGGGCCGATAGCCTCGATATATCGTGCTATATGAACGATCAGATGTTCCCGGACTTACAAGATTTGGCGGCCCTACCATGTGATTTGTAGCCAATTATCCAGTCACCTTTGATGGGGAGAAATAGAAAAGCATTGAAATTGCTAGTCCTTAGCAAAAAATTAAATTGTTATGTACACTTATTATGTTCAGTTGTTTTCTTTTCCTGGCCACAGGCCACCTCGCCTACAATGGGATCACTGTGTTGCACTTGTTTTTGGTCTATGATGGTAGACTGCTGTAGAGCCAATTTGCTAGAGAAATCATTTAAAAAATTTCCTAGAATAATCTTGGTGCCGAGTCAAAGTACAAAAGAAATTTTGGCCAAAAAAAAGGGAGAGAGAAAAATCAAGGAGCAGGACCCAGGAGAGGGAACGAAGATTGTCAGTGGGTCGCGACCCTGGGAAAAGGCCGGGAACCCGCAGGTATTGAGTCTAGCTTCCAAATGTGCCCTCAGAATATAACAATATTAACGAGCGTGCTGATATTTCAACTTTAGACAGCAGGTCCGTAAACTAAATGTGCCAGTACAGCACAATGCTGAGAACAACAAGCATGTTTAGGGAACAACAAATATGCAGCTGTGTGGTTGTTTACTAAAAAACTGTAATGACAAAAGTCATACATGAAGAACGTATTTTTGATGTGGATTTCATATGTTACCGTGGCAAACTCATTGAACATAAGAATTCCTCCTCCATGCTGCGTCTCCTGCTTAAATTCTCTCTAGCATTAACATTGTTCTGTTCAAACGAGGGATTGTCTAGCATTGGCATACCCCCATCAGTTCCAGCGGTGTTTGTTTCAACACCGTGTAACCCAGATTGCAATGCTTCAAGTCTTGTCTCTACTTGCCTCATTGTAGGTCTATCTTCACTATGTAAGCTTAAGCACATCACTGCCATCGTCGCTACTTCTTTGGCTTCTTCTGCCCCTTCCTCAACGACCTGTGGGTCTAGTATCTCCGAGACTTTGTCTTGGTTCACTAGCAAGATGAATTCTGCAGTTAGACTGGCTCCTTCTGATGACAAACGGGCAAATGGTTTCTTCCTTGTTAAAAGCTCAACAAGTACTACGCCAAAGCTATATACATCACTTTTCTCGGTGAGTCGCCAAGTGTGGTAGTACTCCGGATCTAAATATCCAAAAGTTCCTTGGACAGCAGTGTTTGCTCCACTTTGATCAATGGGGATACCTCGAGAAGTTCCAAAATCTGATACTTTTGCTGTGAGCTGTTCATCAAGTAGGATATTGGCAGACTTGATATCTCGATGTACTATTGACATCGTAGCAGCAGAGTGCAGATAAGAAAGAGATCTTGCTGTTTCAAGGGCTATTCTCACTCTATCCTTCCATGACAAAGATACCGGAGTATCAACATGGAGATGATCAGAAAGAGTTCCGTTGGAAATGAACTCGTAGACCAACAATGGAACTTCTGTCTCAAGACAGCATCCGAAAAGCTTCACCACATTTCTGTGGTTCACTTGAGAGAGGATAGCAACCTCATTAATGAAATCATCTATCTCTCTCCTAATGACAATTTTGGACTTCTTGATGGCAACAACACGTTGATCAGACAAAATACCTTTATAGACGGTGCCGTGGCCTCCACCCCCAAGCTTTCGAGCTGCATCAAACTTATTTGTTGCCTTCTCAAGTTCTTCTAGGGTGAATATCATCCTTTCTGCAATATCCTTGTCCACAAGCTGTTTTAGCAACAAACCTCGGTTTTGCTTGAAGAAGAATTTCCTCGACTTCCTAACTTTCCAGGCACTAAGCTTTCGTCTTACAATCAGAGCACTAATGATAACTAGTGCAACAGATGTGCCGCTACAGATTCCTATCGCAAGAACAAATCCTGCAAAAATATTTTAATATTATTTTGACACTTGATGCACAGTAACCCAGCAGAAAAATTGGAGAGAAAATACAAACTAGTTACTTTTTTTATTTTTCAAGTGGAACATAACTTGCAATGGAACTTGATTTTTTACAAGCATTATCAAGTTTTCTAGATAGTGAGAAAGGATGTCTTAGTGTTGTTGTTGGATAAATTCTGTATGTAAAACTATTTGCCTCAAAATGAAGGGTGCCTAAGGAAAATATTCAATAATAAGTCTGTTTGCGTAACACAAGATACAAAGGAATCACCAGTAGAATTGCTTTGGTTCCTTGGCACTGCTAGGTAACTATATTGACGAAGACAACTTTCCAACCAGCTGATAGATACATCTTAGGATAATGGTGCAGTCATTGCATAAAACAATATACGATATGCGTATATAGTAAAAAAGCATGCAGTGATTTTAATCTATAATTTGAGACAACGTAGAACAATAACTTTTTTGGTTTGCATGGAGCAAACACCTAGAGAAAAAAGTTCGGCAAAACTTCATCGAAATATCCAATGTTTTGACTTTTCTGGTGATATTTCGTTATCGCTCTAATGCATTAGTTTTGTGCAATTTAAATAAGCTGAAGGGAAAATTTTCAAAGGAGTGCTGCTGTCCTGACAATTTTAGATTGGAGCTAGCTTATTGCTTGTTACCTGGAAATTTCTTTCTTGTTGAAGTTGAAGCACACCCATTCGGTCGACGAGGGTCACCTGAGGTGCCATGAGGGCAGGTACAGTTATATGATCCGACCAAGTTAATGCATTGGCCAAAGCATGAGTATTGTCCTGGATTTGCACACTCGTCGACATCTGCATTCAATGAGTATTATAATGAGTTTTAGAAAGCTACGGTATGCATTTCATACTATAAATACCCACAGTAACAATATCTTAGCCACATATAACAAGATACGCAGTGGAATATTTATGGAGGAAGCTGGAAAGTGGAAACATCATCTATGTGGATGGATTTGTGTGTACCTTGGCATCCTTGTCGCATGTAAGGGTTGCCTTGGTACCCCTTCTGGCACACGCAGTTGTAACCTGATAATGTTGTTGAGTTGGAGTCACGGCACTGGCTGTTGTCGCTGAGGCAACCGTTGTTGCTAGAATTTCGATCTCGAGCACATGAGGAGTTACTGAACACCCAATCCACGATCGTCCTGACTTCAATCCCCGGCAAGGAGCGGCGCACACCTCTTGCGACACTTTGGCTGGAGGCACGCGATGCAGCCGCTTTCTGCAACGCCATGACGTTCTGTTCCTTACTCCACCAGCCCGTGTCCACCACGACCATGCTCCAGCTCCTCGTATGGTTTCCCCCACTACTCATGCTCATCAGCTGAATGCTAAGTGTGTTACCGCTATAGAATCGTGAAGTGCAGCAGCCGACACCAGAGCACCTCCCATCGGTGGCCATTGCAGGCTGACCTGCCGCCGCGCATTCGGGCCCGCAGGTGGCGGCCGATCCGTCTGAGGAAGTCGTTGCGATCAGGAACCCGCACCCGAGGACGGCGAGGTCGTTCGCCCCAGACACCCTGTAGAGGCTGCCGTCGAGAGGCACCGTCCACTCCAGCTGGTCGGTGTCGTCGCCGGCCGCCACGCTGAGGATGCCTCCGTCGATGCGCATCGTGCCGTCTTGAAGGGAGATGTCCAGCACTTGGACTCCAGTGCTGTCAAGGAAGAGCTTCGGGGAATTGTACGTCTCGTTGCACATCATCTTGAAGCCGTCTCGGTAGCACCCGGCACTGATGCCGAAGGGGTAGGGTATGCTTATGTTGCCGCAGCTAGGGCAGGGCGGCGCTGGAGCCTCTGAATCAGCAAGCACCACGGCTGCGGCTGCTAGAAGCTGCAAAAGCAGCAACGGCAGCGTGTCTACGGAAAATACAGTCATTGCTGCTGGGCAAATGAAATGGACTGATCAATTCGTTGGCAAGGCTCACCTCCTGTTGTAGCAGATAGCCAGATACTCCATATATATATAAAAAAGTAGCATATGTATGCAAATAGAAGAAAGAAAGACTTGTACCGACCAACCCACCAACATGTAAGAGTCTTCCTTGCTTGCCAATTACGATTTGTTCTTGTGCGCGTTAGACTTGATATGTAAGATTTTGATGTTTGCTCTTTCCGTGCGCCACTCCAGTCTTTGTCAGTGCGGTAATCTATCTTCGTCTACGTCCAACACCCGATATATAGCAGGTTAGCTGTATTCCACTCAAATGGCTAACATGCTTAATTAGTCGCGCAGCGTGACGTTCCGGATACGCCAAACTAGTATGTTGGAAAACTTCAGCGTGAAAAGGCCTGCTGAGTCATGGGTTCGTACTACTTTTTGGAAAATGTCAACGTGAAGCGGCCCCCGAGTCATGGGTTCCAACTTAAAATTCTAACCACTGATAGGAATTACTTTTTACATATTCAGAGAAGTTCCTATCACTTCGTGGAAACACGAGCACTTTTGACAAGAAAGTCAGATGGCCGGAAACCGTGTGAGCAATGTGGAAGAAGAATGGAGGGAAATGAAGCGTATAGTAGTTTCTTTAGGGAAACTAGCTACAATAGGCCTCTCGACCGACCTGAACAAATTCCATTTCCAATATGCTTGTGGCAAAGAGCCAAAGACATCAACAGGAAGTTCGATGAGGATGTTGCAACAGCCAACAGGCAGCAAGCGATAGCCAAAATAAGAGAAAGTATAGCATCAGCAAGCAGGAAGCCCGAGCTACCTTAACCCCGGGCTGTCAATCATCACAAAAAAGCAAGAGAACACCAGCAATACCACACGACGATTCAATTTAGATGACGAAGGCCTAACACACATCCATGTCCTTTCAGAACCATCATGCGTGACCTTTTGTTTTCTTCCTTGTGCAATAAAGACTGCACATGTGTCCGACAACTCGGAGAGCATGAACCAAATCAACACGACTAGTAAGAGGCTTTTCTCGGAAGCAGCTATTATTTCAAATAGCCCGCAGGACCAAGGCAACACCAGCACAAAACTAAGCTCCTCTGGTTCCTATGAATACGGCTGAACAACGACCGCATTTCTGTATGGTTTGAGAAACGTTACATGGCACACTTTTAATCAGATCAAGAACGCAATTAACTCTCAGTCAACAAAAGTTGCCAGTAAATAAAAAATGATCAATACTGAAGGATGAAATTTAGCATGATCTTTTGATAATTTTAATGCATATGGAACTGTAAGAAAAAGAGTGGAAAACAACTGTCACTAGCTGAAAGTGAACCAAGTTACGCTTTAAACACAAGTTGGGGTGGGAAAGTCCTACTTGATAAGCATTAACAGAACTGATAAACATCCATTACAGTTTTTATTAATCTTAAGGGAAATGAAAGAATTAAAAGGCAAGAATCCACAACCTAAACCACCACTGGGTTTTCAAGTATCACAAAAGAATGTACCGGCAAATCATAATCTAACAAAGTCCTGCTGGTCATCTGCGTCTCAAGATGAAAAGAATCTTATTTCAACAACATCGCTCATGACTTTTTTAGTTGCTCCTGCAAGAAAGAACCCATGTGAATCCAATAACATGGACAAATGAATTCAGATTGCCCAGAGAACCGAGGCAACCAAAACAATGGGATAACTAATTAAGCTGCTTTCCTTAAGAGTTAGAAGCAGCTACCATTCCTAGATTTTCAGGTTGCCCAGAGAACCGAGGCAACTCCGAACACATACCAAGCTCCTATGGTTCTTATGGAAACGACTCAACAAAGGGCGCGTGTCGCATCATTTGAGAAATGTTATATGACCTACTTATCAGACCAGGATCATATTATAATACACTCCAACCAAACATAAATATAAGGAAAGTAAAGAGTAAATGATCAGTAGTTTTATTAACACCAGAAACCAGACATTTGGGATCACCTATGCGGTTTGTTTTCTGAGATTATCTAATTTAAGGAGAACTCTGTTCTCCAAGATCAGCAAAATATTTACCGACAGTTTCACAAATCACTACAAGATATAGAATATTTACCGACAGTTTTCTTAAGGTGCCCAACAGTTTCCTAACCAATCTTAATTATTTCTAACAAATGACCAATAGTGTTACTAGTATAAATTCATATATTCCCAACAAGTTTTGCAAATTCCCAACAATGTCATCCCCTACAAAACTTTCACCCACAGTTATAATACACTTACTAATATAATAAAAACAGTTGGGCACTTACAAGTAAACTGTCGGGAAAAGAGTTTGCTCTAGTAGTTAATAGGAATCAACTATTTGATGCAGTCCAACCAGTACAAATCAGCAATGTTAAAAAATGACTCCAAATAACATAAAGCCTGTAACAAATGCCATTGTTCAATCCTCTATGGGGCATTTGCATGGTTACCCCTGTTTTGAGTGTTAACTATGAGTTTGCCCTCATTTTTTCAACTTTTCACCATTGCCCTTGTTTCCGTTCAAGTTGTTGCATCGTTGTCCCTATTTTGATTAAAAAATATTTATGGTTTTGCCATCAAAGTGGGGGCAATAATGCAACAAACTTGGTCAAAACAGGGGTAATGGTGCAAAGTTTAAAAAATGAGGGTAAATTCATAATTAAGGTACAAAGTAGGGGCACTCATGTAATGGTGCAATGTATTACACGCAAGCCTCCACCAGGAACTCTAACCAATATTTTATTCTACGTAAAAGTAAGTTCGTTCAATATGGAAAAATGAGTTGACAAACGTAAATCACACACTCGTATATATTCATGAAATACAATTCTCTCTCATTTTTTTCCTTATTTTACAAAGAGGGTGAAATAATCTCTTCACCTCTGTCAAACACACTAACCACATTGATAACTGGATTAAAAAAATTGTAAATCAATTCACAATACAGTATTTCTTGATATTACCACTCAATTAATTATAAGTTCTAGCTCTAAAATAGTAAAATCTCTTCCTAAAGCATAGGAAGCCTATAAAGCATCATGTGAGAAAAAGACATTGGTAAGACGAGAGTTTGTCAATGTTAACCTTCTACAAAAACACATTGGTAAGACGATAGTTTGCTGATGTGGCTGACGGAAAAGGGCTTAAAAGGGATCCATGGTTAAATTTTGGGTACAGTTTGGAACTTGGTTCTGACAGGGGCAAATAAGGGATGAGTTGCTAGAACAGGGGGAAATAAGGTATTTGCTCCTACAAATATAAGAGAGCTGATCTTCTATGTGCCAGGAACCTAGATTCCTTTTGAAATTATCCTAAGCTAGTTTTTCACCGAGGAGGTGGAAGCAGCAGGGGAGGCTCCTACTTCACATGTCACTCAAATTCGGAACCCATGACAACAATAACATTCTAATGCCAGCACCAGTACCACACACAAGATAACATGAGATCAAATAACCGCTGGTTTTCTGAACCTGAAGGAAACTTTACCAATGATCTAGCAGAATCATACTACTACTGGAGGATGTTTATTGCTCTTATCACTCTTGATAAAAATAATCAGTATTGTTGGCAACTTCTGGTTCTATAGGCGTGGTACGGTTTTAAAGGTTCAAAAGGTATCTCTTTGAGCATGCTTCATACATAAACACCTTACTGCAACTAAATGATATCAGTGGTAATAAAAAGATACAAAATAAAAGTGCCCGCTAGTATAACAGAAAAGCTCACCTCGCAATTTGTGGGTTGTCACCAATCTAAGCTCAATAAGTTTCCAGTGTACGCACTGATTTCACTGCAGTGCGCCACATTTGCCACATTTGAGAAATTGTTGGTTCTTGGATCATGAATTTCCACCAGCTGTAAGCCTCCTACATGTATGACTATCCTCCCATCTTCTAACACAAACAGGGGACGAAAAGACAAATACTTGCTGACATATCGTTCAATTTGTATGCTATATTGTTTGGCCCAGAGGTCCTTGTTAAAATCCATCAAAAACCAGAGGTCCATGCAGGTAGATGTGACCTGAACAATAACTAGCGAGCCATTCAGGTTGGCTAGTGACACCTGCTTTTCCCTTGGTCCATCAGCCTCATTATTGAGATCAAGAGGATTGTCAAGAAACCTGTTTAGGGGTCCACTGGCATCCCACATCTCTGTCTCAAACTCAAACGAAACTACCCAATAGTCATCATCGATCTCTTCGCCATCCAAAACGAGAGAAGAATATGTATCCTTATCCGTACTTAAAAAGTAGACGACTCCATCAACAACTATGCTGGTCTTTTCACTTCAACACACAGAGAGTGGAGAGTCCACCATCACCCTCCACCCTTCATCATCACAGCAGCAACATAGGGTGCACAACTCGAATCGAGCATCAACCATGCAACCGCTTATATATGAAACCTTTCGAAGCACCTTGTAGTCCCCCGTGCTAGTAACTTGCCCAACCAGATAAAGGTCATCGGTCCAACCATGCACGGAGAGCCCGTGACCGACATCCTTGTTAGCAAGGTGTGTCGGAACAGGATACACGACTCCAGTAGCTGGGTCGATCAATTGACGTCCGCCATCCTCATCCGTCTTGATGCAGACGTGGTCAAGGGGCATGCTCGTGATGTGGCCATCAAAGTTCAGTCGCTTAACGATGCGCCCGGACAGATCCAAGATATTGACAATGCTTTATGGCTTCCAATCTTCATCATCAGGATCGATATCCCCGTCCGCCTCGGTTGGAAAGAAAGCGTACTTAGAGCCAACAATGATGAGTGGTTCCGGGTGGCATGCTGCATGGTCATCGGCGAACGCCGGGTCGGAGAGGAGCAAGCGCCACGGCCGGCAGACAGCGCGCAGACGGCAGAGATCCTTGGCTGGCAGGCGCAGCAGGATGTCGTACACGAGGTCCATGGGCAGAACGCCCATGCTGGAGGCCGAGCGAGTGGGCACCACACGCCGGTCTGGCATGGAGCACAGCTTCGACATCGACGCCATCGATCCCTGAAATAAACATTTCGATGTTGAGGTGATTTCTTTAATTCTCATGATGTCGCATAAGCTCAGCAAGGATGAAACGCATCGAGATGGGATGGGAACAAAGATATATGCCAGACAGGCCAGCAGATCTAGGCTAGAGAGATTTCCAGAGATTAAGCCAGGGAAATGAAAAATGCTTACTACTAGTTGATGGCGACGGATTCTGACACGCCAGATCAAGTCCACGGCCGGCAGTAATAAATCGAAGACTCGCGCTCTTCCGGGTTAGCTAGGTTTATCCCTACCGGCGCGAGGAAACGCAGTGCCGAGTGAGATAACGCACCGGACGATCGAGGGAGAGCGACCGGGGGTCGGAGATGTGACGGCGCGCGGGCGTTCGCCTGCGCCGTCGAGGGAAGTGCGTCGTGGGGATCGGCGCGTAGAGGTTTGGGACACGGCGCTGCGGCGGCGTGCTATTCCGAAAAAGAAATGCAGCACCGAGAATGGGATTAATTTCTGGGTCGATCGATGACATGTGGGATCGCCCGCCGCTGGACCCACGTGTAGTGAAACTGCAGTCTGAGTCCACGTCAAGGAACCGCTTCCGGGCAATCAGGCCACAATTCTGGGCCAGCGAGTTCGGCCAAACATTTCTTACGGGTCCAAGCCCACAGTGCTCGTAGCCCATGTAGCTTGTCCGTAGTTTAGGATTTTCCTACATAGCACTCAGACTCGGCTGCTATCAGCACCTATAGCCAAAAAAAAAAAGCACCTGTAGCAGCAGCCATCTTTGACATGCCGGCACAAGGGAATCCTCTGAGTCCCCCACCCCCCAACACCCCCCCCCCCCCCCCCCCCCCCAACACACACACACACACAAATGGAATCGGTCGACACTTCTTCCTTTCTCTCCTCATCTGTTGCCCGCCCCGCCCGGAGCGCTCCCGCGTCATGCCATGTTATCGGGCCGCCGTCGCCCTCGCTCCACATGGCTACAACAATTATTTTTTCCATCTGAAACCTTTTTTACTGCCCAGAATAATTGTTTTCTTCGCCAAGAACAATTTCTCCTTCAGAACAAATTTTATGTTCATCCGAAATAATTTTGTCTCCTCAAGAAGAACTACCCATACTAGGCTGCTTTCGATTAACGGGACACAGCTAGGCATACCATCAGCTTAATCTTTGGAACCAATCACAATGCAATGAAAAGAAGATATTGGAATGATCTTTACACTAAGGCCAAATCCACACCGAAAGTATTTCTCCAATAAGATTGCTGTCTATCATGTTTCCGAGATGCTGAGATTCGAACCTCATGATTTCCACGGTTGCCACTGGTTCCTTTGGCCCATATTGCACTGGCAGGGGCCAGTAGAAAGCGGTCTGCCACTAGAGCTGGCTACCGCGTTTACCACCGTTAGATTTAGAAATAGTAAAAAAGTCAGAAATTCAGATAAGAAAACCTTAGGAGACACCAGCAGCATGTACAGGGATCAACCTATTGGATTCATATTATTTGGTCGCCTAGAGTCAGTATCTTAAAAGAATTTTAGATGGCGCAATGGAGGGCGGCCATCTTTCCCCAAGCATTCTTTATAGTTCTGATTCAACCAACCAAACGGTGACTGGCCTGTGCACAACACCAGCTAATAGACGAAACATCCTATTAGATCATTGTATTTGGTCGTCTAGAGTTATTGAAACAGTTTCACATGTGATGAGGGAGGGCTGCTATCTTCCCTTCAAAGTATTCTTCATAGTTTTGATTGAACAGAAACAGTCATGGATATGTGCACTACCCCTGCTAACAAGGGGATCAAACCTACTAGAGTCACTGTATTTGGTCGCCTAGAGTGAGTATCTCTTAACATAAATCCAGGGAGGGCGGCTATCTTTCCCTATGCATTCTACATACTAGCCTATCAACCCGTGCACCCGCACGGGCTAGCAAGTTTTTGCAAAATTATTAAAAAAGTTATATTCACAATTTAAACTATTTTTGTTTTTAATCTTGGAACCAAAACAAAATAGGAATTGTTTCTTCTAAGTCGTCATCATCATCTCAATTGTTCCTTACTCTCCTTTTTCTTTCACACCATATTTTTGTATATACTACTCCCTCCAATCTTTGTCTATTTGAGCTAAGCAACCGTGAACATCAAAAGAAGAGTGAAGGGAGTAACTAATTAATAAGTTTGGACATGGCAGTTATTTTCATCTATTTAAC
Source organism: Eragrostis curvula (assembly GCA_007726485.1). Taxonomy (NCBI): domain Eukaryota; kingdom Viridiplantae; phylum Streptophyta; class Magnoliopsida; order Poales; family Poaceae; genus Eragrostis; species Eragrostis curvula. Next base: position 526,990 of record RWGY01000361.1, on the reverse strand, counting down.
AATCATATCTCCTTGGGCATGGCAGTTATTTTTCATCTACTTAACAATTATCTATCCGTCATTGTTTCCACACCTAGTTCTCTAGTGACTAAATTAATCACTTCAGTAATCAAATAATCATATAAGCCAATAAAATAACATCCGATGTAGTGTACCATGTCGAAACATGGTCATATATCACGGTGTTGCATTTATCGCAACTAATACTTAGCCGACTGAAATTTGGGAATGGATTAGTCGATCCACGTCATCAAACATCTGATCGAAGTCTGATCAAAGATTGAAGCATCTCGACGTGCCTTCTATGGTTCTACCTCTAGTCACCACTCTCTTGGTCTTTCTCAAGTCTCTGGCACGTGCTCAGCGCCCTATCCGGGCCCTCTCTTGCTACTGTCTCTGGCGGTGACCCCACCGCAGCACCGCTGGAGCAATTCCCAATTCTCACCTTATGCGATACGACACCACTTCGAGCTCCAAGAGCGCTGGCACATTCAATGAACTTCCACTGCCCAGATGGTGTGCCCGATTATATTTGCCACCCAGTCATCTCATATGCCACTGCCGCCATGCCTGTCTAGGGCTATCGATCTCCTCCTAAGCCGGGAGATTTAAGAAATCTCGGCCGAAGAACCCCCTTCAACTATCAGGTCGCTAATATTTGCTATCCACCAAGGTAAACTATTATTTCAGCCTACCAACACATTGTAAATACATTAATTAAATATGAAATCATGTAACTTTTGATTCTATTGTCAAAAAGACATACCAATATTTTTTTTAAAAAAATCCTCTACCTGAAAGAATAAATGAATTTTAAATATGAAGATTGTTCTATGGTTTGATGAATTGTATTATTTCACACGCACATGGAGGAGGTGCTTTTGCATGCTAGCTCATCGTTACTTCCACAATATTTAATACGCACATGGAAAATAAGTTTGTTCAATCAACCTTTTACCATTTTTTTTTTGCGAGAAAGAGATCTCTAACCTGTTACAGATTTAGAACTCCCTTCTGCACACCAATTACACATCTATATATGCAGACGTGTGAACAAAAATATAGTCTTAAATTTTAGTTTTCTATAAGCTAATGAAACACATATAAAAAATTAAGGATGTCAACTGACAATTACCTGTTTCGCGTGTACTGTGCGTGTGCAAAAGAGCCGGGGCAGCTGGCCTTTACCTGGTTCCTTAGATCATGGAGATGGCCTTCGCCTAATCGCGTTGGTATAGCGAGAAACAGATTCCTAATTAATGAGTAAGCTAGCTAGCTGTGACCCTGAATCCCTGCGTGATTTATCGCCGCTCGTGAGACAATGGCATTCGTGAAGCTCGATGACAGCGAGGTCATAAACTTGCATGGGCATGAGCATGATTGTGCAGGGTTTAGGGTGCCGGCTGTTATGATGCCGGCTGCCGTAGATGCCGAGTTAGGAGTTCGTTTCCTGTACGAAAATTATACGTAGCATGTGCCGGCTGCCCTTCAATATGTGATGAATCTGCCATGCAGTTAGGAGTTCGTTTCCTACACGAATTTTGTATGTACCACCTGCCCTTTTATACATGAGGTAATGAACATTTTTTTTTTGTTTGCAATAGCCCGCAGTACAAAGGATTAAACGTGTAACTCTCAAACTTCTGGATGTGTGCCCGATCGAGGTCCAACATGCTCACGTGACTAATAGGATTTCTCTTTTTCTTCTCAGTTAAAATAGGTAATTTAGGCTTATAATGGCAGTGGTGGGTAATTTAGATCATGTTAGATCTAAAGGCCGTCATTTATGTTATTTTAATTTGTACGGCCGGATGTTTTGCTTTTTTTGTGAGAATTTCTAGGACTTTTCTTCCGATTAACGTGGAGGTCTCAAAAAAAGCCTCCAATTAATAAATATAAGATAGTTCTGATTCAACCAAAACAGTCAACAGTCATGGACATGTGCACTACCCTTGTCAGCATCAAAGTGTCCCAACAAGTAAGTATTACTGTGATAACGACACTAGCTACATCAGTCAGCATCAAAGTGTCCAACAAGGAAGAAATACTGAAAACGAGCCTTAGCTATCTTGCAATAACTAATTAAGCCAAACATTGAACTAAATTATCTTGGGAAACAGACTCTTAGCTCAGTCTAGCAAGAAAATGAGCCACCCGGGCAAAGCAAATATTTGCTGTTACATTTCTAGCTCATCTGGATACAGCTCGATGATAGATAGGAACCCCAGAACGGGCTTCATCTTGTAGTGCTTGAACCCCGCGTTCTTGAATATCTCGCCCCACTGTTGCTCATCACGCTCCTTGCCTGTTGTCAACACCATCATCAGCATGCCCTCAAAAAAAAAAAAAAAAACACCATCATCAGCATATCAAAAGGAGACCTGGGCTTCGAACATGTCTTTCTCATGAGATCCTACAACTGTGTCTATGACGACCACTTTTCCTCCGGACGATGATTCCCCAAAACGAATAGCCTTCTTGCATTGCGTTAGGATCTTTACGCAATCGTCATCGTTCCAATCATGCATCACATGCTAGGATCAGAGGACTAGACAGATTAGAGATGTATATAACATCACCAATTAATTAAGAAAGAGAGAACAACTAATTTGAAAGGGCAAGGATTATATACAAACCTTAAGCAGCACAGCGTCAGTTGGTGGAATGTAATTCATCATATCACCTGCAATGTACCGCACTGTGCCGTCGTCGTCATCCGGTGGGACGCCACTAATCACGTTGGGGAGGTCTAACGCGGAGCACTTGACATGCAGGAAAGCCCTTGCGATGGCCCTCGCCGCACTGCCTGTGCCACCACCAACGTCGATCAGAGAGCTTATGCCGTCGAACACTTGGCCGCAGTTTGTCACGACGAAGTCCAGCACCAGTTTGCAGCTGGATCCCATCCCGGCGTTGAAGACGTCGTTGAATCGTGAGTTGCCACGCGTGGCATCCCAAAAGTCCATGCCACCATGCGCCGTCCTGAACGGCATCTCCGCCGCCGCGCTGTCGTCGCTCTTGAACCACTCGGACAGGTGCATGGCCGCCGTGGTGCCGTATTTGGTGGTCTGGGAGAGCAGGAACGACCCGAGGCTCGTGCATCCATCGACGAGGACGTCATCCATGAGGAGACGAGACAGCGGGGTGAGACTGTACATGCCCTGATCTCTTCCTGTCGCGGACAGAGGATGATCAAGAGCTAGGATACCTGTCGCGGAGAGGTAGCTCATGAGGCGAGGTAGGTAGGGCCTTCTGCGTTCGGGCACGGGCACGGTGTCGAGAAGGTCAGCGAGCGAGGCAGCACCACCGTGACGGTGAATAGCGTTGGGGATGCCAAGCTCAATGGCGCACTGAAGCGCCATGGGCTTCAGATAGCTCAGGGCAAGGTTATAGAGCTCGACGTGTGCTTGCTGAAATTCGTGGCTGCTACCGGAGGCTGCCATAGGGTCTCGATCGGTTAGTTGTTTCTACGTGGCTCTTGTTGTGTGCGATGTTTTTTTTTGTGTAGCTAATTTATCGGTGGGAGTAGCGACTACCGCAGTTCCCATTTTATAGGCTAGGAAACTTTTAATTACACATGTTCCACACATCGATCAGCATGTGTGTTGAACCTGCATGTGTCGACACCAGTGCATGTGTTGAGACCACTAGATGCTGGGATGGGATCCAGCAGATTCAATTTAGTGGCACTAGTCAGACCTTAATTAAGAGTATATATAGTTGAAAATGTCAAGTCGGTCTACTAGCTAGTCAGAGCTTAGTTGGTGTACTAGTCAGAGATTAAGAGTATACCGCACACAATCTCTGACTGGTGAGTTTCAGGCCTTGGCAGCTACAGTGCCTTGTGAGGGAGAAGCAGTGGAAAGCAGGGTTTACAAAACCGCGGTAAACCGGACTGGTTACCGCGAAAACCGGAAAAACCGGTCCGGTCCAGTTTACCCGGTTACCCGGATTTCGAATTCAAAATTCAAAAAAATTTGAAAAAAATGTAAAAAAAACTAGATGAAATTTGCAGCACAATGGTGAAAACAGAACACGAAAATTCGATCGTTTGATGGGTCAAACAAATCATGCAAGTTTTCTGTGTTGAAAAAGAGGGGAAAAAAAGTAAATATTGAACCAGCAAGATTCCTCGATTTTTTTGACCGAGCAAGCAGTGAATTTTTGTGTTGTTGCGCCATTGCTCTTCAAACTGCATCTAGTTTATTTACATATTTTTGTTTTATTTTTTTTCAAATTTTCAATTTTTTTTCATTTTCGCTCTTTGAATCAGTTTTCCGATTTTGACTCATGTTTCTCGAGATTGTTTTCCGGTTACCGGTTTACCGGAAATTTTGACATTTTTTTTTTCAAAATTCGTCATTTGAATTTCGGTCTGGTTTCCAACCGGTTTCTCCGGTAACCGGACATACCGGTCCGGGCTGGTTTTTCCGATCGAAACGGTATTGTAGACCTTGGTGGAAAGCAACCACTGCCGGCTACTTTTAAGACCAGCCGAACAAGTTGGAGATTTTCAGGTCTGGCCGCCAAAAAAAGAAAAAGTTTCCCAAAGTCAAAAGAAGTGGTATAGCTCGAGATGTACACTTCTATTTATTACGTGGCATGCATACCGTGCCCTGTGCTGTGCATCGATGACGACGACGCTCACCTCCTTCGCCGTGCGCCGGCGTGACCCGGAGCTGGTCGGCCCGGTGAGTCCGACGCCGCGCGAGACCAAGCGCCTGTCTGACATCGACGACCAGATAGGGTTGCGTTGGCACATGCCTCTAGTTTTCTTCTACCGCGGCGGCGGCGGAGGAGTTCGTCATGACCCGGTGCGCGTCGTCCGCCGCGCGCTGGGCGAGGCCCTGGTGCCGTACTACCCTCTGGCCGGGCGTCTGAGGGAGCTGGAAGAGGGGAACAAGAAGCTGGTGGTGGACTGCACCGGCGAGGGCGTGGTGTTCGTGTGGAGGCGGACGCCGACGTGCGGCTGCCGGAGTTCGAGGCGGCCGTGGCCGGGCTGCTGAGGCCGCCGTTTCCACGCATGGACCAGCTGCTTTTCGACGCCGACGGCTGCAGCTCCGACGGCGTGGTGCTCGGCAGCGCGTTGCTGCTGGTCCAGGTCACGCGCCTGCTCTGCGGCGGCTTCGTATTGGCGCTCCGTCTCAACCACACCGTCTGCGACGCCGCGGGCATCGCGCAGTTCGTGTCCGCCGTCGGCGAGCTGGCTCGCGGTATCCCGGCCGCCCCGACCGTCGCGCCCGTGTGGTGCCGCGAGCTCCTCGACGCGCGCTCCCCGCCGAGGCCGTCGTTCCGGCACCCCGAGTACGACGCGTTTCCACCTGAGGAGGAGGACATGATCATGCGGACCTTCACCTTCCGCCCCGCCGACGTCGCCGCGATCAAGGAGCGCCTCCGCGCCGCCACAGCCACGACCTTCGAGGCCGCTGGGAGACACCACGCGGCTGATCGTGGTCGCCGGCGTGCGCGAGGTGCTGCGCCTCCCCGCCGGCTACTACGGCAACGCGTGCGTCTTCCCGGCGGCCGTGCCCTCTGCCGGCGCGCTGCGGCGCGGGTCGCTGGGCGACGCGGTGGTGCTCGTCCAGCGGGTGAAGAAGGCAGCGGCGTCCGCCGAGTACGTGCGGTCCTCCGCCGACTTGCTGGTGCTGCGCGGGCGGCCGCGGCCGCCGCTGGCGAACCTGCTCCTCGTGTCCGACAACCGGCGCGCCGGCTACAACCGCGTGGACTAATTGGGTTGGGGCTGTTAGAACAAATCGATCTAGACTTAGATAATTAATCTGAACAGAACCACTAGTCATAATAGATCACACCTATGACTGAAATTAACACTGAATTAACTCACCAGGACTTAGATTCGCCATAGATTGGCGCTGTAGTTGTAGCAGAGGTAGAAGAACAGCAGATGTCGATGTAGAATCAGGGACACCGGGCTTCCACACCTTGCAGCACCTTAGAGATCGGTGTATTAGGGTTAGGGCTAACCTTAATGACTAATTTCGTGATTAACACGATCAGGGAGATCAGGGGGTCTCCCTTGGGTTATATAGTGCTGTAGGCGCGGGGTCGGGCCCTTAGATGGGTTTAGTTTTGCCTCCCGATCAAGGCAACTAATTGGGGTCTTAGTTGGATTCGGATGTGGCCTTTACGGGCCACTTGACCGAGGTCAACAATTCCAACATTCTCCCCCTTGACCAAAGGTCAATGGCTTAATTCTTTATAATAATTATATTATCGATCACGTGCAGGTGGACATACACAGATCAATAATCTCCCTCTTAATCGAACAATCTTAATCTTAACCTTAAACTTATGTTCGCATTATGTTCATACTCAACACCATAACAAAACCTGACGAATCAGTCACCGGAAGCAATACAGGTGTCCCGGGACATAATTAACCAAAGTCTGATACAGTATCTCGATAGAACACTTATTAATCTTAATTGAGAGTTTATTTTATTCGGCCTCATCCAGAATCACATTTTCAGGCTAATCACCAAATCCATACTAATTTCGCGAAAATAGGATAGGAGATAACACCTTCAATTAGTCATGTTGCTAGCTATTTAATTAAAGCATTAGAATGACTTGATCCTGGGAACCTTCTTTCACGACATAACACTATAGCTGTCAATGGGCTTGACACCATCAACTATATGTCATTATTTGAAGGAATTCTGTAAACAAATACAGTAACATTGAGTACTATCAATGTAGACTTAATAATACCGGAATATATTTCATATGCCTGTCTGAAACATGCCATACAAAATCAACATAAATAATGCTAATATTGTTTTAGAGCTTTCTGCAGAATCGCTCATATCTGTAAGAATGAAGGATATAAAACTTAATTGTGCACATTTACATCCATACACCCTCACAAAACCTTATCTGAATAGTACTTAATTAAATAAGCATGTTATTTGGTGCCTTTTAACTTTAAACACCTTTTTCCAGTGGACCTTCCCTGGACTAAGACTAATAAAATCTTATCAAGCATTCCGGCTTGTCATGCTAAGTCAATGTCTTATAGATTTTAGCATGTAGCTTCAATCTGAAGCCTTAGGAACGTCTTCCTATTTATCTTATTCCTAACCTTATTCTTATGATAAAATTTGCTATATCACGCAAAATTTACAGGCATAATTATATTTGCATTCACATATTGTCACTCCAGAGCCTCTCTTAACTTTTGTGCTTGAGTGACAATCCCAATACTCACTTTGGTCCCATCAAAAGTGTCATACTCCCCCAGAACTTAGGAAAAGCATCACTAGATGTGTCTTATGATATGATAAAATCATTTCTCCTTTCTTGGAATGCATGCTTATTTCTTTCAACTTACGGAGAAAAATAATTTCCTCAGAGTATCAGGATCTTAATTAATCCATCTTAACCTTATAAAATAAATCACGGTTGCCCATGATATGTACAAACTCATAGTGAGTTATAAAATTAACATCTTATTTTCTTTTGGAGTCACTTCTTCAACAATCTGCAGACCCATTACAGTCTGCTGTCTTGACTCCATCAGAAAATTGCTATGAGATGAACTATACTTATGTTCAAAATTCATAGACCCTTTTATGACCTCTTTTACATAATCTTAGAAATAACTGAGGCTTTCACTTTTGTGCCCAAAACTTAACTTATTATTAAAATATTACGAGTCTCTGTTATTGGAAAAACAACTAATGTAGATCCTCAACAGAATTAGAAAAGAATGGAGAAACACTTATGGCACGATATGAGAAAATCATATATGTATGTATATATATACATCTCATCTTAAATCATCGATATAGAGGAAACTTATCCTACATCTCAATAAGATTTCTTCTCCCCCATTTCCTTCCATATGAGCTTTCATTGAATTCCGAATAATCAGAATATTAAATGTGTCGGCCCATAAGCTTATCTAAAATAAATTTACAATGATAGCTCTTTAACTTATCTCGGCACGACATTTATTATACCACTGATCAGCTTGCTTTGTGTTGACGGTCCTTACGACCCATTTTTACCGTCAAATTTATGCACCTTTTTGAACCTAACACCATCACCAAGTGTAGACATAGGGTTTATTTCTAACAAATTCCACTAGTCTTGGTGAATTATGAAGTACAGGTGCAATCCATACAAAAACAGGGGAAAACATGCACTAAACGTGGACTTTACAATCGACGGATTTTCCCCGGACTGAAGAACTTAGTCCAAAAGCTCAAAACCACAGAATCAGGCTTCAAGATCAAGCAATGCACGTGGTTTAGGCAAGTACACAGGCCAAGGAAGCAGCCAGAGGAGGACCAGGCCTAGAGGGGCCCAGGCCAGGTCGGCCGACCCCCTCTGGCCAGGTCGGCCGACCTGCCAGGGAGGCCCCACTGGCCCATCTTTTTATGGCGGTTCATCACCGACTTCTGGAGGTCGGTTCCCCCTGCATTAAATGTCACCGACCTCGGGAACCGCCTCAAAGTTGCCGACCTTCCAAGGCTATAAATAAAGGGGCACCTCTCCCTCTCAACACACACCACAAGACGCAAGACTCTCCAATAGAGCTCCACTCCAATCCTTAGGCTGAGAGCCTTTTGTACACTAGTAGAATAGGAGAGAGGGCAAGGGAGAGAAAGGAATACTCCTTCCATTTTGGTGGAGGTTTAGTTCTATTTCTTTACCTTGGCGTGTAAACACTCTTGGTGATTTATACGTAGTGATTATTTATCTAGCGAGCAACATTACTTTTCTAGGCGTAATTCCTGTTATACTTGTTTACGGGATCATCGCTCCGCAAGGGGTGCTCTAGCCTTCTAAATTCAGCTTTGGGCCGAGGTTAGAGTAGTAATCAACGGCATAGACGTGGTGTCTAGGCTAGAGGTTACCTTTGTTTGCTGTGTGCTCCACGGTTTGTAGAGGTAGGCGGCAGGAAGTGACAGCCCTGTCCGTCCAAAGGAACCCTCCACGTTCGGGTACATAGTAGAGCTACAGGTCGGATTGGCTTGGCAGACCAGGCCTAAGCCGGCGCCCGAAGTAGACAAGTAGAGCTTGAGTTCGTCTATCCTCTAGGATAACTAGATATAATCACCCTCTCGATCCTAATTTGCTAGTTGTCTTGGTTGTCCTTGGGTAGAACTAACCTTGTTGCAGGATAACTCTGTTCCTTGGGGAAAACAAATACGATACCTTGGAATACTCCCGGGTGAAGTGCTACAACGGTATTCTGTGCGCTTGCGGATTTTCTTCGTGTCGTAAGAAATACCAACAAGCATTTCTGGCGCCGTTGCCGGGGATCGGTTGATATCTCTGCTGCAAATTAGGTTTGCCCTCGTAATCTATCTTACTTACCGTTCTGTTTTTACTTTCTTTAAATTTTAAATTTCAAAAAAAAAATTATATATTTCATGGAACCACAACCCACCATCCAATCTTTTTCCACTCCATGGGGCGAGCTCTTAGAGCCACCATCATCATCACAACCCATTTCTTCATTTGGCTATGAGTTTTCCCCCAATTTTATTTCGATGATAAGAGGTTTATCCTTTTCGGGTTTTAAACATGAAAATCCTTATGAACACTTGCGAGAGTTTGAGCATTTGTGTTCATGCCGATCAATCCATGGCATGACACAAGAAACGTTGAAGTGGAAATTGTTTCCCTTCTCTCTCAATGAGAGGGCGAAGCAATGGTACACTTACACCGCTAAGAGAGTGAACGGTGATTGGAAAGAATTGCGAGACAAATTTTGTCTAGCGTTCTTCCCCGTATCCCGTATCACTTCTCTACGAGCGGAAATAATTAACTTTCGGCAAGAAAAAGAGGAAACCTTGAGTGCATCATGGATTCGGTTCTGTTCATTAACAGACTCCGGACCTGAATTGTTGCTCCCCGAACCCGTTTTATTACAACATTTTTATTCGGGATTGAGCAGCGATACCGCACTTTATCTTGACACGGCCGCTGGTGGATCTTTTACTCATAAGACCATAGCGGAAGCACACGAACTTTTGGATCGCATTGTGGAAAACACTCCTTTTTCCGCTGATTTACTAGTTGAGCCGGAGTCAAAAGATGAGGAACTCGTTGTGCAAGAAACACAACAATTGGTGCCTACAATGGTAGACCCAACAATCGAGTCCCCATCTAACACAAAAACAATGATAGAGGATGATGAACCTCTTGAGTTCCCGTTTGAGTTCGAGGAAGAAATTTTTGAAAATTTTGGAGACTCCTCGAACTACTCTTGTCAAAAGAGGCCAAAACTCCCTGCACCAACCCCCGAACCTTTAGAAAAAGATTTTCTTCTGAAAACCATTCGGGAGTTGACATCGATCATAAGCGATGAATGGTTGAGAGAAAATGAGCTTTCTTCCGATACTATTCGTTTTGAACATCCCACCTCAACCATCCAAAGCTCAATTTGGGGATCAAAGGTAGATGTTCTCTATAATCCTTTAGTGGGTGCCAACATCATGTCCGAATCTTTTGCTTTAACCATGTTTGGGAACGAAATTTGGGCGCCCACTAGCAAACTCCTTAGAACCTCTCCGGGGCACTTCTTTGAGGGTTTGGGGATCGTTAGAGACATCTGCATTAAGCACGATGATGCCGAAGTATCGCTGGATTTTCACGTCTTCGGGGTTTTGGATTTTGATGTTCTTGTAGGCCATCCCATAGAAAAGCTTTTCTTAAAAATATCGCCTTCTGGAACCCTTGACTTCACCCTCGGCAAGGAACCTTTTTCTATCCCTATCGTTCATACGCTAAATACTTTTGCCGAGGAGTCCCCCGAAGTAGACGATTGCATAGAGGAAATTATGGCAGTTTTTCTTCATGAAACCCCCGAATCGTCCTTGGAAGAAGATGCTCTCAATTTTGTTTTAGAAGAAGACGATTCGGAAGAAACCTTTGAGCTGCCCGAAACCTTAGCCTCGCCGCCACCGCCCATAGAGCTCAAAGCACTCCCACCGCCCGAAACCTTAGCCTCGCCGCCACCGCCCATAGAGCTCAAAGCACTCCCACCGGGCTTACGCTACGCTTTTCTTCACGGAAACCCCGAAACGCCTGTCATCATAAGTGACAAGCTTTCGGAGGAAGAAACCGCTAAACTCTTAGCCGTGTTAGAGAAACGTCGCTCCATTCTTGGCTACTCGCTAGGAGACCTCAAGGGAATCAGCCCTGCTCTTTGCACCCATCGCATTCCCATAGATCCCGATAGCACACCTTCTAGGGAACCTCAACGGAGGTTGAACAATGCAATGAGGGAAGTCGTTAAGAAAGAGGTCTTGAAACTTTTGCATGCTGGTATTATCTATCCTGTTCCACACAGCGAGTGGGTGAGCCCAGTGCAGGTTGTGCCCAAGAAAGGAGGAATGACGGTCGTTCATAACGACAAGGATGAATTGATCCCTCAACGAACCGTCACGGGGTGGAGAATGTGCATCGATTACCGAAAACTTAACAAGGCTACAAAGAAAGATCATTTTCCACTGCCCTTCATCGATGAGATGTTGGAACGGCTGGCAAATCATTCTTTCTTTTGTTTCCTTGATGGGTATTCGGGATATCATCAAATTCCCATCCATCCCGATGATCAGAGTAAGACGACTTTCACATGCCCTTACGGAACTTATGCTTATCGTCGAATGTCTTTTGGGCTATGTAATGCGCCTGCTTCTTTTCAACGATGCATGATGTCTATCTTTTCTGACATGATCGAAGAGATTATGGAGGTTTTTATGGATGATTTCTCTGTCTATGGGAAAACCTTCGATTATTGTTTAGAAAATTTAGACAAAGTCTTGCAACGTTGTCAAGAAAAGGACTTAGTGCTCAATTGGGAGAAATGCCACTTTATGGTTAGAGAAGGCATAGTCCTTGGGCACTTGATTTCTGAAAGAGGGATAGAGGTGGACAAGGCGAAATTAGAAGTTATAGAAAAGCTTCCACCTCCCGTTAATATTAAGGGTGTTCGCAGTTTTCTTGGACATGCGGGGTTCTATCGCCGTTTTATCAAAGATTTCTCTCAAATTGCTAGACCCCTTACAAATTTGCTTGCAAAAGATGCACCCTTTAATTTCACTGATGAATGCATGAATGCTTTCAATACTCTCAAAAATGCACTCATCTCCGCTCCAATCATCCAACCCCCTAATTGGACGCTTCCGTTTGAAATTATGTGTGATGCTAGCGACTTTGCTGTGGGGGCTGTTCTTGGTCAAACTAGAGATAAGAAGCATCATGCAATTTCTTATGATAGCAAAACTCTGTCTGGAGCTCAGTTGAATTATACTACCACTGAAAAAGAGCTCCTTGCTGTTGTTTTTGCTTTTGATAAGTTTAGATCTTACTTAGCTGGAGCAAAAGTTATCGTTTACACCGATCATGCTGCTTTGAAATTTTTGCCCTCTAAGAAAGATGCTAAACCCCGTTTGATAAGATGGATTCTTCTGCTCCAAGAGTTTGATTTAGAAATTCGTGATAAGAAAGGAGTAGAAAATTCTGTAGCGGATCATTTGTCGCGCATGCAATTCACTAACCCGCAGGAATTACCCATCAATGACTTCTTGCGCGACGACATGCTACTCCACGTCAAGGACTCACATCCGTGGTACGCCGACATTGTGAACTTCATAGTGACGGGGTACGTACCACCGGGAGAAAACAAGAAACGACTCATCTATGAGAGTCGTCGTCACCTTTGGAGTGAGCCCTTCCTTTACCGTGTCTGCGCCGATGGACTGCTCAGAAGATGTGTGCCGACACCCGAGAGCACACAAATCATCGAGAAATGTCATGCAGCTCCATACGGGGGACACTATGGAGTGTTTCGTACTCAGGCCAAGATATGGCAAAGTGGTTTCTTTTGGCCAACAATGTACGAAGACACAAAAGAATTCGTCAGACGATGCCCACAATGTCAAAGATTTGGAGGCATCACGGCAAGGGATGCAATGCCCCTCAACTTCAATTTACAAGTCGAACTCTTCGACGTATGGGGCATCGACTTCATGGGGCCATTCCCAAGTCACAAGACTGTGAATACATCTTGGTGGCAGTCGACTACGTGTCCAAATGGGTAGAGGCAATGCCGTGCCGAGCTGCCGACTCCAAGCACGCTCGCCGGATGTTCCACGAGATTATCTTCCCAAGATTTGGAACACCGAGACTAGTGATAAGCGACGGAGGGTCTCATTTCATTGATAAGACCTTCCGAAGCTTCCTTAGAGAACTTGGAGCACGACACAACATAGCCACTCCATACCATCCTCAAACAAGTGGGCAGGCCGAGACTTCAAACAAGCAAATCAAACGGATCCTGCAAAAGACCGTGTTAGAAATGGGGAAGTCATGGAAAAGCAAGCTACCCGATGCACTATGGGCATACCGGACAGCATACAAGACACCCATAGGCATGTCACCATACCAACTCGTATATGGAAAAACATGCCATTTACCCATCGAGTTGGAACATCGAGCATATTGGGCCATTAGAAAATGGAATATGGACCTTCGAGGTGCCGGATGGAAGAGAAAAATGGAGATAGCTGAGTTGGAAGAATGGAGAGACAAAGCTTACCACAACTCAGCCATTTATATGGAGAGGACTAAACGGTGGCACGATAAAAGAATAAGAGTAAAAGAATTCAAAGTTGGAGACAAAGTCTTGCTATTCAACTCACGGGTGAAACTATTCGGGCACGGAAAATTGAGAAGCAAATGGGACGGGCCATACACGGTTATTGAAACTTCGCCACACGGAGCAATCACACTCCAAGACGACGAAGGTAAAGTATTCAAGGTAAATGGCCAGCGTCTAAAAATTTATTTTGAACCCGATACGAATAAAGAATTTGATGTCATGCACTTAATTGAGTTAGAATCTTTATCATGATATCCTCTAATTTATGTTATCACCCGTAGCAGCACTTTCCTTTGAATAAATATAGCAAGAAATTAGCCAGAAAAAGAAGGTGGCCAGAGGGGTCCACAGTAGGTCGGCCGACCCTCCTTTTTCAGGTCGGGCGACCCCTGTGGGAGCCCCAACGGTCCCATTTTTCTCTCACACTCGGCTCCAACGTTCACATACTCAAATCCCACTGATTTAGCTCTTGCTCCGCTGCGGGAAAATCAGAATTAATTCTTTCCATAGTTTTCTATATAAATAAAGGTGATTTCCACCCTTTTTCACTTGCACCTCTCTTCCACCATTATCTTTTTGCCCAAAGAAACCTTTGCCACCACCATGGACAGCAGCATCCCGAGCTTTGACGTCCCCGCTACCACTAGTGAGCTTTGCCGCTTCTTTGACCTTGAAAACATCCTTGATCCCGTCACTCCAACCCGTGAGCAAGCCATGAGCGTCAAAGAAGCACCTCTCACCATCACACCACCACCACCAGCAGCAAAAGACCCCTCTAAAAACCTTCCCGCTAGTGCACCACCACGCTACGGCAAAGGGAAAACCATCCCCAAGAAGCCAAGTCACGATGAGGCCGAAGGCTCTCTCCGTCCAGGGGAGAAGTATGTCGGCACCCTCGTCGCAAGGAATGGAGACGTGGTGCATCACCAATATGAGGGGCTCAACCTGCCTAGGCCCTCCAAGAAGGCGGGCATTCGGTTCAAGATCAAGGGAATTCGTGGTGGTGGAAAGCAGCTCCACCCACCACTCACTTCGGCGGAGAAGCGAAGCGCCCTCGAATCCATAAGCACCACTCCACCCAAGAAGGTGAAAAGGCATATCCCTCCTCCTCCCATCAAGAGGGCAGGGGGGATGTATGAGAGTGAGGAGGAAAAGACCCCAAAAAAGAGTCCCTATCAACGTCTCCTCGCTAAACATAATGATCTCCGCGACGCTCATGAACGCCTAAACGATAAAGTGGCGGAGATAAAAGACGCTCTTGCTGAAATACGAGATGCCCATGATGACCATCGCCGCAGCACCAACTCAAAGATGAAGCGTCTTTTCAAGAGCGCGGGAAAGGAAGAAAAGTTCTACGACTAAAACCTCCCGCGATCATCATTTTCCCATGGCGCATTTACTTAGTTTAATTGCATTTGCTTTCATCATTTTAATTCCCTCATCAAGTTTGTAATGCGCCTTCATATTTGTTTCTAAATTCAATCAAATTAGTGCTCCCCGGGCTTGCATACCGGTAGAGCAATTGGTGTTTCCAAATATTTTTGTCTATTTTGAAGGAAACAGGCAAAAAGGCAAGTGTGGGGGGAGAACATCGCGAAAATAGAAACAAACACGAGCAAATCACTCAGAACCATCACGGGAAGGACAACACCAACAATTGTGCAAAATTTGGGCACCAGCAGGGGCCACACCAGGTCGGCCGACCCCCCCCTGACCTGGTCGGCCGACCCCTGGTGGGTCCCACTGGCCCTCTGCTTCCTCGTGGTACTCAAGTTTGTTTCCCACACTCCCTTTTTGCCTACATTATCTGTCAAGAGATGCGAAAAAAAATTTATTAAAACTTGACCAATTAAAACTTGGGAAAATTTCTTTTTAGCACATCTTTATAAACCCAATACTCTCCCTTTTTGTTCTCAACATGAACTTGCTCACTTGTTATTACTCGCTTCATCACCACTTGCTTGTGAACAACCTATCCATAGGAACCCATGTTTTTCTAGATAATTGGCGAGTGTGATATGGTTCGATGAAAAGATCTTTTGCTCAATCTACAAAGTCCTTGGGAATTTTATTTCAAAAAGTTAAAATAGCATGGCTCGCTGCTCCTCTTTTGGTATATGATTTCCTACCAATGCCATATGTTGATCACAATTTTCAAACTTACACACATGTGCTGCTCGTGCTGCAATGAGCTTTTCCAAAATTTTGTGACCCTAATGAGATACTTGTCATGCTCTCTTGATCAAGATCACATCCACATCTACCAAATATCTCATCATGCCCCATGCTAAACTCCTACACTGGGATTTAGCACACCCATCCACCAAAATAAAGACACTCCTCACATTCATGTTACTTTACCTCTCTCTCAAACAAGCAAAAACGAGACATGGCTATGCAAAAGAAAAGAAGCCTCACAAAAGATGAGGAAAATAAAGAAAAGAAAATGCTCATGTACAGAGCATGAAAAGAAAAGAAAGAAAAATGATAGCCATGTCTCGGAAATACAAAACAAAGAGAGGTAAAAACCAATAAAGGAGTCGTCACATATAAACATCCACACATCCATCCACACATGCACTTCTTGATCAAGGTTGTATGACTTGAATTCTCCGTGGATCCTTTCTTTTGGTTCAGCAATATTTGTGATACAAGTATGTTTCTTTTTATCCCTACCTTGAGCCCCACATACAAGCCTTAGAAGTAGGATAAAAGAGGCAAATCAATGCCTTGGTGAGGAAAATACACTTTTGAGCGATTCGGGAGAATCAATAGAGAAGCAAGAGCTATGTTGCTTTATTTTCAAAACTCTTCCAAAAACCCCAAGGTACTTAGTGGATGAAAGCGAGGTGATTTGAGTCATGGACCGTTCCACTTTTCAATCATCCAAGAATACATGTTAGCCACCATCATGTTCGCAGGTAAAAAGGTGTGGCTTGTAATAGCTTGTGTGCAGGTTTCATTAATGAAAAGGGATGAGTCCTCCCCAAATTCCACTCATAGCTTTACTCGAGGACGAGCAAAGAGCTAAGTGTGGGGGATCTTGTTGACGGTCCTTACGACCCATTTTTACCGTCAACTTTATGCACCTTTTTGAACCTAACACCATCACCAAGTGTAGACATAGGGTTTATTTCTAACAAATTCCACTAGTCTTGGTGAATTATGAAGTAAAGGTGCAATCCATACAAAAACAGGGGAAAACATGCACTAAACGTGGACTTTGCAATCGACGGATTTTCCCCGGACTGAAGAACTTAGTCCAAAAGCCCAAAACCACAGAATCAGGCTTCAAGATCAAGCAATGCACGTGGTTTAGGCAAGTACACAGGCCAAGGAAGCAGCCAGAGGAGGACCAGGCCCAGAGGGGCCCAGGCCAGGTCGGCCGACCCCCTCTGGCCAGGTCGGCCGACCTGCCAGGGAGGCCCCACTGGCTCATCTTTTTATGGCGGTTCACCACCGACTTCTGGAGGTCGGTTCCCCCTGCATTAAATATCACCGACCTCGGGAACCGCCTCAAAGTTGCCGACCTTCCAAGGCTGTAAATAAAGGGGCACCTCTCCCTCTCAAAACACACCACAAGATGCAAGACTCTCCAATAGAGCTCCACTCCAATCCTTAGGCTGAGAGCCTTTTGTACACTAGTAGAATAGGAGAGAGGGCAAGGGAGAGAAAGGAATACTCCTTCCATTTTGGTGGAGGTTTAGTTCTATTTCTTTACCTTGGCGTGTAAATACTCTTTGTGATTTATACGTGGTGATTATTTATCTAGCGAGCAATATTACTTTTCTAGGCGTAATTCCTGTTATACTTGTTTACGGGATCATCGCTCCGCAAGGGGTGCTCTAGCCTTCTAAATTCAGCTTTGGGCCGAGGTTAGAGTAGTAATCAACGGCATAGACGTGGTGTCTAGGCTAGAGGTTACCTTTGTTTGCTGTGTGCTCCACGGTTTGTAGAGGTAGGCGGCAGGAAGTGACAGCCCTGTCCGTCCAAAGGAACCCTCCACGTTCGGGTACATAGTAGAGCTACAGGTCGGAGTGGCTTGGCAGACCAGGCCTAAGCCGGCGCCCGAAGTAGACAAGTAGAGCTTGAGTTCGTCTATCCTCTAGGATAACTAGATATAATCACCCTCTCGATCCTAATTTGCAAGTTGTCTTAGTTGTCCTTGGGTAGAACTAACCTTGTTGCAGGATGAAGCATCTCCGCTTTTCGCAGGATCGAGTCGGTCAAGCGCTGATGAACAGACGCAACAGTACAGCATATAAAAAGCACAAATTAAGTCTTTAAGTAGTTACATTAATCCATTTAAAACACAGAGTCGCACAGCGGAAAATAACGATACAAGTCTAGAAATAAAGGTACAAGCGCACGCGCTCACGATACACAAGAACCCGCATCCAAAGCCATGAAGATGCGGACTCGAGAGGAGATCACTCCTCAGTCTCCCAGTGGGCTGTCCAACCATAGGGAAGCTGGCCATCCCACTGTCCACCTCCACCCGTAGAGTCGGGGATAAAGGTGCTACCTGCAATAAAATCATAAAGAGCCAAACCCTGAGCAACTAATACTCAGCAAGTCTTACCCGTCAAATTGGCTATCTACAGCCGACTCCTAATTATGCAAAGGCTACAATGGGGTGGCTGACGCGATTGCATAAAAGCGCACTAATTACTTGATCCTTACTTTCAAGTTTTAGTTCCAATTAAGTACTTAACCAATAAAGCAGTGTTCATATATCTAGAACAGGTATAGTAACAATACATCAACGGTGACAGTATATATAGCAATGTAAATAACAGTAATGTAATAGACTAGCATCATCATCTCATCAATCATGTCACACTACGAGGTGACTCAGTGAGCAAGGTTGCTCTTGACCGAGAGCGGCGGCATCGATGTACATCCTGCAGGAGAAAACCTGATCACACGCCATACGCGGCAAAGGCCACATACGGCAACCGTTTACGCTACGTGCCACCAGAGCTGTACCAGATTCTACTCCTCCCGAGGAAGGGCTCTCCCACCGCAGCCCCCGTCCCAGACGGCTGACTGCGCGGGACGCCACCCTACCTCTCCCAAATACCATGATAGAAAGAGTAAAGTATCTACCAGACATCCAGGGCGACGCAGGCTACTAGGTTTACTAGGCCCATAAAAATACTAGCATGTGATCAGTACGTTCGAACTTGCTCAACAGGGCCAACAACGGACGGTCCTTAATCGACACAGACGGGGCTACACCACCGTGAAGGCCCAGCCTTCTCCAACCATCCTATACAATCAATTCCCCATCCGGTCTCAACAAATCCTAAATCCAGCTAGTACAATCCAGGAGTCCCTATCATGCGAGTGGGACCTACCACTCGACTTCTACCGTCCGCTAGCCACTAAGCCTAGCAAGTTCTAACGTAACCTAGACCACATCTACAAAAATAGGACACAAGGTAGGATATGGAAGGGTAGTCCTAATGCAGTTCTAAGTTTTCATTTCAACTCCTAATAAACCTAATGCACAATCAATTACTAGCCCCAATCAAGTACGAAAATAAAATCCTAATTAGGGAGGCATGCACCGGGGCTTGCCTGGCTCAGGAGCGTAGCTAACTGGGTCAGCGGGGTCAGTGTCCTGCTGCGGCTGCTCCTCCTGCACCTCCTGGGTCTGCTCCTCCGGCAGCTGGAAGTCGAGCGGCTCCGGAGTCGTCTCTGTCACTACACGTTATGACAAGGATAAATAATGCATGTTAGATGCAATGATAATATGATGCAATTAAGGAATGGATTTCTTGATAGGACAGTCATTTACACTGTAAGTGCAAATGATTAACTTTGTTAATTAATTTCGTCTGGAGTATTTCCTTCATTAACTTTTAATTAAGTTCACCATTAATTAACTTGGGCAAGCTAAATGAATAATGTGATTTCGAAAGTTGATTTATGTCTAGTGGCATTTTTATGGTGAAGAGTGCCACTGGAAGTAATTTATGGTGAGGTTTCATGATTTATTGCAAAGTAGATTATTTATAATAATTTATACAGTGCAGAACATGATTTAAATCATAAGAAAATAATTAGACAACTTGTGACAGTGGAAAAATGCTCTGTAGGTGTGTCATCAGATTCTTGACAGGCATGCAAGAGTTCAGGATTTATTGTGCAACAGAGAATTTATAAGGAATTAAACAAGGTTTGCAACATTTAAAATTTTACAGAAAACACGAAAACGAGTTGCAAGATTTAAGTAGATCTGGGCATAAGGAAGCTAATAAAATTGGTTTCATAATTTTCGGAGGTGTATTTGATTTACTATGAATTTTACAATTTTTTAGCAATTTCTGACAATTTGTTTAAATCGAAAAGGATTTAGAAATTGGGCGGACCAATCAAATCGGGGCCACACAGAGGGCCACTGGATTCGGGCCGCACCAGATCTGGACTGACCACAGGGGATCCAGCCACTCAGATCTGGAAACACACAGTGGGCTACACGGGGCGGCGCACCAGATCCTGTGTTGACACACGGGATCCCGACGCTGTGGCCCGCGATGCGCCTGCCGGAGTCATCGCCGGAAGGCGGCGGCGCGCTCGCCGGAGCTAAGCTTCCGACGGCCAAATGACGAATGGTTAGCGCGGAAAGAGAGAGCGTGGAACGGAGGTTTCACCTCGACGACTCGTGGCTCGAGAGGATGGCCGGAGGGTGGTCGACGTCGAGGAATGGCGGCTGGTGGTGCTCCGGCGTCGACGCGGGCTCGCGGTGGTCGACGGGGAGCTGCACACGTTGGTGCGCCGGCTTCACGGAGGTGATGTTCACTTCGGGGACCAGCAGGTTGACGACGAGGAGCACGGAAAGGCGGAGTTCACCGGTGAGGCGTCCACGGCAGCGCGACGGGCAGCGGGTGGGGAAAACTTCGATTCCGGCCAACTGGGTGCGATTGGGAGCAAATGGTGAGGTTCTGGGGTGCGTAAGGTTGACGTGCACCCGCAGGCGCGAGGAATCGGGCAAGGACTCACCGGAGATGAGGCAATCGACGGCGAGGTTGGAGTGGCACGCGCGGCCGGACTTGGAGACGACGACCAAATCCCCGCGATTCATGGCGGGTCTGCGAGGTCCGAGGCCATGGAGGCTTAGCCACGCACCGGAGATGGCTCGAGGTGAGGTTGTCTTGGCTGGAGAAGGCTTGTCGACGGCGAGGCGCGATGGAAACTCGAGCGGTGGCCGGCAATGGCGCGGCGACAGCGAGAGCGAGTGCGAGGACGAGAGAGAATGGAGCGAGGGCGCTCGGACAGGCGAAAGGAGCCGTATTGACGCTGCGGCGCGGTCGGGTGCGGGTCCAGGCGCCGCGCGGCGTCGCCGTACGCCGCCGTCCACGCGGCGCGCGACTTCGGGCGCGGGCAGTGAGAGTGAGGTGGCTGACAAGTGGGCCCTGTCGGAATCTTTCTTTTTCCCGGAATTATTCAAACTGAGTTTTCCCCAAACTTTGGCGCTCAATTTGAACTAGCAAATGAACTCCAAAAATTGCAAAACTGGTTGCATTCGAAAGGTCATGAAATGATCTTTCCAGTGACATAACATGCACATCTCAATTCGAAACAGAATTCAAATGGCAGCTAGTCAAATTTGGACAGTTTTGGAACTTTGGGGATTTATTTCAGCATCGAAATGAATTTCAAAAATCACCAAAAATTCTCCAAAATTATTATTTCCCAAGGGCTATCTACTGGTATTTTTGGTTGCTCAAGTTGTTATGGAAAATTTTGAGTTGCTTCACAAGCATGTGTTTGGCCATTATTTAAATTTTGTATTTCGAATTTGAATCTGAATATGGTTCAAGATTCGTTTCAGTTTGTAAGTGTGCATCAGTTGGGCATCAGTGACACGGGGTGTCACAGCCCTCCCCCCTTAAAGAAATCTCGTCCCGAGATTAAAGAGAAGGAGGAAAATCGAATGGCGAAAAAGCGAAGAAAACGATGCAAAAATGGAACAACTAAATAACGCACCTTGGAGGTAGAAAACCAGGAAAATGGGAGTTCAAGAACTCCGCTGTCTCCCAGGTGGCCTCGGCCTCAGAGTGGTTGCTCCATTGCACCTTATAGAATCTGGTAGTGCTCTTCCTGGTGACTCGGTCCTTCTGATCGACAATACCAATAGGCTGCTCGGGGTAGGTCAGATCTGGCTCAAGCTGCTCAACATCACTGACCACTCTGTCACTAGGAACCTTCAAGCACTTCTTCAGCTGCGATACGTGGAACACATTGTGAACACTGGAGAGGTTGGAGGGCAACACCAATCTGTAAGCAACGGGTCCACACTGCTCAGATATCCGGAACGGTCCAACGTATCGGGGTGCTAGCTTCCCTCTGACACCAAACCGACGTACACCCTTCATGGGAGAGACACGAAGGTATACGTGGCTGCCAACTGCAAACACCAACGGTCGGCGTCTTCTGTCAGCATAGCTCTTCTGTCGAGACTTGGCTGCTCTCAAGTTCGACTGAATGCGCCTCACAGTCTCCTCAGCCTTTGCTATCAACTCAGTCCCAAAGGTGAATCGCTCGCCAGACTCTACCCAATTAAGGGGAGTGCGACAGCGACGTCCATACAACGCCTCAAAGGGTGCCAACTTGATGCTCTCCTGGTAACTGTTGTTATAGGAGAACTCTGCTAGCGGCAAACATTTCTCCCACTCCTTGGTGTGAGTCAGCACGCAAGCACGAAGTAAGTCCTCAAGAATCTGGTTCACCCTCTCAGTCTGTCCATCTGTCTGAGGGTGGTAGGCAGCACTGCGGATCAAGGTGGTGTCTAAAGATGCATGCAGCTGCTCCCAGAAGCGAGAAACAAACTGGGGTCCTCTGTCTGAAATGATGGTCTTAGGCACTCCATGCAAACAGACAATCCGGGAGATATAAAGCTCGGCATACTTCTGCACACTGTAACGGGTATACACTGGAATGAAGTGAGCTGACTTGGTCAATCGATCGACAATCACCCAAATAGAGTCATGCTTCTGTGAGGTGAGAGGTAAGCCAACAATGAAATCCATGCTGATATCCTCCCACTTCCAAGCAGGAACACTCAAAGGCTGAAGCAACCCTGCAGGCTTCATGTATTCTGCCTTGACTCTCCTGCAAGTGTCACACTCAGAAACGTACTGCGCGACCTCCCGCTTCATGCGGGTCCACCAGAAGCGACTTCTCAAATCCTGGTACATCTTGTTACTGCCAGGATGGATGGAATACTTGGACAAGTGCGCCTCATCAAGAATCTTCCTGCGCAACTCAAAGTCCTTAGGAACTACCAATCTGTCCTTGAACCATAGGACTCCATCCTCATCCTCTCTGAAACACCGGACTCTAGCTTCCCCGAGCTTGAGTCTCCTCCTGAGGTGATTCACCTTCTCATCCTTCTTCTGCGCTGCCACAATCTCATCTCGCAGGGTCGGAACAAGTGATATATTGGCCAAGGAGCCATAAGCATACACTCTAAGACTGGGCTCTGCCTCTGCATAAGGAGCTGCGATGAGATTATTGCAATGAGCCTTGCGACTCAAAGCATCAGCAGCCACATTAGCCTTCCCTGGGTGATAGTGAATCTCCAGATCATAGTCCTTGATCAGCTCTAACCATCTCCTCTGGCGCATGTTCAGATCTGACTGCGTGAATATATACTTGAGGCTCTTGTGATCTGTGTAGATATGCACCAGATTTCCCAACAGATAATGCCGCCATACTTTCAAAGCAAGTACGACAGCTGCAAGCTCAAGATCGTGAGTGGGGTAATGCTCTTCATGTCGCTTAAGCTGCCGAGAGACATAAGCAATTACCCTGCCATCCTGCATCAGCACACAACCAAGACCAGTACCGGAAGCATCACAATACACATCAAATGGCTTGGTGATATCAGGCTGAGCTAAAACTGGAGCGGTAGTGAGAAGCTTCTTCAGATTCTGGAAAGCATCACCACACTGCGGGCTCCACACAAATCTCATGTTCTTCTTCAGCAACTCAGTGATGGGCTTGGAGATCTTAGAGAAATTCGGAATAAACCGACGGTAATAACCAGCCAAACCCAAGAAACTGCGAATCTGAGAGACAGTCGTAGGTGCATTCCAATCCAGAACATCCTGCACCTTGCTAGGGTCAACAGCAATACCCTCAGCTGATATAACATGGCCCAGAAAAGGCACCTCGCTAAGCCAGAACTCGCACTTGCTGAACTTAGCGTACAGCTGGTGATCCCTCAAACGCTGCAACACAATCCTGAGGTGCTGCTCATGCTCCTCCTCTGTCTCTGAATAGATCAAGATGTCGTCAATGAAAACCACGACAAACTTGTCCAACTCTGGCATGAACACTGAGTTCATCAAGTACATGAAGTAAGCAGGTGCATTGGTCAAACCGAAAGACATCACCAAGTACTCATAGAGTCCATATCTGGTAGCGAAAGCAGTCTTCGGAATGTCCTCTGCACGGATCTTAATCTGATGATACCCAGAACGGAGATCAATCTTGGAGAACACCTTAGCTCTAGCTAGCTGATCGAACAAGATATCAATGCGAGGCAGCGGATACTTGTTCTTAATCGTCACAGCATTAAGTGGCCTATAATCCACACATAGCCTGAGCGCCTGATCCTTCTTCTTCACAAACAAGGCTGGACAACCCCAAGGTGAAGAGCTAGGACGAATGAAACCCTTGTCCAATAGCTCCTTCAACTGCATCTTCAACTCCGCTAACTCATTAGGGGCCATCTTGTACGGTTTCCTGGAGATAGGTGCTGTGCCTGGCTGCAAGTCAATGCGGAACTCCACATCACGATCTGGTGGTAAGCCTGGCAAATCATCTGGAAACACATCGGGGTACTCACGCACCACAGGTATCATATCCAGACTCTTGCCAACGGCCTGGTGCACTGACGGTCTCGATGTGGCCAACAAAGATAGCTGAAGAGTGACCTTGCCATGCATAGGAGAATCTAAGTGAACAGAACGAAGAGAGATATCCAGAACAGCCTTATGGTACTTCATCCACCTCATACCAAGAATCACATCTAGTCCTTGCTCCTGTAGGACAATAAGATGTGCAGTGTAGATCTTTCCCGCCAAATTAAGGGGAGCATTAGAGATAAGCTGCCTAGTGAGAATACGACCCCCCGGAGTGCTGATAAGGTACGGGGTCTCCATAGATGAAATCCCGAGGCCCAAACGGCGTGTACAAGCTAGACTGATGAAATCATGAGATGCACCTGAATCGAACAATATATCAATAGGCCGGTGACACATGGAGAACGTACCAGCAAGAACCTGCTCACCCTCTGGAATCTCCTCTGCAGTGGTGTAGTTAACGCGCCCAGTCTTGACTGGCGCGTTCCTGCCCTGCTGGCGCTGCTGTCCTGCTGCCTGAACTGGAGCCCTCTGCGCGTTGTTCTGCCTAGGTGCTGCACGGCAGTCACGCGCAAAGTGCCCCACCTGTCCACAGTTGAAGCACGGAGAACCTCTGCCTGCCTGGTGCTGCTGCTGCTGGCGCTGCTGCTGCTGACGCTGCTGCTGCTGTGGCTGTCTCTGAGCAAACTGCTGCTGCTGCTGCTGCTGACGCTGGTACTGTGGAGGTGCAAGGTACCGTTGTCCACTGGGAGCGGTGTACACAAGGCGTGGCCTGGCTGAAGTGCTGCCAGACGGTGGTGCCACAGCCTTCCTCTTCCTCTTGTCCTCCTGGTGCGCCCTGATGGCATCCTCCATCACTATAGCTGCACTGACAAGCTCGTCAAAGGTACCACCGGAATTCAGGACAAGCCGGGACTGAAGCTTGGTAGACAAGCCTCTCAAGAAACACGCCTTCCGCTTGGCGGGCGTGTCTACCTGGTCTGGAGCAAACTGGGCCAGGTGGTTGAACACCTGGGCGTAGTCGAACACGTTCCTGCCTCCCTGCCTGAGGTCCAGGAACTCTCTGAACTTCCGCTGCATAATGCCCGGTGGAATGTGGAACGAGCGAAAGGCCTCTCTGAACTGTGCCCAAATCAACTGCTGACCGGCCGGAAGAGTGGCAAGGTGAGCTGCCCACCATCCTCCAGCCGACCCCCGAAGCTGCTGCGCCGCAAACAGTGTCTTCTGCACCTCTGTGCAGGCAGGAAGGAGCCCAAACTTGGACTCCACAGTGCGCAGCCAAGCCTCCGCCTCCATCGGGTCAGTGGACCCGGAAAAGACAGGCGGGTGAGTGGCCAGGAAGTCTGCGTAGGTGCAGCCTGGCTGTGGACCCTGACGGTTGCCGCCCTGCTGGGTGACGGCCTGAACGAGAGTCCTGATCAGCTCCGTCTGGTTGTGCATCGCCTCCGCCAGATTGTACTGCGGCGGGGGTGGTGGCGGACGACGCGGCGGCATTCTGCCAAATCAAAATCATCACCGTTAGCTCCAAGAAACAAAGATATTCTATATGGCAGAATTGAAAAGCAAGAAAGACCATAAGCATCCATATAGGGAGAGTTTGCAAGAAAAATCCCACAAACTGCTCCAAACAGAACAACCATGCTAAATAAAAATTTGAACATGGTAAGGAAGTTCTGGAAGGTCGTAGCAAGTAGCTATGTTAAGCCTTTCACGCACAAACACAGATGCAACGGTCCATCCAAGCAACAGATTGAAATCTGTCTTGACTACGAGCAGCAGTCACAAAAACAAAAACTGACACTTCTGGAGGCTTCCAACGAGAAAAGTCAGAACACGAAACTTGTAGATAACTTCAAGATCTTTCCATCGAGTGCTCAAACGCCCAAAATGGATCAGTAAAACTGGAGACATCGATTTTTGAAGTTGGTGGACAGATTCTGGAAAAACTAGTCGAAGCTAAAAGTTGACTTCACTTAATCGACAGATTTGGGGGTGACACTGACAGAATCGAAAGGTGAACGCTGAAGCAAAGTTTTAGTTCATGTTGTAAGCTTTCCAGCAAGTCTTGGTTCATCGAATTTGGCCAAGCGGTTTTGGAGTTATGAATTTTTAAAATTAGCTTGTCAGTCTGCAATTTTTGGATGATCTGAAATTCGTGGAAGTGTTTTAATTGATGATGCAATGCATGCTCGTCCTGCACGTCCTCACAAAATAAAAATTTTGCCCAAATATAGCAGGCCGTAGACAGTGGTGGTGACTACTTCGCACTCACAAACGTTTCTACACGATCTACGCGCGAGTTAGTGTACCTGCAAGCACACAACGTCACCTCAACCAACCTACACAGGTGACGTATCTCATAAAAATGTAATACATGGCCCAATGACATATCCTCACCATCCTCAACTCCTCGTGAACTCGATGGCTCACGGAACATAACAAAACTCCGCCACCAATATCCAAAACCAGCGCCATGTAGTTCCTTACCTTCTTACCTGGGCGTCGGTGCGTCGTTACAGAAAATAACAATCAACTCCTATTACCACCTGATTACTCTAACATCCTTATAATGGCTTTTCGATCCTCACACGTACGTGGTTAGATTTTCGAAAATAGACCGTTTATATGATGTACTGTCCCAACACGGCTCTGATACCAGCTGAAGCGTCTCCGCTTTTCGCAGGATCGAGTCGGTCAAGCGCTGATGAACAGACGCAACAGTACAGCATATAAAAAGCACAAATTAAGTCTTTAAGTAGTTACATTAATCCATTTAAAACACAGAGTCGCACAGCGGAAAATAACGATACAAGTCTAGAAATAAAGGTACAAGCGCACGCGCTCACGATACACAAGAACCCGCATCCAAAGCCATGAAGATGCGGACTCGAGAGGAGATCACTCCTCAGTCTCCCAGTGGGCTGTCCAACCATAGGGAAGCTGGCCATCCCACTGTCCACCTCCACCCGTAGAGTCGGGGATAAAGGTGCTACCTGCAATAAAATCATAAAGAGCCAAACCCTGAGCAACTAATACTCAGCAAGTCTTACCCGTCAAATTGGCTATCTACAGCCGACTCCTAATTATGCAAAGGCTACAATAGGGTGGCTGACGCGATTGCATAAAAGCGCACTAATTACTTGATCCTTACTTTCAAGTTTTAGTTCCAATTAAGTACTTAACCAATAAAGCAGTGTTCATATATCTAGAACAGGTATAGTAACAATACATCAACGGTGACAGTATATATAGCAATGTAAATAACAGTAATGTAATAGACTAGCATCATCATCTCATCAATCATGTCACACTACGAGGTGACTCAGTGAGCAAGGTTGCTCTTGACCGAGAGCGGCGGCATCGATGTACATCCTGCAGGAGAAAACCTGATCACACGCCATACGCGGCAAAGGCCACATACGGCAACCGTTTACGCTACGTGCCACCAGAGCTGTACCAGATTCTACTCCTCCCGAGGAAGGGCTCTCCCACCGCAGCCCCCGTCCCAGACGGCTGACTGCGCGGGACGCCACCCTACCTCTCCCAAATACCATGATAGAAAGAGTAAAGTATCTACCAGACATCCAGGGCGACGCAGGCTACTAGGTTTACTAGGCCCATAAAAATACTAGCATGTGATCAGTACGTTCGAACTTGCTCAACAGGGCCAACAACGGACGGTCCTTAATCGACACAGACGGGGCTACACCACCGTGAAGGCCCAGCCTTCTCCAACCATCCTATACAATCAATTCCCCGTCCGGTCTCAACAAATCCTAAATCCAGCTAGTACAATCCAGGAGTCCCTATCATGCGAGTGGGACCTACCACTCGACTTCTACCGTCCGCTAGCCACTAAGCCTAGCAAGTTCTAACGTAACCTAGACCACATCTACAAAAATAGGACACAAGGTAGGATATGGAAGGGTAGTCCTAATGCAGTTCTAAGTTTTCATTTCAACTCCTAATAAACCTAATGCACAATCAATTACTAGCCCCAATCAAGTACGAAAATAAAATCCTAATTAGGGAGGCATGCACCGGGGCTTGCCTGGCTCAGGAGCGTAGCTAACTGGGTCAGCGGGGTCAGTGTCCTGCTGCGGCTGCTCCTCCTGCACCTCCTGGGTCTGCTCCTCCGGCAGCTGGAAGTCGAGCGGCTCCGGAGTCGTCTCTGTCACTACACGTTATGACAAGGATAAATAATGCATGTTAGATGCAATGATAATATGATGCAATTAAGGAATGGATTTCTTGATAGGACAGTCATTTACACTGTAAGTGCAAATGATTAACTTTGTTAATTAATTTCGTCTGGAGTATTTCCTTCATTAACTTTTAATTAAGTTCACCATTAATTAACTTGGGCAAGCTAAATGAATAATGTGATTTCGAAAGTTGATTTATGTCTAGTGGCATTTTTATGGTGAAGAGTGCCACTGGAAGTAATTTATGGTGAGGTTTCATGATTTATTGCAAAGTAGATTATTTATAATAATTTATACAGTGCAGAACATGATTTAAATCATAAGAAAATAATTAGACAACATGTGACAGTGGAAAAATGCTCTGTAGGTGTGTCATCAGATTCTTGACAGGCATGCAAGAGTTCAGGATTTATTGTGCAACAGAGAATTTATAAGGAATTAAACAAGGTTTGCAACATTTAAAATTTTACAGAAAACACGAAAACGAGTTGCAAGATTTAAGTAGATCTGGGCATAAGGAAGCTAATAAAATTGGTTTCATAATTTTCGGAGGTGTATTTGATTTACTATGAATTTTACAATTTTTTAGCAATTTCTGACAATTTGTTTAAATCGAAAAGGATTTAGAAATTGGGCGGACCAATCAAATCGGGGCCACACAGAGGGCCACTGGATTCGGGCCGCACCAGATCTGGACTGACCACACGGGATCCAGCCACTCAGATCTGGAAACACACAGTGGGCTACACGGGGCGGCGCACCAGATCCTGTGTTGACACACGGGATCCCGACGCTGTGGCCCGCGATGCGCCTGCCGGAGTCATCGCCGGAAGGCGGCGGCGCGCTCGCCGGAGCTAAGCTTCCGACGGCCAAATGACGAATGGTTAGCGCGGAAAGAGAGAGCGTGGAACGGAGGTTTCACCTCGACGACTCGTGGCTCGAGAGGATGGCCGGAGGGTGGTCGACGTCGAGGAATGGCGGCTGGTGGTGCTCCGGCGTCGACGCGGGCTCGCGGTGGTCGACGGGGAGCTGCACACGTTGGTGCGCCGGCTTCACGGAGGTGATGTTCACTTCGGGGACCAGCAGGTTGACGACGAGGAGCACGGAAAGGCGGAGTTCACCGGTGAGGCGTCCACGGCAGCGCGACGGGCAGCGGGTGGGGAAAACTTCGATTCCGGCCAACTGGGTGCGATTGGGAGCAAATGGTGAGGTTCTGGGGTGCGTAAGGTTGACGTGCACCCGCAGGCGCGAGGAATCGGGCAAGGACTCACCGGAGATGAGGCAATCGACGGCGAGGTTGGAGTGGCACGCGCGGCCGGACTTGGAGACGACGACCAAATCCCCGCGATTCATGGCGGGTCTGCGAGGTCCGAGGCCATGGAGGCTTAGCCACGCACCGGAGATGGCTCGAGGTGAGGTTGTCTTGGCTGGAGAAGGCTTGTCGACGGCGAGGCGCGATGGAAACTCGAGCGGTGGCCGGCAATGGCGCGGCGACAGCGAGAGCGAGTGCGAGGACGAGAGAGAATGGAGCGAGGGCGCTCGGACAGGCGAAAGGAGCCGTATTGACGCTGCGGCGCGGTCGGGTGCGGGTCCAGGCGCCGCGCGGCGTCGCCGTACGCCGCCGTCCACGCGGCGCGCGACTTCGGGCGCGGGCAGTGAGAGTGAGGTGGCTGACAAGTGGGCCCTGTTGGAATCTTTCTTTTTCCCGGAATTATTCAAACTGAGTTTTCCCCAAACTTTGGCGCTCAATTTGAACTAGCAAATGAATTCCAAAAATTGCAAAACTGGTTGCATTCGAAAGGTCATGAAATGATCTTTCCAGTGACATAACATGCACATCTCAATTCGAAACAGAATTCAAATGGCAGCTAGTCAAAGTTGGACAGTTTTGGAACTTTGGGGATTTATTTCAGCATCGAAATGAATTTCAAAAATCACCAAAAATTCTCCAAAATTCTTATTTCCCAAGGGCTATCTACTGGTATTTTTGGTTGCTCAAGTTGTTATGGAAAATTTTGAGTTGCTTCACAAGCATGTGTTTGGCCATTATTTAAATTTTGTATTTCGAATTTGAATCTGAATATGGTTCAAGATTCGTTTCAGTTTGTAAGTGTGCATCAGTTGGGCATCAGTGACACGGGGTGTCACACAGGATAACTCTGTTCCTTGGGGAAAACAAATACGATACCTTGGAATACTCCAGGGTGAAATGCTACAACGGTATTCCGTGCGCTTGCGGATTTTATTCGTGTCGTAAGAAATACCAACAATCTTACTCCTGTTGCCGTCGCAACCATGTCAGCCTTCGCTTGGGCTTGCATCAGCGAAGGTTTAAATCCTGAACCTCATGCTTTTTATCGAGTATACCAAGCCCGGCACACTCCTACTTATGATCATGAGCAACATCTCAGCCCTTGCTTCGGAGTTGTTGGTTTTGAGGCTAGGGAGGGGTTTTTGACGCCTTTTGGAAGCTTCAATCCTCCACCCTTTGATGAATGGGTGAAAGATTGGTTCTACTATAAGTACCTTGCTATCTATTTTTATATTGGGAAAGCTGCTGGCATATGGATTACCAATGACTTAGAGCTTCCGCTGAATGGCTTAATTTCTCAATGTGTTGATGCTTTCCGAAGGGTTAGTCAGAGGATGACCCTTCGTGATATCCTGGAGGAATGCTTTGCTGCTGGTGTTCTTCCCCTCGCTCGTCGCAGTTGGAGGCCTTCTTCTTTTGGTAGAAATAAGTTTGGCTTAAGAATGCCAGTTTTTCCTTCGATATCGGGACCCTGTATGACTCTTCCTTGTGCTTCGTTGCCTTTGAGAGCTTCCTCTTCTTCTCCCCTTTTTTTTTATTCTTTCAGCTTACACTTTGTTGCTTTTGCAGGCTTCAATCTCTGGTCACCTCAAGACCGAGTTACTTCTTTTCTTGGGAAGTTCTCTCGGAAGGAGTGGGTTGAAAGCACTCGAAGGGGCATCAGTGTTCGGATCAATCGGTTTTATCTGAGCTTCGACTTGTGCCTTCACAATCGTCTTTTTCCTGGGGACAATTCGTGTGAAAAAGATATTTTTCCATACTTCAGTATTTCAGGCTCTTCGACTGTTGAGATGGATCCTTCGCTGGCAGTTGTTACTCCCGATGTTGAGTCCATTCCCAGGAATACTGAAATTCCATCTTCGCCAGGTTCTCTTCTTGTGCCGACTTATTCTCTTATCTTTGAAGAACCGTCTCCTGACGCTCCTTCGAATTCAGCTATTCCTCCTGCTGTGCTTGATATTGCTTGCAGGAGTTCTTCGTTGATACCTTCTGAGGGTTTGCAAGGGTCTCCAGCTGTTGCTTCGGATGTTGTCTGTACAGATGGGGTTGCAAAAAGGTCTGAATTAGTCAATTCTTGTCCGCTGGTCCCTGAGTGTTCAAAAGGTACTTTTGGTCTTCCGAAGAAGTCTTCGTTTTTCGGTTTACTTGGCAAGCGGAAACTTTCAGAGGTTTCGGGTCCAAGTCAGGATATTACTTCTTCTTCGGGTACTGCTTTGCCTTCGATTAGCGTCGCTGTTCCGCCTTCGCAATCTTCAAATCCTGGTATTCATTTTCAAAGGATTGCTTTTCCTCCTTTCTTTCTCTTCTTCTCTCTTTTTTTTATTGTTATTATTCTCATGATCCTTCGCTTCTCTTCCTTTTTCTTTAGATGCTTCGAGCTTAGGGTCTCTTGAACTGGATGTTGAAACCATGCTATCGTCTATCAATGACGACATTCAGGCTTCGGGTGCTCTTGAATCTGCTGCCCGTAAGGTCCGGTTTCCGAAGGTTGAGCTTGGCCTGTCAAACCTTTCGGGTGACGTCCTCCTCCGTTCCTTGGTTGCTCATCAAGTCAAGGTTAGTATCTCACTTCCCCCTTCTTCTCTTTTTTTTTGTTGTGTACTTCGTGTTTCTTCTAACAGCTTCGCTTCTTCCTTCTTGCAGTCTATTATTCTTACTCGAGCTTGCGCTCGTGAGTTCCAAGATTCTTCTGGTGATTTGCTACTCGCGTCATCTCTCCAGGCCTCTCTTTCTGCGAAGGATGATTCCCTGAAAGCTTCTTCTGCTGCCACGTCTGACTTGCTAGCTAAGGTTGAGGTTCTTCGAAGCCATAAATCTAACGTTATCTCTGATCTATCTGTCCTTGAAGAAAAGATTCGCGAAAGGAAGGCTTCGCTGGAGAAGGAGAAGTTATTTAATGAGCATCTTTTGTCTTGTCTGTCGAAGGCGTCTCAGCTAAAGATCTCTTCTGTTGATAGCTCCTTCGCTAAATCCCTTGCCCTTTGTGATCTTGTCAAGGAGCTGTTTCAGGCACTTGGAGCAAAATATGATGAGGTACCGGCGGATGCCTCTTTGGAGGTTTTGGGCGAGTGGCTTCGCTTGAACTTGGCTGGTCTTGCCGAAATATGCAGGAGCTTTTCTTATGATGCCGTGGTACTTATGATTCGAGATCTCCTCCATAGCTTCTCTTGCGAAGGTAGCGATGCTATTAACTTGGTCAGTCGTTCTGATTTTTCAATGAAGCCTTCGGATCCTTCTCATGATTTCGGAGCTGTCGAAGGCAAGTGTATGTGTCTGATCAATGACTTCTGGTGGAACAGGGTCAAGTGTCTTGTCCCTGACTTTCCCGAAGGTTCTTCTTGAACTCCTTCGAATGGTTGTAGATAGCCCTTTTGGATGTCCTTTGATCTGTATTTATTTTGGATACACTTTTTTGATGTAATATTTGCTTTATCAAAACTCTGAAGCTTTATTGCATCAAATACCTTATTCATGTACTTCATGTTCTGCGATGACTTTGAGCTCTGTATTGAGCCTTCGAATTTTCGTAGTCTTGTGTAAGCGCACCTTGTGATTATTTATCCGTGTTTGCTCTTCGGTAATTAACTTTACTGCCATTTTCATAGCTTCGATGTCCAGATGTAATGGGTTGCTTCGTAACTTCATCGGCCTTCGTCTGCTTTTGACGAAGGAAAACCGAATACGTCTTGTTTTTCTATTTCTGTCTTCGCTGTATGCGAAGGTATACTTTTGTTCGTCATGCTCTCCTTTTTTGGCTTATTTTGCCTTTTTGGAGGGTGATTGCTTCGTTATTTTTTGCGGGTTCCTTTTTGAATTTTTGTGATGACTCTTTTGAGTCCCTTTTTATAATGTTGGCTTCGCTTCTCTTAGCAAAGACCTTTTGGTTGGCTTTCTCATAACCCTTAGATGGTAATTTTGCTTCTGACGAAAAATTACCGTTTCGGCTCTTATGCCTTTAATTTTTGCTTCGCAGTCTTTGCGAAGATAGGGACATTTTTTCTGCCTTTTTGGCGAATTTCTGTTTTTAAATTGAATTCCTTCCTTTCTGTCCTGTGTTACGACGAGGCTTTGTCTTCTTAAGGATTTGACTCTCCTGATTCTCTTTTCGAAGATAGATGCGATTTTTTCTACCTTCGAAAGAGCGAATCTGAGCCGTCTATCTGTAAGGCAGGTATTTACCACCTTGTTTTGTAATTCGACGAGGGGGTTTCTCTCTTTTTTTTATTAGAAGCTTTGCTTCAATGATATTCTTTCGAAGGTGAACGTGTTTTTCTGCCTTTTATCGGCGAATTCGAAGCGTCTGCTTTTAGAGCAGGTATTCGTCATCATGTCTTGGAATGCGACAAGGTTCCATTTCTTTTATAGAAAGGAGAGATATTTTTGTAGGCGTCTGGAATGTTCTTCCTTGGTGTATATATACACGAGGTATCTCTGTCTTTTTATTCAACTTCTTCAGTCTTCTTTGCTTCATGGAGGCTTTGTGGGATCGACTTCCTCGAGGCATAGTGAAGGATCTGACACATCATGGCTACAAGCGTGGAGATGCTCTTCCACAAGATCTTGTGGATCACTTCGACGAGCTTGATCGATTGAGTGTGAGGAATGCTATTGTCGAAGTTCCTCCACAACCGGTTCCTCTTACTATTGTTCCTCCTGATGTTATCATCATTAGTGATGACGAAAGCTCCGAAGGTCGTCAAGTTAGGCCTTCGCCGCCGGTTGGGGTAGCCAGTCGGACTCGTAGTAAGTCGAAGAAGTAGGTGTTTGTGTCTTCGTATCTTTTTGACTTCGTGTTGAATAATAAAGAATGTCTTTCGCTTTGTGTGTCTTGTTATCCTTCTCTTTTGTAGGATTCCTCTTGTCTCTTCAACTTGCTGTAAATCCCTTGTTTTTTGCTTCGATTTTTCTTTTTGTATGTAACCCTTCGGTCTTATAATCTTGGAGAAGGCTTCGTCATCTTGGTGAAGGCTTTATAGTCTTGAGGGGTGCTTCTCTATAAAAGAGTCAAAGAGGGAACGAAGATTAATATGCGGCATATATAAAATACATCAGACATAATATATGTATGAAAGGCTTCGTCTATGAGATTTTGTTTTTGCAGAAAGCTTCGCTTTGCGTTGTGCGGCGT
This sequence comes from Eragrostis curvula, assembly GCA_007726485.1. Taxonomy (NCBI): domain Eukaryota; kingdom Viridiplantae; phylum Streptophyta; class Magnoliopsida; order Poales; family Poaceae; genus Eragrostis; species Eragrostis curvula. The sequence goes on along the minus strand of RWGY01000361.1, from coordinate 491,832 downwards.
TGGGTTTGTCGTGGGTTCGGCCCACGGACGGCGCCAAATGTTGGGGGATCGAAGGTCTTGATGGGACGGATCGAAGCCCTCCAACGGTTGATGGAAACGTTCTGGTTCTGGCGAAGCCCTCGAAGGTTGTCGATGTCTTCGATTTGCCTCGCGAAGCCCTCTTCGCTTGTTGTCGTTGCCTTCTGGTTGGAGCGAAACCCTCTTTTCTGGTCCGCGGAGCTGGACGAAGAGGTTCTTGCTCAGGTTCCCTGCAGTTTAGTTGCGCGAAGCCCTCCTTCACCCGCGATGCCGGGCGAAAGGGTCGAGTGATTAGAGAGTTCAGAACACGGTGCGAATGATTCCTCCTTTGGCTCGTGGCCCGAAAAACAGATGTCATTACAGGATCCTCTCCCTCCATATTTATAAGGGGGTGAGTGATCATATTTACAAGCGTGCCATTGGCTGCTTTATCATGGCCTTCAGCTTGGTAACTTTGGGTTCCTTCGCTGCCCGTTCTTTCTGACTTGCACTACTCGTCCTTCGAGTGGTTCTGGGTGGCTTCGATGTGGTCCCCAACGTTGCTTTCCCCTTCGCGTGTCTCTTCTGGTTGGTTTGTCCCTCGACTTGGATCGCAGCTGTCTTCCCAACAGGAACCAACTATACCCAAAGTTGTGCCCTTTCACGACTCTGCGGCGCCTTCAGATGGCCTTGAACCTCATCATCATGTTGGTCAGAAGGGTCTTGTCCTGATGCCTCCAAAACCTATCTATACCTAAAGTAGTGACAAGCTAGCTTTCGATAGAAATGAAATGGAAGCACAGGAAACTATAATAAGTAGCTGGCGTGCACTGCTGTGCACCTCTGCTCGCACACTCTTAAGAGAAGCTACCATATCTGATTCCCGCAAGACACTTATGTATTACCCTTATGGCTGATAAGAAACAAACAAAGGTGACAAAGGTGACATATATATGGTGGATGAGAAGTATGCCTCGTACTGAATTAAGTCTATTTCTGAAGAGGAGCAATTGTAGTTGGTGAGGCAATATAGTTATTAAATGGTAGAAGGCAAACTCCTGAAGACCGTGCAACTACGGAGCCTTAAGCTGTTCATGGTGACGCACTTATATATACTACCCATTCAAATCAGGAAAAAGGAAAGAAACACACACAACTCACTCTTGTACAATACTATGTCAAGCCTTAAGCTTCTTTGTGATTAATTTTGATTTTCACAAGGATGAGATGTTATAAGCCTAATAATAAATTTACATGAAACATACTAGTCAGGACGTACAATTGCATCACATAAATGACACTATTTTTAGGTAATGGTGTCTCTCCCTCCTTCAGTCAACTGCACTTGTCTAAGCTAGACACAAGTTGATACAACATGCTTTGTTTTAAACATGACCTTTCAAACCACGAAGCTTCCTCTGCAATTTATTTATTAACACTATCTATTTTGCACATCTTGTAAGACCCTCAAGAGAAACAGTCTGTTCTATTTTATTTGTTTTCTTCAACTCTCCTTTTCCTTATTACATAGTACTATATTTATATAGTCGATGCATGTGGACTATGAAAATTAAATGGAATCATTAGACATGTACAGCAGCAGGTGAGAACTGAGATACGGTGTGGGTTTGTTGATTTAAGGATAGTATTTACGAAATGAGTTACTCAAGTTAGTTGGACAATATGATCAAATTAGCTAAAGGGCGCTAACTCCTGCATTCTGTGCAATGTGCTATACAAAGAAGTCCTGCATTCTGATCACAATAGATTCAAGAAAATGATATTTTACTAACATTAAGCACCTTCTTACTGATTAGTGATTAGCCATGTTTTGCTAGTATTAAAACATGGAAAATAAATAAATAATCTAGCAGCAGCATAAACTAGCTGTGTTTCGTTGATTGAAAAAAATTAGTAACCTTGCACCAGCACAAACTAGCACAAATTACTTGGTTACAGCCTTATTGAGATTGGTCTTATCCTGACACCTCCAAAACCTAAACAAACTAGACACAAGTCGATACAACATATTGTGCTTTAAACGTGACCTTTCAAGTGTCAAACCACAGAAGCTTCCTCTGCACTTTATAACACTAGCTATTTTGCAGGAGAATCAGTCTGTTATATTTTACTCGTTTCCGTTTAACTCACCTTTTCCTTAAATAGTACTATATTTATATAGTCGATGCAAGTGGACGAAAATCAAATGGAATCATAAGACATGTACAGAAGTAGGTCAGAAAATAATTTTTACAAGCATTAAAACATCTGAGTTATTTGTCATAAGCACAGTTCTTACTGATCAGCCATGTTTTGCCCCAATTGAAAGATGGAAAAAATTAATAATCCTTCATCAGCATAAACTATCTGTTTCATTGATAGAACAAATAATACAGTTATAGCTACGTTCCTCGTGATTAGCACTTCACTATGTTTTATTGACCAGTAATGAAGCTTATAAAAAATTTAATACCTTGCGGGAGTAGAAGCTAGCTGTTTCGTTGCCACAATTTTGTATTTATTTTAGTAACCTCTTGAAAATGGTGGGGCTTTCTGATCATGTCACACGAACACCCATTATTCCATTAGACATCAACATGTGAAATTGCCTTGCTTGCCCAATTGTACCTGAATCAATATCCTCATATACTACCCTAACACAGCATAGGCGACTGAAAGAGAGCTAAGACAGATCATGAACTTATCTGCTGATCAGTAAGTGTGGAGCCGACAAATACTGGGTGGCCTCGGACGATGAGGCTGCATGTTGATGCTGACTATTTGGTTTTGCTAGTGGCGGAGGGCGGACAGCAGCGGATGAGCCTTGGGCAGCCGAGGTAGCAGCAGTGTATCCATGAGAAAAAGGCGACTTGGACCTTCCGTGCCCTCCTCTGCTGCAGTCTGCTGTTCTTACTCACTAGAAGGAATGAGTGGCAACTAAACACAGAGTCGGCAACTATACATGGACGGACGAAGAACATTTTGGACATGAAAAATTCTCAAATGGATTGCTTGCCGCTGCTCTGTATACGAAGAAACAAAGGCGCTACCGAGGGGGACTTTGACGGGCTATTGCTACCCGAATAAGGAACAGAGCAGGAGATGAGAATCCCATTGTCATTCCATCATTGCTTCTAGACCCTCGTCATGGACAACATCAGCAACTTTCTCTCCTGATGCCTCCAATACCTACACTCTATGCAGTGTAGTGACAAGCTGAAGAGATCGATGAAACGAGGCACAGAAAACGATTAGCGGAGATGGTTTGCACTGCCGTGCAACTCGGACAGCACCCTTTAGCGAAGCTACTCTTGCCTTTTCTCTCATTCACATCTCAAGAATCAACACACTTATAAACCATCTTTGTAGAGGATAAAATCATTTAAGGAAGGAATAGTAGGTAAAGTATGGCTCGTATTGACGCAACACCAGTTCCGAAGCAGTGTTATTATTATGTACGTAGTCCGTTCTTGCAAAGGGAAGGGAATGATAAATTATTATGAATCCCAAAAGTTCTTGAAAAAACCTAGAAAATAAAAAAATACATTGAAAATTTTTCCTGGCTCTTCCCACTTTGTTCTTATCTCTAGTTTATATCTCTGTCACCTTCACTACGTTCTGTTTCTCTTTTCACATTTGGAACACTCACGTCCAACTGACCCAGAGTGAACAAAACCAAGTGCAGTAATGAATCCTGAAGTAGCATCGGTGATTGCAAACGTGAGGTCAGACTTTAAATCTGCAGAGTTCATGATAGCACAATGCATCTTGACAAAAACTGGAAGCCGAAATGCATGAAAAGTCAACAGTTTTATACTGGTCTCTGTGAAAATTGGGCACACACAAATGTCAAGCTTGATAGTACATTCCCCGTAGTACCTTTTTTTTTTTCTGAGGGCCCGTAGTATCCTTTCTTGAATACATCTTGACACCTTCAATATGGTAGAACACACGAGTGCATCGGCAGTGTCGGTTTGAGGTTAGTATCTGTGCTACATACAGCTAGTAAAAGTTAGAAGGGCCATTGTGCTATACGTAGTTCTACTTGGCGATCCATGGCACCAGCTTTTCGTTACATTCTACTATCAGGGCAAGCAGAGAAGAATCACTTGGGGAATCTCCATGCATGCCGCTCTTGATCTGCAATATCCGGCCACAGTCCTGATGCCTCACGAGAGATAGTGGCGGCACAGCCTGAGGTGTGTTGCGGACGCAAAAGTGCAAAACGCAGTGATGCGCATCCACTTGTATTATAGTTAAGGCACTGACATCTCCGCAACCCGCAGCTTTATTCTGTACATGAAGAAACAAACGTGCCGTCTGTTGGAGCCAACGACAACCCTCTCAGCTGTGCACTCTCGCCGATCGTCTACTGCAACCCGATCGACGCAGTACACCTGCCTAACAAACTCACCGCGTCCGCCGCAGCATCCCTGCTGGCCTCGGTCTCGACCGGGAACGCGACACAACGTGGTCGACCTCAACCTGCGACACACCTGCGCACGACTCACCATGAATGTGGCCGCAAACTGGATGGTAGCAGAACATATTGACTGCCTTGCCGTGACATTAGATAATCTTGACCCTCGCCCTGGACAAGATCAGCGCGGTCTTCTCCTGATGCCTCCAATACCTATCCTATACGGAGTAGTGACGGCATGGCAAGCCGTGTAACAATGCAGAGCACCTCAGATAGCAGAACGCTTACGACAAGCTACTCTTTCTTTTTTGCACCCGTTTACCTCTAAAACTTCACCACATTTATATATACCATACTACCTAGCTAGTGGCGGATAAGAACCAGACAATAAGGGCGGAATATAGTGGGTGAAGTACATGGCTCGTATCTATTATATATATATTTGACGTCGAAAAGGAGCCACCACGTTCGCTCTAAAATGCTAGAAATTTCCACGTTAATCCGAGAAAATAAGAAGAGAAAATTACCCACCGCTGCCATTATGAAACAATTAGTCAGAAAACCCCCTAAAAATATTTATAAAACAGCTAAATTCGGAATAATAAAAAATAGACAAAAATACCCATCACACCTATTTCTAAATTACCCACCATGCCATTATGAGTCAAAAAATAGCTAAATTCGAAATAATAAAAAATAACAAAAAATACCCTTCACGCCGACTTCAAAATTACCCTCCATGACATTACAAGTCCAAAAATTGGATTATAAAAAATAGCTAAAAATATCCGTAATTCTTTTTTTTAATTTATCAACCATACCATTATGAGGCGAAAATAGCTAAAATTGGAATAATAAAAATATCCAATAAACAATTAATCTCAATTTCTAAATACACCGTTATAGAAGTACACCGTGATATGTCTAGATAGCATGGCACATTATCTTATTTTTAGCATGATACATTTCCTTTGAAAGATTTATTTGTAGCACGACGCATTCTTTTTTCCTACCATGACATATGTTAGTTATTTAGCTTGCCATGTTTGAACCAACCTCATTTCTAAAATAAAATCAAATACATCGTTTGATAAGACACAATCTAAGATAAATGATGACTCATCTCACACAAATTGAGGGACGATGGGAAATTCTCCAATCTATTTTTTACTATTTTATCAATATAGAGTATAAAATAAGTGATAACAATAAACTATGTTAAACTTCTAAATAATATAAAAATATTTTAAATAGTATAATTAGTCTAGCTGCGCAAATGCGCGGGCAGCCATACTAGTTGACCCTATTCTGCTGCTGAACACGAGTTATTCTAGTTGCTTGGACAAATCAATCAGAAGGTAAAAAAAAAAAAACTCTAGACAACTCCTGAATATATTGCGCAAGTGTGCTATTATATTGAGCAAAATAATAGCATGCGCTGGAAAACCAATTAGTACACGTTGTGCAATTTTATCTTAACTATAATTTGCGAATAATCAGATGCTTGGAATTATGTTCCATATGTGAAAAAAGATATCTCAGTTGAAACTGTTATAGCCCTTTTGGAACACACACACCCGATCCAGTCCCGACCAACAAGAGATCAAAGTACCCGAGTCGCACGTCCTTTAACCGTGTGACAAGCCACACAGCATGCTGCAGCCGCCTCAAGCCTCGCGGCCGGTGAATACGCTCGCAAACCCATGGATGGATCGGCCAGGTCGAGTGCGCCAACATCGAGAACTGCCTCGCTGTGCGTGCTGCCCTATGGCTTGATCCGCACCATCCAAAGCCTGCAGCAGGGTGCTTGGATTCCGCCGCGGGAGAAGACGAGTCATCCTCGTCAGATCCACAATGCTGTTGAGAAAAAGAGGAAACCTTGGCCCCGCCATGCATGCAGTGCCCTCCTCCGTTGCAAGGGACGCCACTCGCTCAGGAACAATTGAGCGGGCGTGAAAGGCAGGGATAGACTGCTTCACAGAGCACATCAGTTGAGGCACTGACATGTCTGCACCCGTCTGCCATTGTATTGTACATAAAGAAACGAAGGAAGCCGAAAGATGTGGTTTTGTATGACTTGGCTCTGCATTGTGCCCTTGATGACGCTCATCCGGGGTTAGGTCTGGAGGGTCTTGTCCTGATGCCTCCAAAACCTATCCTATACGTACATAAGGTAGTGACAAGCTTTACAGAGAACGAAACAGAAGCATAGATAACTGTAATAAGCAGCCCACATGCACTACTGCGCACCTCTGGTAGACCACTCTTATGAGAAGCTACCATATCTGACTATCTGTTACCCTCCCAAGATATATATATACCCTTACGGATGATAAGAAACAAACAAAGGTGACATACTGAATTAAGTATACTTCTAAAGATGAGCAACTGTAGTTGGTGGGGTAATATAATTATTGAATGATAAATGGTATGAGCTAACTCCTGAACACCAACTTCGGAGCCTTGAAATGTTCATGTTGACACACTGAATATATATACCACCCACTCAGCATATCAGGATAAATAAAAGAACTCACAACTCACACTCTTGCACAATAGTATGTCAATCGTCAAGCTTTTCTGTGATTCGTTTTGGTTTTCAAGCAGGATGGTTGTTATAAGCTTAATGATAAATTTACATGAAACAAACTAGTCAGGACAACTGCATCACATATATCAGACTCTAAATATTTTGTGCATTCTTTTCACGTTTGGAACACTCACGTACAACTGACCCAGAGTGAATAAAACCAAGTGCCGCAATGACTCATGAAGTAGAGCATCGGTGATGCTAAGCCCAGATGGCAAACGTGAGGTCAGACTTTAAATCTGCAGAATTCATGATTGCACGATGCATCTTGAAAATTATTGTAAGTCGAAATGCATGAAAAGTCAACAGTTTTATATTGGCCTCTGTGAAAAGAAGGCACACACAAATCTCAAGCTTCAATATGATAGAACACACTCGTGCATCGGAAGTGTCGAATTGAGGTTAGTATCTGTGCTATATACAGCTAGTAAAAGTTAATTAGAAGGGCCATTGTGCTATACATAGTACTTCTACTTGGCGATCCACATGGCACCAGCCTTTCGTTACATTTTATTATCAGGAAAAGCGGAGAAGAATCACTTGGGGAACATCCATGCATGCCGCTCTTGATCTACAATATCGGTCCTGATGCTTCACGAGAGATAGTGGCGGCACGGCCTGAGGGAGCTGGCAATTGCTGCCGTTCCACACGAGAGGAGTGTTCCGGATGCAAAACGCAGTGATGCGCATCCACTTGTATTATAGTTGAGGCACTGACATATCTGCAACCCACACCGTTATTCTGTACACGAAGAAACAGAGGTGCCGTCTGTTGGAGTCCAACGACGACCCTCTCAGCTGTGCACTCTCGCCGATGGTCTACTGCAACCAGATCGACGACGCACACCTGCCTAACAAACCCTACCGCGTCCGCCGCAGCATCCCTGCTGGCCTCGGCCTCGACCCGGAACACGACACAACGTGGTCGACGTCAACCCGCGATACACCTGCGCACGCCTCCATACAATCCTGTCGAGGTTATGGCTAACACAAACAACGTGGACTTCGAAGGGCTGCTGCAGGCCGTAAGCTTTGAGGCCGCAGAACATCTTGACTTCCATGCCGTGGCATAAGATCATCTTGACCCTCACCCTTGACAAGATCAGCACGGTCTTCTCCCGATGCCTCCAATACCCACATCCTATACGGAGCAGTGAGAAGCTTTGGAGACAAATGGAACTGAAGCACTGAAAACTGCAAGCTACAAGCAGTTGAGCTGCACTACTTCTAGAAATACCGCTCAGGCAGCACACTCTTCAAGGGAAGGTGCTATCTCTTTCCATGGATTCTATCAAAAGGAACAATTGTTTTTTGTTCTATTTCTCTTTTCACATTCGGAACACTCGCATACAACTGATCCAGATCAGTGAATGAATAAAACCAAGTGTAGCTATGACTCATGAGGAAGCATAGGTGAAGTGCCAAGTCCTGATTGCAAACGTAAGGTCAGACTTCTAAATTTGCAGAATTCACAATGCACGTGACAGGACATTAAAATAGCTGCAAGCCGAAATGCATGAAAATTAAAGTCAACCGTTATGTATTGCTCTCTGCGAAAATCGGGCATACAAAAATGTCAAGCTTGATAGTACATTCTTCGTAGCGCCCTTTCTTGAATACATCTTGACACCATCAAACATGGTAGAACGCACACGTGCTTGCATCGGCAATGCTGAATTGACGTCAGTATCTGCACAGCTTTGTTGATATTGGAGTAAAAAAACAAGTTTTACAGCAGTTCTACAAGAAAGAAGCAGAAACTTAATGGATAGAGTAGCCCCAAGCTATGGTCGCTACTTGCAGCACATTCTCAAAGAACGTGGACACAAGTTCTGAAGATGATCATCTTCTCACAGACTAGTGTCGAAACTCAGGCAAACACAGGAGACAATATCAACGTTTTCTTGCAACCATCTTTGTTGGTCACCGATCTTCCTAGGACCTGGAGCCATTCATTGCGCTGTTTTTAAATTTGAGTACTAGTTAATGTGTGATAATAAGTCTGTAATGACCTGGACTTCCCAGGTTTTCGATAAAGCGTGGTAGCTGATGAATCGCATCTCTTCATGCCCGGCACCGTTGAGTCGCATAAATACAGAAGATAATTCACGAGTTCTGGCTGACAGATCTGTAGGCGACTTGACTTGCAACGTTGTTGGCGAATAAGTGGCAGAGGTTTTGACGCCATGGACATATGAACTGTCAAGCATTGTGCTGCATGATCGTTTCCCAATGCCTCCAAAACCTGTAATGTGATAATAAACATTTGACAGAAGTGGCATTGTATACTTGGATAGTGTCCACATCTAGTTCTCCCCCAAAAAAGCGTCACCTCTAGTATTTCTGTATATTTGAGCATGTATGTACAGTAGTTTGTTAGTGCGATGTGAGTTTTTCTGATGCGCAGTTATTGTCGTTACTTTGGTCAGGTAAACGTCTCAAGCTGAACAAACTGGACTTACTGATGATACTGAGAATCTTGTCAGATTTAATTTTCAACTGTCGAACAAAGTTATTCTGTTGTCCAGCAGAGGCCGCTCGAGGTGCCGGTGCATAGAGGGGTTCTAAAGGGAGCCGATAATATAAACAGGGATAGAGATTGACCTAACCTGACTTGGGATGAGTCGGTTAAGAGAGACTTGAAGGAGTGGATTATCTCCAAGGAGTTAGCTATGGATAGGAGCGCTTGGAGACTTGCAATCAACGTGCCTGAACCGTGTGATCTCCTTTTGTTCCTTCTTTGTTTATCTCTAACTCGTTTACCCTGTGTCTTTTGTGTTCTTTTGTCTTTGTTTCTTGTGATTCATCTCTAGCCTACCCAAACTTGCTTGGTACAAAAAGATATGTTGTTGTTGTTGTCGAACAAAGTTATTCTGTAAATGAAGAAACGGAGGTGCCATCTGTTGGAGCCCAACGACCCTCTTAACAAACGACCCTTTTAACCATGCACTCGCTCTATCTCTCTCCTCTCTGGACTAAAGATGAAGAGTCCAGCGCGCAAGAGACTTTTTCCGGCGACAAGAGACAAACTCGCCTGTATCTTGGCCTTTTTATTTCATTGGACTCAAAAGAAGAAGCCTTTCAAAGACAAAGGACTAAATCACGGATCTCGCCTCCATCTGTCGATCTCCTCTCGTCGATCCGCTTGACCCGCACAACATAGCCCACTCCTAACCAAACACGACTCGTCAACATGCAGTTCTTCTGCAACCCGATCGACGCGGCACACCTCCCTAGCAAACCCTAACGTGCCCGCTGCAGCATCCCTGCTGGACTCGGGCTCGATCTGGAATGCGACACAACGTGGTCGACCTCAATCTGTGACACACCTGTGCTGCGCACACCTCCACACAACCATGTCAAGGTTACAACATCAACGTGGACTAGGAGACCGGCTGGTTCAAGCCACAAGCTTTGGAATCGCAGAACATATTGACTTCCATGCAGTGGCATAAAGTTATCTTGACCCTCACCCTGGACAAGATCAGCACGGTCTTCTCCCGATGCCTCCAATACCGATCCTATACAGAGTAGTGTCAAGCTGTAGAGATAAATGGAACTGAGGCACTGAAAACTGCAAGCAGCTGAGCTGCACTAGTTCTAGAAATACCGCTCAGGAAGGGAAGGTGCTATATCTTTGCCCTTCAAGGAACTTTATATATGCTACAATTGTACGTGGAGGATCGAAACAACACTATATCAGGTGAAGTATTACTCGTACTGACTCAAGTCTACTTCTGAAGTGGTCCAAAAAAAAAGTCTACTTCTGAAAATAAGTAACTGTAGTTGGTTTGACAATTCAGTTAATTTTCTAGCTACCTTATCCGTTAATTACCCATGGTAAAAATTGAAAATGCATCTTTGGGTGCGCCGCCTGCTCACTCCCTGCTTTGCGTGTGCGTTTACTTTGAAATGCGAGTAAGATGAGCTATTACACAGACTCACGGAGTTGCGGCTGTTACATTTCTCATTACGATAGGATGAGATGCAAAATTGATCAGTCTGAACAATTATGATATCCAAAGTTGCTTGATTCTTTCTTAAATGATGTATATCAGTACTCTTTGATTTACTTAAAAAAAATTCACCAATCGACAAAGTAAAAGTCACATGGTAGCTCGAAACCTTTTTTGCTTTCTTCAATAAGTGATAACAACTCTATTTTTTGAGTAAAGTGCACAACCGGTCCCTGAACTTGTATGGCTATGTCACTTAGATCCCTCTGTTTAGAAAATGCTGAATTTGCATCCCTAAATTTGTATGGATGTGTCATTTAGGTCCCTTTAAACTTGTCATTATCCTGTGTCACTTAAGTCCAACCAAATTTAAACTCGCTTGAGAGCTGATGTTCCACATTTGGCATAGTCACTACATATAGTGATCTTGACGCTAGATAAAGTGAGATTTTAGTACCAGTCTTTTAAAAGAAAATTATTTTGCTCAACTTAAAATTGTTCCTTAAAGTAATATTCAGTTTTTTTACGTTTAAAATGCAAAGTCAACTTGATCAACTGTTAATTCTAGTACACATTCCTTTTAAAATGAGTAGAATTACAAACATTTTTTTAAAAAAGAAACAATAACCATGTTATCTGTTTGCAACATATGTATGCGACTACTTACGCGGAGCAACGAGAGTCGGTACATATGAAATTAAAAAAATATCATGCTAGAGATTTACACCGTTAAAAAATATATGCAAAATTATAGTTTGTGATGGACATGCATAAAACACTAAAATGTTTAAGAAGAAATATATCAACGGAAGAGCCCTTAATATGGTACTGATACAATTGCATGCAAGGCATTTTTATGTTCGCTCGATTTGAGTCTAGAGACTAAAGTGACGCACTCGAACAAATTTAATAATGTTAATAGGAATGCTAATATAAGTAGAAGGACCTAAATGACACACCCAAACAAATTTAGCGATGTCAATATAAATAGAGGGACCTAAATGACACACCTAGACAAATTTAGTGATGGCAATAAAGTATTTTGTAAGTACAGGGACCTAAGTGACACACCCAAACAAGTTTAGGGACCGACTATGTACTTTACTCTATAATTAATGAATGGTAAAAGTGAGGAGCTAACTCCTGATACTGTGCAACTATACGGAGCCTGGAAATGTTCATGTTGACACACTGAATATATATACTACCCACTCAACAGATCAGGATAAATAAAAGAACCCACAACTCACTCTTCTACAATAAAAGAACTCACAACGCACTGTTTTGTGATTCGTTTTGGTTTTCACACAGGATGAGTTGTTATAAGCCTAATGATAAATTTACATGAAACAAACTAGTCAGGACAACTGCATCACATAACTCAGACTATGGTTAGCTTTTGGTAGGCAGCTTACCAAATCATGGTCTACTACATATAGTATTGGACTTCTCCCCGTAATCTAAGTGAAGCGAAGAAAATTAACGATGTGAAGTTTGCAGCATGTGAAGAGAATTAGAGACTTTTTTGCAAGAATCATTTTTGTAATTACTCGTAACAGCTCATTTTTGTCTCAAGGACAAGTGAACCTACAAAAGTGTTGTTATTTGCTTCAGTGGAAGCCAACGTTGGCAATCCAAGCCTGTTCCATCGATTCTTTTATGGCAATGCCTACATTTCTGTTTTCAGAATTCCAAGCCTGTTTATCTCTGTCACCCTCCAGTGTGTTTTTTTTCACGAGCAATTGGGGGTGGGGGGGGGGGGGGGGGGGTTCCCCACCTAATTTATTAATAAAAAATAGTAATGAGCAAGCTCGTTACAAGGAAGCCGAGTGCCAAGCCCGCACAAAGCCAGCAGGCAGAAAAAAACAGAGAACAACAAAGCAGCAACTACAGTAGGTGACTAAGTTAGGCGCGCCAAGCCGCCATGCCCTGGATTTCGTCCGGGTACCCTACCTTTGCCGAGAGCTGCACTCGTCAAATCCAGTGTTAGCCGAGTGCCCGATGAAATACTCTCGGCAAAGCGTGGGGCACCCAGCAAATAACCGGTTTCCCGTAGTGGGTGCTTGTAGCGGAAGCCCCTGGTGTCCAGGTCATCGAGGACCGTCTTGGGGATTGCAGCAGGGTCGCCGCTGCGCCTGTTGAAGACGAGGTCATTCTGTCCCGCCCAAATTCTCCAAAACAGAATGAGCTGAATGTCCATCCAGCGCCCAGGGATTGGGCCTGCAATGCCGACGTTCAGAGGCGGCTGGAGCCACGGGTGTTGTGGCGAGGCTGATCGGGCCACCCTCCACTGTGTTGTGTTTCTCTTTTCACATTTGGAACACTCACGTACAACTGACCCAGAGTATTATAAATAAAACCAACTGCCGCAAAGACTCAAGAAGTAGCATCGGTGATACTAAGCCCTGATTGCAAACGTGAGGTCAGACTGTAAATCTGCAGAATTCATGATTGCACAATGCGTCTTGACGATTACTGGAAGTCGAAATGCACGAAAAGTCAACAGTTTTATATTGGTCTCTGTGATAACCAGGCACACACAAACCTCAAGCTTCAATATGGTAGAACACACGCGAGCATCGGCAGTATCGAATCGAGGTCAGTATCTGTGCTATGTACAGTTAGTAAAAGTTAATAGGTCCATTGTGCTATACATAGCTCTACTTGGCGATCCATGGCACCAGCTTTTCGTTACATTTTATTATCAGGGCAAGCAGAGGAATCACTTGGGGAACCTCCATGCATGCCGCTCTTGATCTACAATATCAGTCCTGATGCACGAGATAGTGGCGGCACAGCCTGAGGGAGCTGGCAATTGCTGCCGTTCCACACGAGAGGAGTGTTGCGGGCGAAAAACGCAGTGATTCGCATCCACTTGTACTATAGCTGAGGCACTGACATCTCCGCAACCCGCACCTTTATTCTGTACATGAAGAAACAGAGGTGTCGTCTGTTGGAGCACTTTTACAGTAGACCCAAAGCAACGCATGCCGTCTATTTCACTCATCCGGCGGCTTAGATTTGTCCAATGATACTTCTTTGTCCCACCAGTATCATGGTATCATATAGAGGTATCATGCATATCATATGGGCGTAATTGGAAGAAGTTAATCACATGGTTATAAAAATATTTGGTTAATTAGGTAAAAATCGTTGACATAAATATTCTTTTATTATTCAATTGTTAACACCAGTGGCCGATCATCCATGTGACGGCCAGTAATCATTTGAAATTGAGGAGAGGCTAAGATTTGATGTCAAAGGACGATCTAGATTAAAGAATGGATGATTATCAGGCTGTGTGACGAGGATGAGCAATTGATGCGGTCGATCAAGGTTGTTCAATTGTTGAGATTGAAAGGCATCACATCGCTCCAGTAAATCAAGGTTGTGGAGGCGGATCTGACAATGGAGGAAAGAGATTGGGACGATGGTAGGCTGTCTGATTTTACGCGGCGATGGCGGCCGCGGCCGCCTCATGTATTCCATCGCTTTGAACCTGCCGCCTTCCTCGAACTAATCCATGCAGATTTCATTAGCCATTTAGCCATCGATACTCGTTCTTGGTTACATCTGGTGGCGCAGTTCGTGATTGTTTCAAGGTATCCTAGTGGCCGGTCGCCGGCGGTGGCTCCTTCACGCATGACAGGAAATCTCAACAAACAAACTGAATTAACTAACCTAATACCGTAATTAGTCTAAAGATTACCAATGAATAACTAGCTAATTACAAAATTGCCTACTCAAATGGACAGTTAGATGAAACAATGATACCTGTCATCAATCAGTATCATGGTCTACCGTAAAAGTGCTCCTGCCCAACAACGACCCTCTCAGCTGTGCACTCTCGCCGATCGTCTCCACAGCATCCTGCGACACAATTGCTGGACTCGGCCTCGATCTGGAACGTGACACAACGTGGTCGACCTCAACCAGCGACACACCTATACACGCCTCGACCCAGCCATGTCAAGATTATGGCTAACACAATCCATGTTGACTACGAAGGGCTGCTGCAAGCCGAAAGCTGGAGGGTAGCAGAGCATATCGCCCACCTTGCCGTGACATAAGATAATCTTGACCCTCGCCCTGGACACGATCAGCACGGTCTTCTCCTGATGCCTCCAATACCTATCAATTACGTAGTGACAAGCTGTAGATATAGATGGGGTCGCAAAAAAAAAAAAAAAAAAAAAAAAGCTGTAGATATAGATGGAACTGAAGCACTGAAATCTGCAAGCAGCTGAGCTGCACTACTTCTACAAATACCACTCGAGCAGCACACTGTTCGAGGGAAGGTGCTATATCTTTGCCCTTCAAGGAACTTTATATACGCTGCACTTGTACGAGGAGGAGAACAACAAAATAAGAAATATATTATTTTAGGTGAAGCATTAGTCGTACTGACTCAAGTCTACTTCTGAAAACGATCGAGTAACCATAGGACAATGTAGTTAATTTTCTAGCTACTTTATCTGTTAAACATCCACTCCAAATCATTTAAAATGCATCTGTGGGCATATAGCTCTGCGTGCCCACTCCCAGCTTTGGATGTGCATTTACTTTGAAATGCGAGCAAGATGAGTTATTACACGGACTTTTACATTTCTGATTACGAGAGGATGAGATGCAAAATTTGTTCAGTATGAACAATTATGATATCCAAAGTTTCTTCCTTCCTTGTTATAAGATATGTATCTAGTGCTATTTCATTTACTTAAAACAAAGTCACCAATCGCAAAAATAAAAGTCACATTGTCGCTCCAAACCTTTTTGTTTCTTCAAATAAGTGATAACAACTCTATTTTTTTTCCTCCGACTTAACTCCTTTGTTTCACCAATCGCCGGATTCTGTCCAAGAGTCGCCCTTCCAACTAAGTTCTCACTCTTGCTCCAAAAAAAAAAAAAAAAAAAAAAAAAAAAAAAAAAAAAAAAACCCAAGTTCTCACTGCCCCAGGGGCAACACGCCATTGGCGAAGTGCTAGACGCAGGTCCTTCCAAGAAACACTTAGTCTGGGCAGTTGCTTATATGCCAGAATACCGGTAGAGACTTGAGAGCACAAAACACATGCGTACAGGTAATGCTACAATTCTTGCATGGTCTGCTCTCCCGATGCCTCCAAAACCTAACCTCTACACACACGAGGCAGAGTAGTGACTACTAACAGTCACTACAAGAAAAAAGGCCTTCTAAAGATGTTTTTATAGATGCGTTTTTATAAACGTCAATACATCAACACCTAAAGACTTTTTTTGCCACGGTATCGAGATCGTGTCAATTTAACACGTTATTAGATACGCTTTGATCGTCAATAGCCGAATAAACATGTTGTTGACATGATTTTGACGCTAGTAGCCCTGTAAAGATGCTTCTTGACACACATTGAGAAATTATATGATACTAGATGCGCTTTTATTCCGTTGGTATCCCACGTAAACACGTTTATGACGCGATATTGAGAATGCATCAAAGTGATACGATATTAGCCACACTTTAAACGTATGTAATCTCATCTAAAGACATTTTTTGACACGCTATTTGGAATGCTAGAGACGTCAATGCATTTGGATAGCATGAGTTAAAAAAATAAGATACCTTACTCTAGTCAAAGTTGCAGGTGAGATGAGTTGGTTAAGGGAGTTTGTATGAAATGAAGAGGTCACGGGTTCAACTTCTACGAATTGCACGAATAATACTTGCTAAGAGCATGAGGGAACAATTTTTTTTTTTTTTGCAATGTTCTAAATAGCAACACTTTAAATAGCATTGCTAAATTCATAGACACGTGATTGAGCGCAACTATAAAAGCGTATATAGGTTTGTAGATACGTATATAGCATAGCTATAAATCGTGTTATATGTGCTAGACATGCTTTTAAAATACATCACTACAGGCATATGACACGGCCCGTGCGGATACGCCCCCAACACGCTTTATGAAAACGTCTCTATATTTCAATAGACATGAAATAAACGTATCTACCATGCAAATAAAGCGTACCTACATAGGTGTTTTTCTTGTAGTGAGTGTAATGATAACTGGAATCGAAGCACAAAGAACTGTAAGCAATTGTCATAGATCTAATATGCACAAACTGGCACTGGTCGGTAGCACCCTCTCGGGAAACTACTTATATATATATATATATATATATATATATATATATATATGTATATATATATATATATATATATATATATGTATATATATATATATATATATATGTATATATATATATATATATATATATATATATATATATATATATATATATAGGGCAGCGCTAATTCACACCCTGGGTGTGATATATTATATCACACCCCAGCCCATCCACCGAGCCACCCAGCCACATGCATGCGCCTCTGCAATAGAAACCAAATTAATTGCCATGTAGCAACTACTGCACCACCGTGCATGCGCTCAGGCATAAGGAAATGGCTAATTATTGCTACTAATTGCCGTAATAAATATTGTTGTTTAATTCCAGCCGGTTGGCAACGTCCCATTAAACCTGGACCAAATTATTTAGTTTGCTGCCATACTCTATGTTTAAAACCGTTAGCTCCCAGGAAATAATATGATCATAAAATGGGTGTCGGATCACATGAACTACTGAAACAAAATCATAAAATTTATATATGCTGTCCATAGAAACCAAGGCCCGACGCTTGTAATTTCTTGCATCAGATTTACACTTGTAAAGAAAATCTTATTGTATATAAAGTGTGTCATGCAGCCATACTATGAAATTGAATTTCACGCTGTTGTAGTAAAAACATTTTGCTTTTATAGTAACACCAGTAGCTAGTGGATCAAAGGGATTTTGCACTTGGAGTAGACATTTACGATGTGCCAACACATGGATTTTACGACTAAGACATAATTGGATTGTAAAAGAGGAGCTATCAGGAATATTGGAGCATAATATATTTTCAGGCAAAAAATAGTTTAAATGTTCCTTCGACCATAAAAGGTTTAGTGTGTGGCCTGAAAACAAGCAATCGCAACATCACAACTGTCTTAATCCCTAAACACTCTTGACTTTCATTTGACTATAAATTTTATGATTACACCAAATGTGAATTTATGGCTGCAACTAATAACTTTTTATGCTCACATTGTTGATGCATCATGGCATCTACAACTTGTCCTTAGATGGCCGTGCATTCTGCAAGTTGAATTCTAGTCCCATTATTGTGGACGGAAAGTATATTTTACTATTTCAATCATCAAGCTAGGAAATAGAGTTCATGAAATTTTTCATAAACATAGAAACTTATCAGATTTTGCGATGTTGTTCTATGACCAATGAAGTATAGCTTAGTGCCATCAAATTGTGAATGATTTTGATGAATCAATGGCTACTCTAGAAGTTTTTTTTGTGTGGATGGCTACTCTAGAAGTTACATATGGCATCAGACATGAGGGCTATGCAGTCGAGATGAAACATGGTAGCTACCTATAGACAACAAACACACTAAGGATCACATCGGTCTTAGCCAAATAGCAAATATTGGGACATCATTATCACAAAAACTTCAATTTTTTGCTATCTAGCATCCAATTAGGTTGGTATTGAAAAAATCCATGTTTTGTTTTCACAAAATATGCAATCATAAAAGGTAGATTTTCATATGTAAATACTATCATGTGCGATCACAAAAATCCATGGATTAATATTCAGTGAGATTGGACTGAAATCTATCTGAATCCCTACGCGCTTGATTTTTATTTGGTTGAATATTATGATTACATGAGATGTGATTTACGGTTGCAGTTAATAACATTTTATACAGATATGGTTGAGGCATCACCCCTTCTACTACCAACTGCCCCTTAGACGGCCATGCAATTTGCAAGTTGAATTCTAGTTCTACAATTTTGGACAGAGTAAATTTTACTATTTGAACGGTCATGCAAGAAAGCAAAGTACATGACATATTTTTCATAATCATAAAAACTTCCAACATTTTGTGGCGTCAGTAGTGTTCTAGTTTTTACAGCCCGCGGGTTTGTTAGTTCTGAGATTCCTTGCATGAGAAGGAAATGCGTGAAAGGCACCAAATGAATAAATACAAGATTCCTTGCACCAACAGTCACATTTTGACCAGAAAAACCTTCTCATGTAACAGTAAAATATTATTTGTTTTATGACCACTACCTTAAGTAGTACAAAATCAACCATACGAGTGTAAAAAATAAATCAGATTTTATACTCTAAGCCTTCCAAAAACAAAAAAAACACTTGTTGACACCTAGAGCCATCACGAAGATGCAATTCTTTCGAGAGCGCAAAAACCTAGTCATTCGATTGTAAAATTGGTTTTATTATTTATGATTCTATTATAATTTGGATGTGTATTTTATTTTCATACAAAAAGGTATTTATGATTTAAAAATCTGTACATGACAAGGACATTTTGCGATGATTTTTGTTGGTATTCATGATTTAAAATTTAAAACATTTAACATTTGTAACACATGTTGACAGAAAAATCCATCGAGATGATATAAATCCTTCCAAAACGCGAAAACCCAGTAGTTTGCAATTTGAAGCTCGACCTTCTTGTTTTTATCAACGGCAACCAATCAAATATATTAATCTACTT